>OX393576.1:799478-1253478 GCA_947652605.1 Elmis aenea | reverse complement strand
GGTGGGGCATCTCTCCCGGAATTACCCTACCTAAAACTAATATTTTTGAGTTATCGCGATTTTATTGTAAATTATTAGGGCAACGTAATATTTTCGATTAGTCTATGAAGGTTGACACCAGTAATTTTGAAACAATCGAAACATAAAAACAAGAAAATTGTAATTTTATGTTGCCTTAATAATTTACAATAGAATCGCGATAACTCGAAAAATATCAGTTTTAGGTATAAAACATGGTTAATGTTTTTGAAAGACAATGAAATTTTCTACAAGACTGTGTAAAAATATACAGGGTGTTGTATTAATGATGATGTTCGTTTTTATTATTATCGTTAATGATTTTTTTTTTCAGGATTGTAGCGGTTCACATCATGGATTTATCGAACAACCCACCACTAAATTTTGAAAATGTTACTATACGCAGGAAAAACCGGAAGTCATATTGCAACCTTAATATTTTCATCGAATCCGAAAAATACCCAAAATGCTCAGATACAAAATTTCATTGTTATATCCGCAATATCGTTCTAGATATTTGTCTGTTTCCATACTTTTGCGCATCCCTGTATAAATAAACAATCTGAAACTTCAGTGTCACATCAAACAGATATACTTTAAATATTTGTTCATGGTCCATCTATTAACTAAAGACAAAGATACTGACCAGTAAAAAAGAGATAGTTACCACGAAAAACTGAGTATTTTGGCTGACAGTGAGATGGAAGTCACAAATCTCACCCTAACAGAAGTGCACCAATTAAGAGCCGAAGTGGGTGATTTAAAAAATAAAAATAAATCCCTACAAGGAAAAAATAACAAAATGAAACTGGATATAGCTTTTTTAACATCAAGGGTTGATAATTTAATTAAAGAACTAAAAAAAAATAAACAAATAGACAAACAATTAAGACCTTCAGTTGATTTAAGCGCCTTGGAGCTGGAAGAACTTTTTAAAACGCCGGAAAAACCTGTAGCGAGGGACAGCAGTTTGTCCAATTTATGTGGGATTGACCAGCTTTTTGCCACACCAAAACAACCAAAAAAAAAAAAAAGGGGTAGGCCCTGAAAATCGCAGGCCCAAAAAGTGGAGCAGCCAACGGAGAAGTACTTAATCATGACCCGTGCGAGAAACGCTGCACAAAGTAACAATGCTAATTTTATTTTGTGATATTATTTGTAAGCTGTATGTATATTCTAGACTGTATTTTTCCTTACTTATTTTAAAAGGTGAAATTCTTGGATCGTCGCAAGACGGACAGAAGCGAAAGCATTTGCCAAAAACGCTTTCATTGATCAAGAACGAAAGTTAGAGGTTCGAAGGCGATCAGATACCGCCCTAGTTCTAACCATAAACGATGCCAGCTAGCGATCCGCCGACGTTCCTCCGATGACTCGGCGAATGTTGGTTCCACCACGTGTGGAAAAACTAAATTTTGAAAATGTAACCATTCGCAAAAAAAATTCCACCCCTAAAAGAAAGAAGACAAAAATGTTAACTATTCACTTAAGTCCAATATGTAGTACCAAAAAAGGAGATAATTACCACGCAAACTTGAGTATTTTGGCTGACAGTGAGATGGAATTGACGAATCATACTCTAACAGAAGTTCAAGCTCTAAAAGCCGAACTGGCTGAATACAAAAATAAAAATAAATCCCTACAAGGACAAAATAAAAAAATGGAACTGGATATCGCTTTGTTAACATCTAGAGTTAAAAATTTAATTAAAGAACTTAAAAAACATAAACAGATGGACAAACAATTACAATCGCCAAGGCATTCATTTGATTTAAGCGGTGTGGAGCTGGAGCAACTTTTCAAAACTCCAGAAAAACCTGTAACAGGCGACAGCAGTGTATGCAATTTTAGTGGGATTGACCAGCTTTTTGCCACACCAAAACAACCAAAAAAAAAAAAAGGGGTAGGCCCTGAAAATCGCAGGCCCAAAAAGTGGAGCAGCCAACGAAGAAGTATTTAATTATTACCCGTGCGAGAAAGGCTGAACAAAGTAACAATGCTAATTTTATTTTGTGATATTATTTGTAAGCTGTATGTACATTCTAGACTGTATTTTTACTTACTTATTTTAAAAAGTTTTGTTTATTTTAAATATGACAAGAACCGGATCAATACAGGGATGCGCAAAAGTATGGAAACAGACAAATATCTAGAACGATATTGCGGATATAACAATGAAATTTTGTATCTGAGCGTTTTGGGTATTTTTCGCATTCGTTGAAAATATTGAGGTTGCAATACGGCTTCCGGTTCAACCGGAAACGAACTCAAACTTTGAAATTTTAAATAGAACACCCTGTATATTTTTACATTTTTGGATTCCATTTAAAATTTACCTTAAAAATGTATTGGATTTTATGCGTCCTAAGTCAACCGTTTTCATAAAATTTACATTTTTGTGAAAATTTTGAGCGATACAGCATTTTCAATTCTTTCAACATTTAAGTTATTTAAAAGAGCAGTAGAATTTCGTTTAAACATTAGATTGAAAATAGATTATTTAACACTTCTTATGTTGAACAGGACTGAAAACTACCAATAAATAATCGGTTCGGTTCCAGTTCGCAGTTTGTTATATTTAACTGGTTCAGGTTTTGTTCCAGTTGGACACAATTTAACGTGTTGTTAAGATCGGTTTTATTAAAGCTTTTTTTAATAAATCCAATATTTATATGATTTAATTTTTGTATAAATAGGAATGATTCTTTCTAAATTTAGTTTTTGTGTTTTGTAAATACATAAAAATGACTATTTTAAAACAAAATACTGAAAATAAGCTGAGAGCAAAAGAAGAATTTGAATCTTAAGTTCTTGGTTTTAATAAAATAATAACGAACAATTTTGATCAATATAACGTCACACTTCTTTTTTGTGGGTGTAGTAGAGAAGATTCATTCTCATCGTAACATCATTTTTATTACTCAATGCAGAATCAAAAGTTGCTTCAGAAAATTAGAGATATGGTTTTGGTTTTGTTTAATTTTGTTAAATTAATTAATTGTCCTTTAAATGTTGCACTAATCATGAAAATAACGCCCCCTCTAATATTACTTTTTATTTCAGATATCATTTACTCTAAAATAAGCGAAATGTTAAATAGTTTAAAGTGGTTAAGTATACGTCAACAAATTACGTTAAATTGCCTTTTTTAAATATACAAGGCAATAAATAATTTTTTACCACGTTACATGACTAACAATTTAATACAAAACTGTAACATTCACGAATACCAGACCAGGAACAAAGACGACTGTAGACTACCAAAACTAAAGAAAACAAATACGCAGAACGCCTTGTACTACAAAGGGCTAAAGATTTTTAATGAATTACCCGTGGAAATTAAACAAACAACTTCCATGTCAAATGTTAAAAAACCATGTTTAGAATATGTGAAAAATATTGTTAAGATTTAATAGTTAAGAAAATATGTCAAATAAATATAAGCAGCATTAAGTTAATGTAAAATTAGCAAAAAGCTAAATAAAGATTTATTATTATTATTATTATTATTACATTAGCTGTGGCAGAAAAACAAAATAATTTTGAGCAGAGATCTGCACGTGGGGAATGTGGTAGTAAAAAAAAAACAAAGAAAAAAATCATACATTGCAAGAGCGTCAAGTGAAAAGAGGCTACAATAATCGATTTTAGCCTCTCGAGAATCGATAAAAATGGGGTTGCATACTATAACGACCTGAGCTTAGACACCGACCTTTTTACGGCCAGGGGCGATATACAGTTCGATGTATATCGATCAATGAAAAAATCAAATGGGTAAGTAAGCATTTTATTACTCAATGTAGAATCAAAAGTTGCTTCAGAAAATTAGAGATATGGTTTTGGTTTTGTTTAATTTTGTTAAATTAATTAATTAATAGTCTTTTAAATGTTGCACTAATCATGAAAATAACGCCCCCTATAATATTACTTTTTATTTCAGATATCATTTACATTAGCTGTGGCAGAAAAAGAAAGGGAGTTTGAGCACAGGGCCTTACTTTCATGTTGGCAACATACTATTTAAAAATAGCGGAGAGGAAAAACAATTGTTTTACCCTTTAGAAGGCAGTGATATAACATTAACAACCTATGGCCACAGTATAGATCAGTGGTTTTTAACCTTTTTAGCTGGCAACACCTGTTGAATTCTCAAAATGTGTTCTCGCACTCCTCGTAAAACTACAGATCTGTGGCAAGCAGTACAGTACAGTAATGGTAGAGTCGCTTGCAGTTCTGTGCATCTAATGAAAAATCCAATGTGCACAACTCAGTCTCGCACCCCCAGGAATAACTTCTCGCACTCCAGGGGGTGCGTGCACCCCTGGTTAAGAACCACTGGTATCGCCATGTAGCGGAAATTTATGCTGAACAGTGCCCGATTTTTTTGACAGGCTTCCAGACCTGCGTAGTAAACCTTGGTTTTCACAAAACCTTCCGAAAGAGCTCTCTACCCTGCCTACATTTACCAAATATCTAAATTCCAATTTTGATAATAATATGGTGTTGTGACAAGTCTAATTAACAATTTTTTTCTTTGTTTTAGAAACGATTGGAAACACTTTGAGCCCTCCTCCACGAATGTGGCTCAAGATCACACAAGATGGAGTTTACGAATCTCACTCTAACAAATGTTCACGAATTAAAAGCCGAACTGCGTGAATACAAAAATAAAAGTAAATCCCTACAAGGACAAAATAACAAAATGAAACTGGATATAGCTTTTTTAACATCAAGGGTTGATAATTTAATTAAAGAACTAAAAAAAAATAAACAAATAGACAAACAATTAAGACCTTCATTTGATTTAAGCGGCTTTGAGCTGGAACAACTTTTTAAAACGCCGGAAAAACCTGTAGCGAGGGACAGCAGTTTGTCCAATTTATGTGGGATTGACCAGCTTTTTGCCACACCAAAACAACCAAAAAAAAAAAAAGGGGTAGGCCCTGAAAATCGCAGGCCCAAAAAGTGGAGCAGCCAACGGAGAAGTACTTAATCATGACCCGTGCGAGAAACGCTGCACAAAGTAACAATGCTAATTTTATTTTGTGATATTATTTGTAAGCTGTATGTATATTCTAGACTGTATTTTTCCTTACTTATTTTAAAAGGTGAAATTCTTGGATCGTCGCAAGACGGACAGAAGCGAAAGCATTTGCCAAAAACGCTTTCATTGATCAAGAACGAAAGTTAGAGGTTCGAAGGCGATCAGATACCGCCCTAGTTCTAACCATAAACGATGCCAGCTAGCGATCCGCCGACGTTCCTCCGATGACTCGGCGAATGTTGGTTCCACCACGTGTGGAAAAACTAAATTTTGAAAATGTAACCATTCGCAAAAAAAATTCCACCCCTAAAAGAAAGAAGACAAAAATGTTAACTATTCACTTAAGTCCAATATGTAGTACCAAAAAAGGAGATAATTACCACGCAAACTTGAGTATTTTGGCTGACAGTGAGATGGAATTGACGAATCATACTCTAACAGAAGTTCAAGCTCTAAAAGCCGAACTGGCTGAATACAAAAATAAAAATAAATCCCTACAAGGACAAAATAAAAAAATGGAACTGGATATCGCTTTGTTAACATCTAGAGTTAAAAATTTAATTAAAGAACTTAAAAAACATAAACAGATGGACAAACAATTACAATCGCCAAGGCATTCATTTGATTTAAGCGGTGTGGAGCTGGAGCAACTTTTCAAAACTCCAGAAAAACCTGTAACAGGTGACAGCAGTTTGTCAAATTTAAGTGGGATAGAACAGCTTTTTACTACACCTAAACAAAAAAAAAAAAGGTAGGCCTCGCGCAGAACGCCAGGAAAACTGTTAGTCGAGGTTCGGAAAAAAGGTCTTCAGCCCTTCGCGAGTTTTGGCTTTTATACACCCTCTCAAACTCCTTCCTGCATTTTTGTAAATCTATGCATCACCCCGCGTCAAATAGGCGTTCATTTTAATAATTTTCTTATCTTCATTTGTTACTAATTCGAGGCAAATTGTGACGTATGTAGAATGTTAGATTTACTTTTTTGTGATTCGTTACGGACATTCCGGACATTCCCTCTACTCAACTTAGTTAGAAAATTAGCAACCCTTCCTATCCCCACTTTAAAGCAATGACTGAAAAATGTAATCCCCGCGCTTATACTCTAATTAATTTACATTTCAAGTAAACGACTTAAACTATTCTTACTAATTACCAAATTTAAATTATTCTCCTGATTCAACTCATCCCATTCGATAAAACTGAGTAAAAAAAATGCAAGTACCCATAATTACCTAGAGCTGTAAACAGTGTATTAAAGTTCGTAATTTTGACCCACTGCCTTAGATACCTGCTCGCCAGATGGTTTAAAATTTCGACGTACCCATAACTGCATAATCTTTACGACCTGCTATTTGACATATTCCATGTTCTACCCAAAACATTTGTACTTTTCTTACTCAACACAAACTAAGCGCGCCCATCCGTCGACTTCTCACGAAACTGACTATGAACAAAAATTCGCCTTTAATTTAATTTACCTCTTAAATTTCATTAATAATTACTCGGTACTCCGATCATACTATTACAATATGTTAAAATGCTATTAAAATTCCCGTGGTACATAGTCAACATAGTGCTTTTACTAACAACGCGACTGACTCAGTCTTCTCATGGCAAAGCACACTGTGCTTTATTTACTGCATAGATTAGTTACATGTTGCGACCATTTCATATGTTCATAGACATGCACTCCTAGGAACTTTGTTTGCTTAGCTAAGGGAATAATACAGTTATTTAAACTGACATTTGCAGGTACCGTAATCTTGCTTCTATCTGATCTAAATGCAATACATGGAGTTTTTTTTGTGTTTAGAACTAGTTTATTAGTTATAATTTATAAACCATCCCAACATAATATTAAAAACATCAAGTAATTGTACAACCATACTGTCGCGGTCGTATGAAAAGACCAGACGTTATAATTAAAAATGGTTACGTTTGTTTACTATTTGTGAGTTACGGGGGCGTAAACTCTAGATATACTTTAATAAAACACTCAGATTAACTCAAATAACACTCAGATGAGAACACTCGCTTTGCATAAACTATATTTATTAACCAATAACTTAACACTTGGCTTTACAATACAAATAAATGGGTCTCACAATACAAGAACAATCATTGACCAATAACACAAATCAAACAATAGTCAAACGATACAAAATGATTACTTACATCATAATAACAAATACACCGACAGTGGCCGGTTGGGCCAACTGCCCCCAAAAGCGGCAGCAAGTCAAGCAGCCACTAAAAGCGGTCGGCGTGGAGTAGGCAGATAAACATTACATCTTTGCTTAAATACTACCCCGTAACGGGGGTCCTTCTGCATGAGTTTTGGGTACATAACGGTAAATGAACAAATGTAACGAACTTTGCAAGTACAGCGTTACAAAATTTCCCTTAAAAACTCTGATTGTGACAATACCATCCATTGCTTTTCCCTTGATTAAAAAGTTTATGTCATCTGCATATGTGCCAATAAGACAGTTTCCTAAAAGTGGCAAGCTTGCTAAGTCATTGACATATATTATAAACAGGAGGGGCCCTTGGATACCTACTACCCTGTGGAACCCCCATACTGATTTTCTTTGTAGTGGATGTATAATTTATCGCATTATTATTGAATTTAACTTTCTGATATCTATTGTTTAAATATGATGTCAATAATTTCAGTGATATTCCTCTGACACCATAGCGTTCTAATTTTTGTAACAGAATCGAATGATTGATGGTGTCAAAAGCCTTCGACAAATCAAGAAACGTGCCAAAAGCACTGCCTCTTGATTATCCAAGGCGGACAGTTATATTCAGACATTTCATATATGGCCGTATCAGTTGATTTAATTTGCCCTTTATGAGACCACTATGCGTTTGGGCACCAAATTATTCCATAACTTTAGTCGATAAAAAGTGGGTTTTTGCCTTTCGACGGTAAAAAACTGTTTTTTCAAATATCATGTAGTAAGTAACTTTTCTTTGGTTATAAAAATATAAATGCTTTTATTTGAGCGTATAGCAAGAATTATAGAATACAAGATTACGCCATGCGCATGCCGACCATTTTGAGATGACGTAGGATGACGTAGAGTGTGATGTAGCCTGCAAAGTAAACAACACAAAACTATTGTGATTTGATGTGTTAAGGTGAATTACAAGTGAATGTGATTAAATAAAAAGTGTTTCAGCCACTAATAAAAGTATTTGGAGGTATATAAACAATTTGAAAGAACTATTAGTAATTAAAACATAAAGAAAAATGAGATGTGCTGTGTTTAATTGTTCAAACAACAATGACTACAAAACCAATGATATCAGATTCTATAGTTTTCCGAAAGACCCTGCGTTATTGAAAACATGGATTCATTTTTGTAAACGCAAAGACAAATTTAATCATGTTACATCGCGAATTTGTTTTCTTCATTTTAATCCAGACGATGTACAAAGGAATCTGCAATTTGAAATGGGTAAGATATTACTTATTTTGCGTGAAAATAAATACACACGAAGTATTTATGTAATATATGATTTTAGGATTATGTAAAACCAATAGATACCAATTGAAGCCAGGGACTGTTCCAAGTATATACATTGATTTGCAAATTCCCCATGTACCAGTACATTGTAACATACCGACTAAATCAGGATGTACTCGAAAACTTTTTTGGCATAATTCGCACAAAAGGAGGACTGCATGATCATCCTGACCGGCAGGAGTTCAAGTATAGATTAAGATCTTATATAATGGGTTACAACGAAGGTGCAGTTTCGTCTCATGCAAATGTGGGGATTGACGACACTTGGAAGGATTAAATTATTCTCTTACTGGTAAATTTTTATCTTATATTATTTACTACAAAGATCATTTAATTCATAATTTTTTTTTCAGGTGCAACATTTAAATCCATCCAGATCAAACCTGAAAAACCAGAAAACCAATGGGAGATAGAATCTATGGCGTACGATGGCCTAGAAAACTTAGCTGGCTACATTTGTCATAAGTTAAAAAACACGGTTCCGGAAATTTCTATTGACCCCGAACATGACGAATCTTTTACATGGGTTAACCAGTTATCAGAGGGAGGATTGTCAAAGCCAACCAGTGATATGATGGCAAAAATGAATGAATTAGATGGAATATTTAATGAATTTAACAAAGACACTTTGTATATAGGCAATATGTATTTACAAACATTGTTAGAATTAAGCGAAAAATGTAAAGTAATATTCATGAAAAAGTTAAAAAATTATTTTTCCGATCACGAATGTATTTTCGAATTCGATTATTAAATCAACAACTAATAGAAAACGCAAAATCAAAGAAAAGAAAATTCAATAAAATTATAAATTAAACAAAAAACTTTTATTTTATTTATAAAATACATTTTATATCGCCAGAATACTGAAATATTTGTATCATTCGCATATTTGCTCACAAAAATGATACTATTATGTCATTTTTGTATTGCTCATGCATATACTGGCATCACGCGTGACGTACGTGCGCAGTAAAAACGAGTTTGAAACTCGGGAAGGCGTAATCTTGTATTCTATAATTCTGAGCGTATAGTATATAATTATAATGCTAAAACTCATCTATTTATTTTGTTATGATAATATACACTTTTAGGCTGGCGACATACTTGCGGGTGAACCGGTGCGGGAAAAGTAGCAATCTGCGACGTAAGTTTTGTAACTCGCACGTTGTTATGGCCGAAGACAAACAAAGACACAAACAATGAGTCGCATTGCGTACGGGCGCATTACTAGTACATTGCGGGTAGATTTACGAACGCAGCAAGTGCGATAGCATTGCGGGCAGCTGTAGATCCAAATGCAAGCATATAACAACGTGTAATGTGCCGGTACGCAATGTGACTCATTGTTTGTGTCTTTGTTTGTCTTCGGCCATAACAACGTGTGAGTTACAAAACTTACGTCGCAGATTGCTACTTTTCCCGCACCGGTTCACCCGCAAGTATGTCGCCGGCCTAAGATTAAGCTGTGCGATTCTGCCGCTACGCCTACGCCTAGCAGAGTTTCGTGTCTTCTTCGTCGGCTTTGATTGGCACTTTTCCTTGTTTGTTGCACAAATTTAGTAGTATAGTGGCCTTATCGACGTTATACATAAGGTTTAAATTCGAACATTTCGGTCGGTTAGCAATGCCTATGAGCGGACCATAGAACTTATTTCCTAACACACTGATGGTGTAATCACAGTATAGAGATCATACAGTAGGGACAGCTTACCTTTTTTTTATGTTCGCATTTTTATTGCGCATGCACAAAATTGGCGGTACTTCTTTAAACAGCCAAGGGGTGGCGCGACGATTTTAAATCACGTAACGTATCATGGACGTATCATATGATCTTATGATCGCTATTTTGACAGAATTTTGATCATTTAGATTATAAAGTGCAATTAACTTCTGATTAGCTTTGTGTTCTTGTGTTAAGTTTATAAAGTTACCAGACGCATTAAAAACTGACCCGGATTGGTTTCGCAACATTTTAATTTATGTACTAACGAGTTGATGTTGCAATTTTCCCGATTCCCGGCATCACCCGTTTTTTTTCGAGATTCGGGAACAAGAAAGCGTAAAAAATTCCTTAAAACAGGCGGAAATTTACACTACGTTTAGAGTTTTTTTCTTTTTTTGGGAACACGTCCCGCATTACAGCCTGGTCACTTGTTAAGGTAAGAATTAATATTTAAGTAGTGTTCATTGTTAATGTTTACATTCTACAGATACATAATCTTGAGTAAAAATGGCCCTCTTCAATTATTGTGTAGTAAAATTTTGCAGAACAACAAACTTGACGCCTGGTGCCCATTTATTTAGGTTTCCTAAGGATGTGGATAGGTACTTTTTACGATAATGTTAAGCAATATTTTAAAAATTTAACTTATAGGTGCAAACACTGGGCAAAAGTATGTGACTGCGAATATTTGCTGCGCGCAGGCAAATGTTTATACTCCTCCATGTATAGAGTTTGTCATTTACATTTTGAAGATGAAATGTTCTCATCTACTGCTGTTAAAGTGAAGAGACTAATCCCCGAAAGCTTTCCCACAAAAAATCTTTCAAACATACGTGAAATTGTGGAAGTTAATATCGAAAATGTGGAAGTTAAAATCGAAAATGAATCTCCTTTTATTTCTGGTAAGTTTGAAATTTGTTTATGCATTTGTAAGCAGTTATCTATATAAAAAAGTGGAAAACAGGTGGGAACGAAGAACAAATGCAGACGTTGACAACTTATACCAAGAACCAAACATAACTCAATTCATCAAAGCTCGACGATTGCAGTGGCTAGGTCATCTTGAACGAATGGAAGAGGACAGAGATGTAAAAGATGTGAGCTGGAGGACACCGGAAGGAAAAAGAAAAATGGGCAGACCGAGGAGGAGATGGAGAGAGGCAGTTCTGGAGGACATAAGGGGAAAAAAAACTACAAACTGGAGGCAGATAGCAAAGGACAGAAAGAGATGGAGAGATTTTACTAAGCAATGGGCCTAAAAGGCCTGTGAACGCTTCATATATATTATAAATTTTAAGAAATCCTGCCAATAATTTCATTCTTATTTGAAATCAACACCAAATATAGTACTTAAGCAAATTTGTTCTTCAGAAAAATAAAAAACCTCATAAATTATATATTTTCACGTGTTCATTCCTGTTATTTTCATTAATAAATAAAAAATATGAAAAAATATGCATTTTCTTGAATACAAATACTATTACCTAAACATTATAGTAAATGTCTGGTTTTAACGAAAAAAATAAATGGTCACGTTACTCAATGAAATAAATAAATTTAAATTTTTCAAAAGTAATTTATGAAATTGTGTATATTGTATCTATGTTTATATAAGGAAATTATGAATATTCATATATTTATGTTAGTTTATATAATATATTTTGAAAAAATATATTTCATTAATATAAAAAAAAGTTGTTAGTGTTATTTTAACTTAACAATTTAAAATACTTGCTTTTTACATCTGCTATTTGAACTTTTATATCAATTTGCGCCAATTTTTAACTAACGCCATCTATTAACTATAATATGAAATAAAGCCAATAGACGGCCATATTGGATAAAAACTTAAACAACAAACTTCAAAGGTGCCGACAGCAGCTGTCCCTACTGTATGATCTCTATACTGTGGTGTAATATAGTGAGGGCGCATAAAAATATCACCGAGGGCGCCCGCGGGCGCCGCGTTGCCGACTCCTGCTCTAAAGGGTTGTAAATAATAAATTTGATTTTGTGATCGAGATAGTACGTTTTTAAAGATATTAACGAAAGTAATTCTGGTGCGTTTGCAATTTCTACTTCAGTGCCTAACGTATTTAGTTAACGCAGGCAATTTATTTAAGTTTTTTTTGAAACTCAGTAATGTACTGTTCGGGTGTTATTATCGAAGGATGTAATGCGTTAGTTTTTGAAAAGAGTATTGTGTCTATTATTCGTTATTTAATTAATTTGCCACCAGAGTTAGTAATGTTGGTTGTTCGTCCATCTATTGTCTGCTTTTGATTTTGTTGTAATTGTTATTAAGATCTGAGGTCACATTTTTTAAAAGGAATACATTTTTATTAAAGATTTCGATGTTATTATCTAAGTTTGTAATCGTATTATTGAAATTTGTAATAGTCGTTTGGATGACTTGAGTTTGAGATTTAAGTAAATTTAAACAGTTGTTTTCGTTATCTTGTACTGCGTTTATCGCGTTATTATAATATTCGGCGTCATTAGTATCTAACGTGCCAAAAATTGTTTTAAACACTCCTTTTTTTGTCCTCTATTACCAATAATTTCTTGTAATATTAATTCCTTTTGAGCCAGTTGCGGAATTAATTGATCTAGTGTACGAATAGTGTGATTACAAGACGCATTTTCGCGAATTTTAGTCTATGAACGTACTTCTTTCGTATTTCGAAATGAAATTTGCAGAGTCTCTAATTTACCTTTCAGTGTATGTAGGTTTATATACGTAACGAGGTTCCATTGTGATTAAAAAAAAATCAAATCTTCAATATGATCGAAGTAATGCCTGAGCCATCGTTTAAAGATGTGAGCTTTTATAACTGCCCATAACATGCTGTCCACTAAGCTGTAACGAATTATTTCTTTAGACGGTTCATGTGAACAGTCGTTTATTTTTCCATAAAATGGTGCAATTTACAATGGAATTAATTTCAACAATTTCATAAGGTCCAGAGTAATTTGGAGATAATTTCTTTGAGATGGTCGGTTTATTAATTTCATTACTCAAATAAACAAAATCGCATATTTCAAACTTTGTTACATTAGATTTCTCGTCATAGTAAAATTTATTTATTTCTTTGCTTTTTATGAGGTTTTGTTTAACTAAGACATGAGACTTAAAGAATTTTAATTTTAATTCGTCTAAGTAATTATCATAGGTGGACCTACTTAAATTCTGGGTTTTTAAATGTTGAGCGATACAGTACTTTCAATTTTTTTTAACATTTAAGTTATTTAAAAAGGCAGTAGAATTTCGTTTAAAAATTAGATTAACAATAGATAAATTAACAATTTGCGCAAGCTTCATTTCTAAAATATTATACAGGGTGTTTTTTACGCTTGGTCAAACTCGTAAAACTTTAAACATCGATAACTCTTTTTTTTTTTAAATACAACACCCCATATGTTTTTACATGGTCATGTAGAAAATGTTAATGTCTTTCAGAAACATGAACCATGTTTTATAACTAAAACTGATATTTTTCGAGATATCGCGATTTTATTGTAAATTATTTGGGCAACGTTATATTTTTGAGTAGGCTATGAAGGTAGACAGGGATAATTTTGAAACAATTGAAAGATAAAAACAAGAATGTTATAATATTTTCTTTTCCTCACTCATTTTCGACATTTTTTATAATGTAATGGAATTACATGACTTTAATTAATAAATAATAATTCTTACCTGGGAACCTGGCGGCGTCGATGAATTGTTTTCCCAGAGCAGCATCTGCAACATTTAAAATACTATTAATTTCTGTGTTAAGCTACGAATGTACTAAAATTAAATGATCATTTAAAAGATTCATTTTTGCCATTCTAGAAACTTAATTTTTATAACATTTTTAGTTACAAATAAAATACGGAGACCATAATAAGCACTGGTGATGACTAAAAATGCTCGAAACATTTCATATTTAATCTAATTACTTAAGTCAATGTCTGGAAAATAACCAGCTTAGTCTGTGATCCAGGTGCAATATCCAAATATTTGACTGCGTTTGTTTGTGGTATTTTAACATTGTCCACGTTAACCGGTGGACAGGAGCTTTTCTGAAGGATAAATGTCACTTGGGCTTATTTAGTCTCATTACTTTAATTTGCCATTTGTGTAGCCATTGTTAACATTACGCCGGTAAAAGATTATAAGTACGTGTTCTCAACGAACAACGAGCCCTAGTAATGATAAATTACCAAATTGCCTACCAAAAAATAATTTTAGAATATTGCCTACTAAATCAAACTATACAACACTTAGCATTATTTCCCTTTAAAGGTCATGACCTTTGAAAGAGATCCACAAAACAATACCGTAGAATACAGAATATTAAAAGTAGGTACGCCTCAAAGAACCCGAAGTAATAGAAGCAGCCACAAATAACCTCATTAAAAATTTACAACAAGCAGCACAGCAAGCAACACCTCGTATCAAACCAAGAAAAATGATAAATTATTTACCATAAAAAATTAAAAGGATCATTCATGTAGCGGTCAGCGCTTGATGGCTGTGTTAAACTCAAACAATTGGAAAATTGCGAGCGAATAAGTTGTGAAAGTGTGCCTATGGTCACAGTTACCAAAGATGGAAAACAGAGAAAAGAATAGACAGCTCCAAGGTAGGATCAGGATCTGCATAAGATTTATTAATTTCAGTATCGTATGAGTAACAGTGCCGATAGAAACTAAATCTCCGACGGGTCGACTGGGATTGGTTTCTTCCGCGGTACTGTTATCTGCATAGACGAGAAACAAGAACCATTAATAAACTACTGATAATCAAAACAGTCAACGAACACAGTACACTTCAGGAAAGTAAAGATGAGTACCTACCGATGGGTATAACACAGACGAAAATAAAGGACCAGAATATGCTCCGAGAAGTAGCGAGAGAGTTCATGGAAAAGGAATTGGGGGTTGAAGCAAAAATAAATGTGGCAAGAAAAATAATTCGATGTCCAGCCCTAGTTGGTTCTGGAGTGACTTTAATGTCTTCATGAGGCCAAAATCCAACAACGTTGCTCGGAAACACTATCTTCGGTCTAGGGGCCACACTCTCTTAATTCCTCTATTGCAGCCGGCTCCAACAGTGACTCTAGTAGTGAAATCTTCACCAATAAATGACTCGACATGCTCCTCCAAGATGTCTCGCTAATACCTGAGAGCTGTCAATCCACGACGTTCGATTTCCGCCTCGTAAGATATAAGCCCAAAACCATTATTGATCGTAATTGATAACAAACGGTTTCGACCATTATACAGGGTGCAAATCGTTCATTTGGGAGTTTGTAAAGTCGCTGCTCCATCTGGTTCTCTTAAATTTCAATTAAACTGGCCTTTTCTCTCAGTTTTTGTTATTAAAATGTTGCCCCAATGTGGGCAGCCCTAGTTGGTTCTAGAGTGACTTTAATGTCTTGATGAGGCCAAAATCCAACAACATTGCTCGGAAACCCTATCTTTGGTCTAGGGACCACACTCTCGTTAAGTCCTCTATTGCAGTCCAGTTCCAACAGTGACTCTAGTAGTGAAATCTTCACCAATAAATGACTCAACATGCTCCTCAAAGATGTCTCGCTAATACCTGAGAGCTGTCAATCCACGACGTCCGATTAAGATATAAGCCCAAAACCATTATTGATCGTAAATGATAACAAACGGTTTCGACCATTAAACAGGGTGCAAATCGTTCATTTGAGAGTTTGTAAAGTCGCTGCTCCATCTGGTCCTCTTAAATTTCAATTAAACTGGCCTTTTCTCTCAGTTTTTGTTATTAAAATGTTGCCCCAATGTGGGCAGCCCTAGTTGGTTCTAGAGTGACTTTAATGTCTTGATGAGGCCAAAATCCAACAACGTTGCTCGGAAACCCTATTTTTGGTCTAGGGACCACACTCTCGTTAAGTCCTCTATTGCAGTCCAGTTCCAACAGTGACTCTAGTAGTGAAATCTTCACCAATAAATGACTCAACATGCTCCTCAAAGATGTCTCGCTAATACCTGAGAGCTGTCAATCCACGACGTCCGATTAAGATATAAGCCCAAAACCATTATTGATCGTAAATGATAACAAACGGTTTCGACCATTAAACAGGGTGCAAATCGTTCATTTGAGAGTTTGTAAAGTCGCTGCTCCATCTGGTCCTCTTAAATTTCAATTAAACTGGCCTTTTCTCTCAGTTTTTGTTATTAAAATGTTGCCCCAATGTGGGCAGCCCTAGTTGGTTCTAGAGTGACTTTAATGTCTTGATGAGGCCAAAATCCAACAACATTGCTCGGAAACCCTATCTTTGGTCTAGGGACCACACTCTCGTTAAGTCCTCTATTGCAGTCCAGTTCCAACAGTGACTCTAGTAGTGAAATCTGCACCAATAAATGACTCAACATGCTCCTCAAAGATGTCTCGCTAATACCTGAGAGCTGTCAATCCACGACGTCCGATTAAGATATAAGCCCAAAACCATTATTGATCGTAAATGATAACAAACGGTTTCGACCATTAAACAGGGTGCAAATCGTTCATTTGAGAGTTTGTAAAGTCGCTGCTCCATCTGGTCCTCTTAAATTTCAGTTAAACTGGCTTTAAGGGTCTTATTTTTGTGGAAATAATAGAACAAGGTTTTTCTTTGTCTCAGTTTTTGTTATTTAAATGTTGCCCCAATGTGGGTCTCTGTGCTCAAAAGCTTTCTTTCTCAGTCACGGCTAACGAAAATGATATTTGAAATTAAAAGTGATTGTTACAGAGGGGCGGGACGTATTACAAATACAGATTGCCTAAAGTATTTTACAAATTAACATAAATACAGCAAATAACTGGGAGACAGATGTATTTAATATGTGTAAAGAATTTACCATGACATTGATAAATAACATAAAATTAACAAATCAAAAAAATATGGATGACGTTTTCCAAAACGTATATGGACAAAAGCATTTTTTGTTCTACTACATGTTTTTTTTTGCCTTCTAATGAATCGATTTGAAAGTGCAAAACAGAAAATTATTAGTTATATAACATCGAAATTAGCGATAATAGCTGTTCTAAAACGTGCGTTTGCTTTTAAGACTTGGCAATTATTTTTTTACTCGTAATTGAATATCATTTTTTAAGTTGACACCTAACATACTCTGAGCTAAATCATAAAAAAGCTCAGGATGCCTCGCAATAAATAACTTACAGTTTATGCGGAATTGTCTCTTTTTGCTTCCACGTTTTTTTCCCCCCTAATTTCTGGATCTGCTTAACTTACCTGTTTAAACAATGCGTAAGCTGTGCAGTGTTAAACAGAAAAGATCCATTGTCGTTCCACCGTACGACAAGATGAACACGATGTATACATGATCTTTACCAAAAATTCGTTGGGAGTCGTTTTCTGGACCCTTATCTTTGTGATACGTATTTATTATACTTTATTTTGTTATATGAGTGAACTAGAAAATTGATTTTAAATTATTAAATATTATTCATACCCTTTGCTGATGAAGCGGCCATTGGCCACCCTGGCCCGTTTCGCCACCCTCTTTTTTTTGTTCTTCGCTTTCGTAAGGCTTTTTTCAAATAAAACATTCATAACTTTATTATGGTCAATATTCTAAGAGTTCAATTATAGTAAAATCTGTTTCATCAGAAAATAACGAAAATGTTTGGTTTTTGCATCCTTAAAAGTCTGCGCCGATAGGGTGTGAATCCTTCACACTGGCATTTCATTTCATAAATAGCAGAGCGAATTATTAATGAAGTTGGTAATGACAGTGTTTAAGACTTAGTATTTGATTCTTTAATTTTTAAATATTTGCACAAAAAAATGTAACTCCACTTTTGATTCTACATTGAGTAATAAAATGCTTACTTACCCATTTGATATCTGCATTAATCGATAAATATCAAATTGGTAATTCCCTTTGCCCGTAAAAAGGTCTTTATCGGCGCTAAGATCATTGTAAATCGCAACTCCATTGTTCATAATCCTCGAAAGGCCGAATTCTATGATTGTTGCCTCTGATCCGTACGATGAAAATTTTAATTGACGGCCTTCTATTGTGTACAATACATTAGTTGTTCTTTCTGTCTTTTTAATTAGAATGTTCCCCACGTGGAGATCCCTGTGTTCGAATGCCGTTTCTTTTTCTGCCACAGCTAATGTAAATGATATCTGAAATAAAAAATTATTATTTTAGTATTTTATCTTTTTTGGCACGAGTCAGAATGGGATATTTTTTTCTTATCGCCTCCACATCCACTTTTTTCTTGGCACTTGTTTAAGACTCAGTAGTAATTGATTCTTTGATTTTTAAATATTTGCACAAAAAAATACAACTCCAACTTTTGATTCTACATTGAGTAATAAAATGCTTACTTACCCATTGGATTTTTGCATTAGTCGATATACATCAAATTGTAAATCGCCACTGGCCGTAAAGAGGTCAGGGTCTAAGCTAAGATCGTTATAGTACGACACCCCGTTTTTATCGATTCGAGAGAGGCCAAAATCGATAATTGTAGCCTCTGACCCGTAAGATGAAAAATTCACCTGACGGCCTTCCAGAGTGCATAATTTGTTTTTCTTTCGCATTTTTTAATAAGCACATTTCCCAGATGCAAATCTCTGTGCTCAAATTTGATTTCTTTTTCTGCCACAGCTAATGTTAATGAAATCTGAAACAAAAAATTATTATTTTAGTATTTTATCTTTTTTGGCACGAGTAAGAATGGGATATTTTTTTCTTATCGCCTCCACATCCACTTTTTTCTTATCGCCTCCACATCCACTTTTTTCTTGGCAATTCTCGAGAGGCCAAAATCGATTGTTGTAGCCTTAGCCGTAGGATGAAAAATTCACCTGATTAGAGTAGCCTCTACGCCGTATATCTGAAAAAAATAAATATTTTTTTATATGTAGTAGGGGAGAGGTGGCATGAAAGGGACAATTTTACTTTAAGGATTTTTATTAACAAGTACAAAAATATTTTAGTATTAAAATAAACATTATTTTGTTGTATAAAGTATATCTATAAATTCTACTAATGAAAAAATTAAAATTATTAGATTTCCTGGTAAATATAGAAAAAAACTTAAAGGTACGTTCATGTCCCTTTCAAGCCAACACATATGGTTGAAAGGGACAGAAACAGGATTGAAAGGGACATAAATAGGACATCGATATTTATGTGGCTTTCGTGATTATTAACTAGCAGCAATACTGGCATTTCTCTAGATTGTTTTACTTTCTCAACAAAATGTTTAAATGCTAGTTCAAAATTATCAGTTGCCATCCAACCACTTTTATTGCATAAGCCTATACTTCGTGGTGGACAATTCTCTAGCATAAAATCCTTGAACCGTACCCTTGGAAATATGAAAACAGGAGAAACAAAATTTCCGCTAGATGACACAAATGCGAGCATTGTAACCAACTGTCCTCTTTCGGCCGATGATACTTACCCCACTTGCTTTGAACCACGCTCGGAGATAACGCAGGGTAACTCTAATACTGTCGTAGACAAGTTTCATCTGTATTAAAAATTCTATCCGCGGTAAACGGGTATTTGGTGAGCATTTGCTCTAGTTTTTCAAAAAATATTCTTACAGTTGTTGGATTAAACGCTGTTGCCCGTGCCAAACTTTTTTTCGGGACGACGTAAGAATATATCATTATGCCGTCTCATAAATAACTTCATCCAATCAATCCCCGCTATAATGTTTTTTGTCCAATTTTCTGGTACGTCTTTTCCTAATTTAATGGCATATTGAAATGCTAGTTCTCTTGTTTGGATATAAGTAAGGCCATAGGCCATTTTGGATGAAATTTTTAAATATCTACAAACTATTTTCTTCGTCTACCGTAAATATTCTTCTGTTCCCTATTTTTGGCTCATAAATAAATGCAGTATTTGGTGGAGCAACTTTAGCTTTTGCAACTAGTCGAGCCAACATAGACTTAGTAATGTCAAATTCTCTAGCCGCAGATCTAATAGACATTCTGCCTTCTAAAACGATGGTTATAGCTTCTTGAATAGTTTCTTTAGATTTACGTATTTTTTTCTTGGGTTCTGAGTTCATTTTTAATGTTAAAATCTATGTTAGCTGCAAGGATTTTTTTTTTAAATTAAGTTCGTTACGAAGATAAAAATGCGGTATTAAAAGGGACATGTCCCTTTCAACACGCTTTTGTTTGTCCCTTTCAACACACATGCAGAATTGTGACCGCTAGTATAAATATTGCAAAACTAAGCTCACCTTTCGTAAAAATATATTTTGCTCCTAAATACTGATAGTGCCAGCTTCCAACGTACACTATTTCACAAACTCAGGAAGTCAAAATTGAGCTAAATTGTTTAAAACACTGTGACCGCGTATTTAATAATTTCTTACTAAAAATTACGAATGCTGATGTAACAAACAAAAGGAAGTGACTACACCCGTGACGATTTGTGTAACTTATGGTATCATTGTTTCTGTTATATGGTATGCAGCAGCAGTTTATAATCTAAACTATAACAGAGCTCTGGCAAATGGCCCTTTCAATACTTGTCCCTTTTATGCCACTTCTCCCCTACTCAATTCCAGGGAGGGGCAAGTGCCTCGGTTGCCCTCCCCTGTGGACGCCCATGCCTGGGGACGTGGCGGCGTCGATGAATTGTTTTCCCAGAGCAGCGTCTTTTTTCTTGGCAGATTTTTTTGGCCTACCCCTTTGTTTTACTAGTCATGGTTTTGGAGGAGTTTCGAAGAGTTGCTCAACGGCTGAAATCAATGATTACCATTCTTTTTCAGCCGCTGTGATCTGAAATAAAAAATTATTATTTTAGTATTAAGTATTCTACAGGGGCGAAATCTAAAGTAAAGAGGTCAGTGTCTAAACTAAGATCGTTATTTAGACTTTGGATTTTATGCATAATAATCGAATTAAAGCTGAACCATAATCAA
The DNA here is from genome assembly GCA_947652605.1 of Elmis aenea. Taxonomy (NCBI): domain Eukaryota; kingdom Metazoa; phylum Arthropoda; class Insecta; order Coleoptera; family Elmidae; genus Elmis; species Elmis aenea. The sequence goes on along the minus strand of OX393576.1, from coordinate 1,232,224 downwards.
AACAACATTTTATTTTCACATGCACAAGATCCATAAGCCTTTTCTGATGCGTCCGCAAATCGGTGGATTGCCACACGAGTTAATCAGATACAAATTACAAGACTATTGATTATTAAATTAAATATGAGTAACAGTGCCGATAGAAACTAAATCTCCGACGGGTCGACTGGGATTGGTTTCTTCCGCGGTACTGTTATCTGCATAGACGAGAAACAGGAACCATTAATAAACTACTGATAATCAAAACAGTCAACGAACACAGTACACTTCAGGAAAGTAAAGATGAGTACCTACCGATGGGTATAACACAGACGAAAATAAAGGACCAGAATATGCTCCGAGAAGTAGCGAGAGAGTTCATGGAAAAGGAATTGGGGGTTGAAGCAAAAATTAATGTGGCAAGAAAAATAATTCGATGTCCAGCCCTAGTTGGTTCTGGAGTGACTTTAATGTCTTCATGAGGCCAAAATCCAACAACGTTGCTCGGAAACACTATCTTCGGTCTAGGGGCCACAACTCTCTTAATTCATCTATTGCAGTCCAGTTCCAACAGTGACTCTAGTAGTGAAATCTTCACCAATAAATGACTCGACATGCTCCTCCAAGATGTCTCGCTAATACCTGAGAGCTGTCAATCCACGACGTTCGATTTCCGCCTCGTAAGATATAAACCCCAAACCATTATTGATCGTAATTGATAACAAACGGTTTCGACCATTATACAGGGTTCAAATCGTTCATTTCGGAGTTTGTAAAGTCGCTGATCCATCTGGTCCTCTTAAATTTCAATTGAACTGGCTTTAATGGTCTTATTTTTGTGGAAATAATAGAACAAGGTTTTTCTTTGTCTCAGTTTTTGTTATTAAAATGTTGCCCCAATGTGGGTCTCTGTGCTCAAAAGCTTTCTTTCTCAGTCACGGCTAACGAAAATGATATCTGAAATTAAAAGTGATTGTTACAGAGGGGCGGGACGTATTACAAATACAGATTGCCTAAAGTATTTTACAAATTAACATAAATACAGCAAATTACTGGAATACAGATGTATTTAATATGTGTAAAGAATTTACCGTAACATTGATAAATAACATAAAATTAACTAATCAAAAACAATAGATGACGTTTTCCAAAATGTATTGTGACGGACCGTACTGTACATCGGCCGCACTTTTGTGGAAGAGTACTTATTACTCTTATATTTATTGTTGTTAATTATGGCTCGTGATCGTCTTTTAACGTGGTTGGACCCTTAAACGTTGTTTTACGTAGTACACAGGTCTAGAGCAATTAGTACACAGTAAGCAACAAATAAAACACAACAATTTTAACAACAAACTCCTTTATTTTTCGACTGGCTGTACATTTCTCGGTTGTTGGATCTTAACTATTAGTGTGACTGTCTCAAGGTTTTAGGTTCCCTGCTGCTGTCCCTTTTTTATTGTAGTTGCATCTTTGTCATTCTTTCCTATAAACACATATTGGTGCGAGTAGTTTGTTCTACTTATGATGTAAAAATTCATCAACCAATCGTTTGCTGATTGACGAAACCCAAATGCTGGCGTTGTAGGGCCCAAGTTATGACCGTAATATTTTAACGTTAATGTGTTTTTACTAAAGTTGAAATCCTCATAACTTGGCCCTTTTGAAGCGTTACGTGTTTTAGTAACTGATGCATCAGCATTTGTTGCAATGTTATTCGTTTAAAAGTAAATGAAATAACATTGGAATAAAATAAAATAATAGACCACAGGCGGGGTGTCACATTCCCCCCCTGGGTTCGGTGGTTTGCTGTTTAGCAATACCGCCGAATCCAATGCGGTTGTGCTTTCACTCTTACTGTTTTTTTTTTGTTTTGATCGTATCAAAAATAAAGTTTTTTTTTTTTTTTTTAATGTCATCAGAAATAAGTCTGATTGCTACTCTTTTTTTTTTTCGTTTCGAAATGCATCTGACTGTTTTTTATTTTAAGTTATATTTATCAGCCCACAGGCCCTGTGCGCTCACACTCATTTACTTTAATGCGTTTCATTTTCGGGCGATTAAAAATTGCAACGATAAAGTCGTCCGTGCGCTACTAGCCTAAATGAAATGGAATTAGAAAATCGTTCGCTCACACATTTACACAAAATCATTTTATAAACTCACCTTGTTGTACGCCGAACAATAAACGCCAAGCACGCAGATCTCGTTAAAATTTGACAAAGTATTGTCGGGAACCCTGTACCTTTAAATACCTACATGGTTCTGTAATTTGTTAAAATATTCATAATAAAACCATTGTAGCCCTTAAAGTAAAATTACAATGTTTACAAATTATTGAAATAAATATTCTCTTAACTTAATTATTTTCAATCAGTTAAAATTCCTAGTTTTCGGTAATGTTTTCATTAATTTGTGTCCTACTTAAAGAAAACAGATGTTTTTCTACACAAAATGCTTTAAAACTTAGTACCTGACCTGGAACACAGACCGATAATGTTTCTGAAATAGTGTATTTTTTTACAACTCCAATTCTTGTACCCTAAAGCAATAAACAACAGTGAACTGACAAGAAATATGACTGTACCCACATGGCCGTAGCAGTTATGCACAAAATTTCGAAACACCCTCGATCTGCTTTAAACAATTCATTTTCAATAATGCACATTAATATACCTTTAAATTATTCACAAATAAACAAAATCACACAGGTTTAGCCTCTTGGGCTTATTTATAACAGCGTACGGATTCCAATTACATAGATGTATTGGAATTCGTATTTACAATAAGCATTTCTTTTGTTACGGTTATTTTGCTAATGTTAATAAAATCATAAGATTTATAGAACAAGTAAACTAACAATAGTTTTCAATAGGAGTTTTAAAATAAACGTTGCACATCACTCACTTCTTTTTAGATTCTGCACTGCACAATTATTATTTTCTTTTCGCTCAAAACACCGCACTGACCTACCTTTTTCAATTAGCGGCGTTACCGGTTAGTGTTGTCTGCTGGCCTATTGCTGACCCGGTGCTCGCCTGGGGCTCACCTGGTGCTGACCTGGAGCTGATGTCTAAAATTTGCCCTCGATTGCTGAACATCGATAACATTTTACTTCCCTCAGCCAAAACAACGAAAATTGTTATCTCTCAATCCATTTCCATATTCTTGCAATAAATAACTTGCAGTTTATGTGGAATTGTCTCGTTTTGCCTTTTGCTGCTTTTGTTGGGTTGTGCAGTACAGGGGCCAACGAGAGACCTTTTTATTACGCGAATTAAAGGTTTAGTTATCGACGCACAGCACAATATTGTGGAATGTATTAAACACCATAGTAATCAGGGGTCGCCTTCACTATATTAAGCTGGATCCACATCAATAAAAATGTATGTTGTATTTTGTATTTCAAATTCAACAAAAATATTTGCGGCGCAAATTTAAATCTGGTCAAGTATTTTACCACGTAAATAGTTATCTTGTGTGTTGTACGGCCGAATCCGTTTGTGCACGTTTGTTTATTCAGAGCGCAACAGTTTGCTGCTAGAGAGCTTGTTATAAAATGGATTGGAGTTTTCACTTTCTTTGTGCGATGTAAATAATCCGATGTAATTATGAACAATGCACATTTCTTTTTTAAAAAATGAGACATGATCAATCACCCAAACATAGGTATTTACGTAGTAAAATCAGGGCATGAAACCGGTTTTTTAAACCGGTTTAAAAAACCGGTTAACCTTTATTTTTTGTCCAAAATTGTGATTTTTAACCGAAACCGAAACCGTTATTTTTAAAGGCAAAAAAAACGGTAACCTTTAACCAAAATAATAAAAAACCGGTTTTTTAAACATCTCTTTTTAATAAAAATTATTTTGAAAAAATACAAAATCTGTATTAAATGTGATTAGTTTACCAAAAGTAATTACTGAATGCTTGATTGTACATATATTATAAAATTATAAATAGATAATATCTTTTTATACTTTGCATTCCAAATCTGAATAATGTTAAAAACCGGTTAAATTAACCGGTATTTTCAAAACCGGTTTTTTACGGAAAAAACCGGTTTTTCAACAAAAACCGTTATAAAAATAAAGTTCTTGAATTCGGTTAACCGTTAACCAAAATTTTTTTCGGTTTCTAGCCCTGAGTAAAATGAAACAAAACTACAGATGCACTCAGAATCCAGTCCACATTGACAATACTGTGCGCCGCAAATCTCTTTAAAGTTGGCACGAGGGATAGCGTGTGTTGTTCGTCACGAAATTATTTGTGTGCATTTCTATGCGGCGCACAGTCCACACCAACAAAAATTTCGACGAACACGAGCAAATTTGTGTCAAATACAACGCACATTTTTATTGATGTGCATGTGGATCCAGCTTTACACACATACGGTGTTAGGAAATCTGTTCTATGGTACACTCAAAGGCATTGCTAACAGACCGAAATGTTCGAATTTGATCCTAAAGGTGCATTTAAATCAGAGCGAACAGAACCGAACGAACGAACGAAGGGGTTTTTAGGTATTCGTTCGTTCGGTCGTCAATGCGCAATGCAATGTGAACGAACATTCGCATTCGTCGATGATCCGCGCTAGTGTGAAAAATAAACCATGTCGGATAGAGTATAGAGAATTCGCTAGCTACAAAATGCACCATGCAAATCGAGCACGAACTTCCTTTGATGATTCGCTTGTTTACCGACACGCGACGGAACCTGTGCGAACGCGAACGAATTCGTTCGCTCGCCTTCGCTTCTCCATGCAAATTGCGCGAGCTTGACCGAACGAATTCGTTCGTTCGCTTCTGTTCGCTCTGATTTAAATGCACCTTTATGTATTCAGCCAGAAGGCCATCATTACTACTATAATATTTTGAAGTTTTTTTTCGGGTGCTTACAATAACTTTTGAATGTATATGGCGCCCGTATTGATAAAAAGGTTGCCGACTTATAATCTTATGTTGGTTCCAGAGCCGTAGCAATGTTTTTGGCGCCCTTCGCAAATACCTAAATGGCGCCTTTCTTTAAAGTATTTTATTTTAAGAAATATTTTTATCATAAGTAAGAATTTATTATAAAGAAACAAAACATAGCTTCAAAATAAAATATTTATTATGTACAGGATGGGCCTGAATTATGTACCTACACCATCGTAGTTCGGATATAGATGGAGCCACAATTTTTTAATTAAATAATGTTCATAAAAATACTGACTATTGTACATACTAGGGTTTCTCATATTTGATCATTTTGCTTGTCCCGGGATCCCGGGAAGAAATCGGCCTTTGTCCCGGGATCCCGAAATGTAATAAATTATGTCAATATTTTTAAATAAATAATCCAAAAAATGATAGGAGCGATAGGAACATACATTTGGAAAATATAAAAGGGGGCTACACACCTTCCGTTTATCTGCGCAGTTATCTGTCGTAAATAACTATGTGAAAATCTGTACATTTATCTGAACTGAAGGTGTGTTATAAGGATAACATCAGTTTTCGCCTCAGTTTCGTCCGATTTTTCTTCAGTTCTCTCTTCACATTCGACAGGTTTGGTATTGTGTGTTCTAAAATAAATAAAGTTCAATGGGTGACAGAAAAAGAAGAGCCGCAGTTTATTGCATAATTGCAGCTATGTTACTAGAAGAAGAAGAAGGAAAAAGAAAAAAACGCCGTGAACGTTGGTGCAAAGATTGGTATCTGCAAAGAAGCGTTTTCCCCAGTGATTACCACTTACTGAAAAAGTTACAAGAAGGAGGGGAAATTAACGATTATAAAAATGTAAGGATGGACTAAAATGCATTTCAAATTTGATTGAGCGTTGTTGTTTTCCTCATTGGAAAAAAGGACACACTCTTGAGAGAAGCAATAAATGCTTAAAGCGGAAATTTTTTTGGGACCATATTCATATTGTAGGTACAAAAATCGGACGGCAACCATGACGGCAACTGAACAAACTGTACGATAAACTGCATAAACTGCGCAGGTTGTCGTTGCAAAAGAGGGTCCGAATGCGCAGACTTTTTATCTGCGTGAAAACCGGTCTAAACTGCGCAGTTCACACAGCTTATCGCTCAGACATGACGTCACACGTGATAAACTGCACAGATAAACGGAAGGTGTGTAGTCCCCTTAAGCTTTCTATTGCAATTTCATATTTATGAACACAATAATATACTTTTTACAATGAACTTTTGCAATGTGATTTAAGAAAACAAAGGTGAACTGTGCTTCGATCACCTAGTCTTTTTCTTGATTTATTAACAAAAAGTCCTGCCGTATAAAACGTGTCTCTCAGTCTCTATTGCTGTAGGTGAAATTGTCTTGAGAGTATCTAACAGCAAAGAAACATCGTTTTTATTAATACAATTTTATTTATAAGCTATTTTGCTTCGCATTACCAGGGTACACAAAAATAAAACTGCTAAAGTTTGAAAATATTAATTTTGTCATCGAGATCGGGTTTAATTACGCCATACTAAAAGAGAAAATATAGAATATATTATTTTGAAATAAAAATAAAGTTTTTCCATAATTTACTGTTAATAAAGATATTTATAATAAATTCTGATAAGGTATGATAGTATTACAAAGATCTTAGCTCAAAATAAACGAAAATAAGACTTTGTTTAAATCCCGGGAATTCCCGGGAAATAGAAAATAGCTTAAAATGGACCGGGATCCCGGAAAAAACCCTAGTTCCCTAGTACATACCGTAGGCGCTTAACCTATGTATGTACATGTAACACACGCAACTGATTGATCTATAAATGCTCTGCTCATCTGCTACCAAATATAAGATTATTGACTATAAACGGAAAAACGGGGATTTCCAGTGCTTGGTCTTGGATTCATTCATCAGGGCGCAGGGCCATTTTTACTATTGGCTTAAAAGGAGAATCACCGTGTACTGGCGGGAAATCGCAGAGACATATTGAGACAGTACGAAGTTAGGCAAAGGGCGCCTGATATTTTTAGTTTTTTATGTCAGGGTGCATAAATGTTTGCGCTTGGTGCCCCTCGCGCTTCGCGCCCTTGGCACGCCCCGTTGCCAATGCATTGCTACGGCTCTGGATCAGTGGCGTAGCGAGGATAGATGGCACCGCAGGCATATTATTTTTTGCGCCCCCCTTTGTCCATATTTTTATTGTAGTTTGTGAGTTTCAAGTAAAATAATCTTGTATTATTTATTCAAATACACTGCAATGAAAATGAGAACAAATTTTAAAATTATATTGGCATTTTAGTTTTCTGGCTTTAAATAAGTGAAATAAACGCAAAAATATTTTGTCTTCGCGGCGCCCCCTAAGACTGACGCTCTGGGCATCGATACCCCCTTGCCCCCCCCCCCGTCGCTACGCCACTGCTCTGGATGGTTCAGAAAATCAAAAATATGGTTTTTGTTTTGTTTAATTGTTTTAAATTAATTAATTAATAATCTTTTAAATGTTGCAGACGCTGCTCTGGGAAAACAATTCATCGACGCCGCCAGGTTCCCAGGTAAGAATTATTATTTATTAATTAAAGTCATGTAATTCCATTACATTATAAAAAATGTCGAAAATGAGTGAGGAAAAGAAAATATTATAACATTCTTGTTTTTATCTTTCAATTGTTTCAAAAATACCGGTGTCTACCTTCATAGCCTAGTCGAAAATTTTATGTTGCCCTAATAATTTACAATAGAATCGCAATATCTCGTAAAATATCAGTTTTAGGTATAAAACATGGTTAATGTTTTTGAAAGACAATGAAATTTTCTACAAGACTGTAAAAATATACAGGGTGTTGTATTAATGATGATGTTCGTTTTTATTATTATCGTTAATGATTTTTTTTTTCAGGATTTTAGCGGCTCACATGGATTTATCGAACATCCCACCACTTAATTTTGAAAATGTTACTGTACGCAAAAAAAATTCCACCCCAAAAAGAAAGAAGACAAAAATGTTAACTATTAATTTAAGTCCTATATGTAACACCAAAAAAAGAGATAGTTACCACAAAAAACTGAGTATTTTGGCTGACAGTGAGATGGAACTTACCAATCTCAGAACAGATGTTCACCAATTAAAAGCCGAACTGGGTGAATTAAAAAAAAAAAAAAAATCCCTACAAGGCCAAAATAAAACAATGAAACTTAATATTGCGTTACTTACTTTAAGGCTGGCGACATACTTGCGGGTGACCCGCAGCGGGTCACCCGCAAAAATCTGACCTTGTACTTTTTCGTTGGCGACATACTTGCGGTTGCGGTTCGGTAGAATTAACTATATTTAAGACGCTCTCATTAAAGTAAAACTCAAATAAATATTGTAGAATCAAATATTACAGGTGTGTGTACCTTTTACATTTATCTGACGACGTATTAAATGCATTAATTAGTATTTCGCAGAATTAATTGTTTTTCTGGAAAAAAAAAAAATTATTTGACGGCCAAACCATTGTTTGTCATTTAGTATTATTTTAAATATAATAAGTTAAGCATCAAACAAGTGCTTTGTCAATAAAATCTAAAAATAATTGAAAAAAGTGGAGTTAATCGATTTGGCAACTGAATTTACATTGCGGTTGACCCGCAAGTATGAACACACCGATATGTATCAATGAGTCACATTACGTACGGGCAAACCGCAACTTGCGATTTGAACGCTGCAAGTGCGATAGATGTCCGGGCAGCTGCGGGCCCAACCGCAAGTATGTCGCCGGCCATAACAACGTGTGAGTTACAAAACTTGCGGGAACCGGCCCGCACGGGTCACCCGCAAGTATGTCGCCGGCCTAAGGCTGGCGACATACTTGCGGGTGAACCGGTGCGGGAAAAGTAGCAATCTGCGACGTAAGTTTTGTAACTCACACGTTGTTATGGCCGAAGACAAACAAAGACACAAACAATGAGTCACATTGCGTACCGGCACATTACACATTATTAGGCGTTTACGAAAATTATACCGGTAGATACCGGTTGCACCAACAGCGTTCGGAAATTGGACCGTTTACGTACAAGTTCGGTAAATTTTCGATTGCGACGTATCGTCGCGTTCGAAAATTGTACCGATACACCGACTTCATCAACCCGGTGCACGATTTGTGGACCGAGAAATTATTTTCATACTTATTTCCGAACGCTGTTGGTGCAACCGGTATCTACCGGTATAATTTTCGTAAACGCCTGTTGTTATATGCTTGCATTTGGATCTGCAGCTGCCCGCAATGCTATCGCACTTGATGCGTTCGTAAATCTACCCGCAATGTACTAGTAATGCGCCCGTACGCAATGCGACTCATTGTTTGTGTCTTTGTTTGTCTTCGGCCATAACAACGTGTGAGTTACAAAACTTACGTCGCAGATTGCTACTTTTCCCGCACCGGTTCACCCGCAAGTATGTCGCCGGCCTAAAAGTAAATAATTTGATAAAAGAACTAAAAAAGTCCAAAGACAAAAAATTGGAATCACCGACACATTTTTACTATTGGCTTAAAAGGAGAATCACCGTGTACTGGCGGGAAATCGCAGAGACATATTGAGACAGCACGAAGTTAGGCAAAGGGCGCCTGATATTTTTAGTTTTTTATGTCAGGGTGCATAAATGTTTGCGCTTGGTGCCCCTCGCGCTTCGCGCCCTTGGCACGCCCCGTTGCCAATGCATTGCTACGGCTCTGGATCAGTGGCGTAGCGAGGATAGATGGCACCGCAGGCATATTATTTTTTGCGCCCCCCTTTGTCCATATTTTTATTGTAGTTTGTGAGTTTCAAGTAAAATAATCTTGTATTATTTATTCAAATACACTGCAATGAAAATGAGAACAAATTTTAAAATTATATTGGCATTTTAGTTTTCTGGCTTTAAATAAGTGAAATAAACGCAAAAATATTTTGTCTTCGCGGCGCCCCCTAAGACTGACGCTCTGGGCATCGATACCCCCTTGCCCCCCCCCCCGTCGCTACGCCACTGCTCTGGATGGTTCAGAAAATCAAAAATATGGTTTTTGTTTTGTTTAATTGTTTTAAATTAATTAATTAATAATCTTTTAAATGTTGCAGACGCTGCTCTGGGAAAACAATTCATCGACGCCGCCAGGTTCCCAGGTAAGAATTATTATTTATTAATTAAAGTCATGTAATTCCATTACATTATAAAAAATGTCGAAAATGAGTGAGGAAAAGAAAATATTATAACATTCTTGTTTTTATCTTTCAATTGTTTCAAAAATACCGGTGTCTACCTTCATAGCCTAGTCGAAAATTTTATGTTGCCCTAATAATTTACAATAGAATCGCAATATCTCGTAAAATATCAGTTTTAGGTATAAAACATGGTTAATGTTTTTGAAAGACAATGAAATTTTCTACAAGACTGTGTAAAAATATACAGGGTGTTGTATTAATGATGATGTTCGTTTTTATTATTATCGTTAATGATTTTTTTTTTTCAGGATTTTAGCGGCTCACATGGATTTATCGAACATCCCACCACTTAATTTTGAAAATGTTACTGTACGCAAAAAAAATTCCACCCCAAAAAGAAAGAAGACAAAAATGTTAACTATTCACTTAAGTCCTATATGTAACAGCAAAAAAAAAATAGTTACCACGAAAAACTGAGTATTTTGGCTGACAGTGAGATGGAACTCACAAATCTCACCCTAACAGAAGTGCACCAATTAAGAGCCGAAGTGGGTGATTTAAAAAATAAAAATAAATCCCTACAAGGAAAAAATAACAAAATGAAACTAGATATTGCTTTCTTAACATCAAGGGTTGATCATTTAATTAAAGAAAATAAAAAAAATAAACAAATAGACAAACAATTAACACCTTCATTTTTATTTAAGCGGCGTGGAGCTGGAACAACTTTTTAAAACGCCGGAAAAACCTGTAGCGAGTGACAGCAGTTTGTCAAATTTAAGTGGGATAGAACAGCTTTTCGCTACACCAAAACAAACAAAAAAAAAGGTAGGCCCCGCAAATTGGGGGGGTGCATGTTGCCCCCGAATTCCCCAACATTTCGGGGATTAGCAAATCAACCAATAAAGTAAGTAGACATTACAAATTTTCAAGAAAATTGTAATATTACGTTGCCCTAATAATTTACAATAGAATCGCAATATCTCGTAAAATATCAGTTTTAGGTATAAAACATGGTTAATGTTTTTGAAAGACAATGAAATTTTCTACAAGACTGTGTAAAAATATACAGGGTGTTGTATTAATGATGATGTTCGTTTTAATTAATATCGTTAATGATTTTTTTTTCCAGGATGGTAGCTTGAACCATCATGGATTCATCGAACACCCCACCACGTGTGGACAAAATTAATTTTGCAAATGTTACTATTCGCAAAAAAAATTCCACCCCTAAAAGAAAGAAGACAAAAATGTTAACTATTCACCTAAGTCCTATATGTAACAGCAAAAAAAAAAAAAGTTACCACGAAAAACTGAGTATTTTGGCTGACAGTGAGATGGAAGTCACAAATCTCACCCTAACAGAAGTGCACCAATTAAGAGCCGAAGTGGGTGATTTAAAAAATAAAAATAAATCCCTACAAGGAAAAAATAACAAAATGGAACTGGATATAGCTTTTTTAACATCAAGGGTTGATAATTTAATTAAAGAACTTAAAAAACATAAACAGATGGACAAACAATTACAATCGCCAAGGCATTCATTTGATTTAAGCGGTGTGGAGCTGGAGCAACTTTTCAAAACTCCAGAAAAACCTGTAACAGGCGACAGCAGTGTGTGCAATTTTAGTGGGATAGAACAGCTTTTCACTACACCTAAACAAAAAAAAAAAAAAGGTAGGCCCCGAAAATCGCAAGCACAAAAAGTGGAGCAGCCAACGAAGAAGTATTTAATTATTACCCGTGCGAGAAAGGCTGAACAAAGTAACAATGCTAACTTCATTTCATTGTTCTCAATTTTAATATTAAAACCTTTAATATGCATAAATGTTGTAAATGATTATTTAATACATTTATAATAAAAAGTGTTATAGTACTAAATATTTCCATTTTCATGATTAGTGAAAATAACGCCCCCTATAATTACTTTTTGTTTCAGATGTCATGAACATTAGCTGTGGCAGAAAAAGAAATCCAGTTTGAGCATAGAGATTTGCACTTAGGAAATGTGCTAATTAAAAAAACCGATAGAAAAAAAAAATATCGTGCACACTAGAAGGCCGTCAGTTGCAGACGCTGCTCTGGGAAAACAATTCATCGACGCCGCCACGTCCCCAGGCATGGGCGTCCACAGGGGAGGGCAACCGAGGCACTTGCCCCTCCCTGGAATTGAGTACTACATATAAAAATATATTTTTTTATTTCAGATATACGGCGTAGAGGCTACTCTAATAGACCTCGGCCTTTCGAGGATTATGAACAATAGAGTTGTGATTTACAATGATCTTAGCGCCGACAAAGGCCTTTTTACGGGCAAAGAGAATTACCAATTCGAGGTATATAAATTGATGAAAATATCAAATGTAAGCATTTTATTACTCAATGTAGAATCAAAAGTTGGAGTTAAATTTTTTTGTGCAAATATTTAAAAATTAAAGAATCAAATACTACTAAGTCTTAAACACTGTCATTACCAACTTCATTAATAATTCGCTCTGCTATTTATGAAATGAAATGCCAGTGTGAAGGATTCACACCCTATCGGCGCAGACTTTTGGATGCAAAAACAAAATGTTGCATGAACTTCATTGTTCTCAATTTTAATATTAAAACCTTTAATACGCATAAATGTTGTAAATGATTATTTAAACAATTATAATAAAAAGTGTTATAGTACTAAATATTTCCATTTTCATGATTAGTGAAAATAACGCCCCCTATAATATTATTTTTTATTTCAGATATGATTTACATTAGCTGTGGCAGAAAAACAAAGCGAACTATTTAAAAAAAAAAAACGGAGAGGAAAAACAATTGTTTTACCTTTTAGAAGGCCGTGCTATAACATTAACAACCTTCGGCCACAGTATAGATCAGTGGTTCTTAACCTTTTTAGCTGCCAACACCTATTAAATTCTCAAAATGTGTTCTCGCACCCCTCGTAAAACTACAGATATGTAGCAAGTAGCAAGCAGTACAGTAATAGTAGAGTCGCTTGCATTTCTGTGCATCTAAAGCTGGATCCAATAAAAATTTGCGTTGTGCGTTGTATTTGACACAAATTAGCTCGTGTTTGTCGAAATTTTTGTTGGTGTGGACTGTGCGCCGCATAGAAATGCACGCAAATAATTTCCTGACGAACAACGCACGCTATCCATCGTGCTGTCGGTTTTTAGCCAACTTCAAAGAGATTTGCGCCGCACAGTCTTGTGAATGTGGACTTGATTTTGAGTGCATTGTTCGGCATAAACAAACGTGCACAAGCGGATTCGGCCGTTCAACGCACAAGATAACTATTTACGTGGTAAAATACTTAACCAGATTTAAATTTGCGCCGCAAATGTTTGTGTTGAATTTGAAATACAAAATACAACATACATTTTTATTGATGTGGATCCAGCTTTATGGAGAATCTGATGTGCACAACTCGGTCTCGCACCCACAGCAATAACTTCTCGCACCCCAAGGGGGTGCACTCCTGGTTAAGAACCACTGGTATAGATATATGATCTCTATACTGAACTACGGCATAGAGACGTCGATCATAGATTTCACCCCTGTAGAATACTAAATACTAAAATAATAATTTTTTATTTCAGATCACAGCGGCTGAAAAAGAATGGTAATCATTGATTTCAGCCGTTGAGCAACTCTTCGAAACTCCTCCAAAACCAGGACTAGTAAAACAAACGGGTAGGCCAAAAAAATCTGCCAAGAAAAAAGTGGATGTGGAGGTGATAAGAAAAAAATATCCCATTCTTACTCGTGCAAAAAAAGATAAAATACTAAAATAATAATTTTTTATTTCAGATATCATTTACATTAGCTGTGGCAGAAAAAGAAGCGGAATTCGAGCATAGGGATCTGCACGTAGGAAACGTATTAATCAAAAAACAGAGAGAACAACAAATGTTTTGTACACAATAGAAGGCCGTCAATTAAAATTTTCATCGTACGGATCAGAGGCAACAATCATAGAATTCGGCCTGTCAAATAAGAAGGACATTACTTGTCAATTAGCTTATTACCGAATTGAAAGGGATAAAATTGTATGTGCTGCGTACTCTCATGAACTGCCAAAATGTGGTGTAAAACTGCCTTCCAAAGAAGGGGTTTGCTTTTGGACTAGCTTCATTGGGTAATGTGTCTAAAACACCTAAGCGTGTGAAAAACGACTTAGGTGATGTCAAGTGCCGAAATCACCCAACTTAAGCGGCGTGAAGGAACTTTTTCAAACTCCCGAACACCTGTAGCAACTAACTATTTTTTTTTAGGCAACAATAGTCAATAAGGCACCATTACATCCCGTGATGGTCAATGGCAATCGGATGTTATCTAAAACAACTGTAGCAACTAACAGTGCCAAGAAGGGGTAGGGGTAGGTCCTGGAAATCGCAGAAACTAAATGTGGAGAAACCTGTACCTGTGTTAAAAAGTCATCAAGAACAAGAAAATAATCAAATGCTTTCAAAGGAGGGCGTATCTAAAGATATTCTAGAAGAGGTAGGTAGATTAATCTGCTATCGGTTTAGACTGGCGGGTTAACCCCAAACCGGGTCTTTTTATATTAAGTTACCAAGTCTTACAAAGAAACGTGTTTTTCTTTGCCAATTTAACTGCATAATACATTTATTAACACTGTAATTAGTTCATGTTATGTTCGATAATCATCTAATGTTTTTGTTCACATCTCCCACTAACCGCCCAATCAAATTGTGGTCAGTGTAGAATTTGTAGAGAATAAATTGCTAATAATATTTTTGTTTTATTCTTTCAGATGGAGAAAAAAGGCGACATATTCGTCCCCACTGCCCCCCTGTGGCCCTTACTTCCGGGTCCGAGGGTCAAAGTTCCCCTCCCTCTTAAGGATTTGTTGGGAATGGGTTTTCATCTACAACGACCTCTTTACGGCCACGGGCGATATACAGTTCGATGTATATAGATCGATGCAGAAATCGAATGGGTAAGTTAAGCATTTTATTACTCAATGTAGAATCAAAAGTTGAAGTCATATTTTTTTTTACATGAAAGTTATTGTGCAAATATTTAAAATATTGTTGCATGAACTTCATTTCACTGTTCTCAATTTTAATATCAAACTTTTTAAGACAGCATAAAAGTGGCAAATGATTATTTAATACATATTACAATAAAAAAAGTATTATAGTGATTAATATTTCCATTCTCATATTTATTGAAAATTACGCCCCTCTGTAATAGGTATTATTTTTTATTTCAGATAACATTTTCGGTCCCTCTGCCCCCGTGTGGACTCTCGGCCCTTGAATTACTTCCTGGCCCTAGGATCAGAGCACCCTCCACCCCCCTCTGCCATCACTGCTTTCTATTACGGACAACTATTTATTATTGATGGTGTGTTTAATAATTGTGCAATGTTTTTTTAATTTTTATACTGAATAAATTTATTTATTATTATATTTTTTCTTTTATTTCATCATCTTTCAATACAGTTGCTATTCAGTTTTATTGGCATATGTTTTAAATTAAAATTGAATTTTTTACTAAAAAGCAGAATTGTGTAGCCAGAGTTTTAATAGAGAATTTATTTGAATCAAAGTCCTGAAGCTGTGGAGGTTTACGAAAGTCCCGCCCTATTTAGTTCGTTTTTCCTACATAGACCAGGTGGCGCAGCACAACAAACTGTCATTTGGAATTCGTATTTCTGCAATGACAGCCACAGAACACATGACAGCCGTATCAGCTGTATGTGGTGGCGGTATATGGGCGGTATGACATTTGAAAACACAGTAGATAGGTGTGCAGCTCCCTGACTATTAGATTTTGATTTTGTAGTAAACATGGCAAGTAATGAACTTAAATTTGTCTTAGAAGAAGAAATTAAAAGCCTTAAACAAAAATTAAACGAAAAAGAATTGGAGCTGAAAGAGCTAAATTTGAAAGAGGTAAGTAAAAACTTAAAATGAATTAATGAAGTTTCATTGTTATCGTGTAGATTAACGATGGATTATACTGCACAGCACTCACATCTAATGAAATATCTCGCTATAGTCGTCAAATGATAATGCCTGAGGTTGGTTTATCAGGACAAATTAAATTAAAGAACTCAAAAGTTTTAATCGTTGGTACTGGAGGATTAGGCTGCCCTGCTGCTTTATATTTAGCAGCTGCTGGTGTTGGTAAGAAGTCAAAAAATACTGTAGTGGCATTTAAAAAATGTTTTATTTAAGCTGTATCGTTTGTTTCGTATTTCCAGGTGAGATAACTTTAGTAGACGGTGATGAAGTAGAATTAACAAATTTGCATAGACAAATTTTACATACAGAAGCTAGTCTGGATTTACCAAAAGTAAAGTCAGGATATACAACCTTAACCAAGTATGACCATAATATGCTTTTATACGTAAAATGTTTTTAATTTTCTAAATTTTGTTTTACAAAATTCAGTTATGATTATACTTAACATCATTATTAAAAGAGGGCAGTTTTTATTGTACGACATCTCATTGGCTCATGAAATGTTGCAAATTAATAACTGTTTAATCTCTTTTAGCTTAAACAGTAACATTACAATTATCCCAAAGCATATGCACGCTGATTCAACAAATCTACAACAGTTAGTACAAGAAAATAATTATGATGTAGTCATCGATGGTTCAGATAATGTACCGACAAGATATTTGTTGAACGATATTTGTGTTATCAATGACCTTCCATTAGTTTCTGGCAGTGCCTTACAGATGGAGGGACAATTGACTGTGTACCATTGTAGAGACGGTCCTTGCTATCGATGTTTATTTCCAATTCCTCCCCCTCCCGAAACTGTTACCAGCTGTGGAGACGGAGGTGTCTTAGGTGTTGGTAAGTGTATTTCAGAATTGTTTTTTGCAAGAAATTTTGGCTTAATTTTGTTTTAAAATGATTAAGACATTTTAAATATGGTGCAAACTTAGTGTAATATGTTTTGTTATTTTACCCGAAAGGGTAAATAAAGGCTTTAGGATTAGATAGAGATGTTTTACAGTTCCTGGTACAATAGGCATATTGCAAGCTTTAGAAACGATTAAAATAATACTGGATTTGCCGGGGATTCTCTATGGCCGTTTACTTGTGTTCGATGGTAGTGACACAACTTTCCGAAATATTCGATTAAGGAAGAAAAATCTGAGTTGCGAAGTGTGTGGAGAGAATCCTAGTGTAACTAAACCGATAGATTATGTACAGTTTTGTGGTGCTAAAGCGCATGATAAGGTAATTTTCGATTAGCATTGATTTTTTTTAAAAGCCATTCAATCGTTAACTTTTAATTTATGTAGTCGATTGTTGTTAACTTGTGTACTAAGTGTTGTAAATATGTTGTTTTTTATTCCTAGGTGGTAAACATTAAAATATTGCAGAAAGATGAGGAAATCGAAATCACAGATTTTTCTAAAATTTTAAATGATCAAACTTTTCTTATCGACGTGCGACCGGAGATAGAGTTCGAGATGTGCCATTTACCCAATTCGCTAAACATTCCTTACACAAGCCTGAAGAAAAACAAGGATTTGACTGTGCTGCAAGAACAGATAAATGAAAGATGTACCAGTGAAGCATCGAACGGTTCGTTTACGAACGTGTTTGTTATTCTGTTTTTAATGTAAATTTTTTTTAGTGTTTGTTATTTGCCGAAGAGGTAATGACTCACAGAGGGCCATTAGTTTGCTGAAAGAAAATTTTAGTCATTTACCTGTTAGCTTTATTAATGTGAATGGTGGCTTGCTTGCTTATTCCAAAAATGTCGATTCCTGTTTTCCGATATATTAAATAAATATAATGACGATTCCTTATAGCAGGCCTGGATGTAGCTTGAAGCTTAAGATCCCACTTTGGTCCCATTTTTTCAGTGATTGCTTATACTTTTAAACAATTTGTTTTAGCATAAAATAAAAACGCCTGTAATTGTGATTTTATATTAATAAATAAATAATTTAAATTTGCTTCTTTTTTGGCATCAAAGTTTCATGAAAGAAGGGGCACACTTAAGTCCATCCATTTCAGGTTTCCAAATATCTACATGCGACCCTGCGTAATAGTGTTTCTTTATACAACTTAGTTATTAAAAATTATGCCATTATCATGCTTTGAATTTCACTAATACTTGCAAAATTGCTTTTAAATAAATTTTTTTAAGTTTCTTTTGTGTATTCGGTTCGATTCTGCACTGTAAAAGTTATCTTGTTAGCAATTTTGTGTAAAGATCGTAAAAATAAGACGGACTGGGATTATTGTGGCTGGTTGGTTGTCTAATAATCAGGCGCATTTAAACAAACCTGACTTGTAGTGTAGCGGCTGGCCGGTTGTCTAACAATAAGGCGCTTTTGTACCCATTATATTATATTATGCACTCTTGCATCGCACACTTTTTACTTACTTATGGATGCATAATTGCTCTGCAATCCTCACATACATGCATACCTGATGTAAACAAAGCATTTTTTTTTACTAAAATAGACAATAGTTTAATGCTTTAAAGTAAAAAATAACCAATTTTGTTTTCAGGGTGTTTCACTTTTCCATGGGACACTATAGCTATAATATCTCCGTAAATAATGAAAATACAAGGTTGGTTAAATGGGACAAAAGTTAGCTATTTAGGAGTGTATTTTACACATTTTACATAAAAAATTAATGATGAAAAAGAAAATGTAATAACATAACATAATACAATATTATAATTTATAATACTATATTAACTTATACAAATAAAACTTTTTGTTTTTTGAAACATTTGTTCTTGCTTTCATCCGTCCCCATCAAAAAACAAATCTAGTTTGTCTCACACAAAATGTAATCACTTTAGTTATATCTCTTAAAAATTCCATGGCTTGCGTGATATAAAAAAAAAACGGAAATTGATCAAAATTTTTAAACCTAAGTCAAAGGAAAAATGTTTTGCAGATTTTGTTTGCTATAAGATGGCGATAGTCAGTTTTTAATTTTTAAAGTACCGTGCGAGATACTTGACAAAACAACTTTTTTTTTTAAATGGCAGTCGTAGTAGGTGTAAGTGTAGGACTATTAGTATGATTATTTTAATTTCGCATTACATTTGTTTTAATTAATATCACTGTTTAAAGAGTGACATAATAGACAAGCAAGGATCGAAATAAAACAATTGAAGTCGGTTATTGTTTTTTTTTTCCATGGCAACCTTGATTTTTATCTTAAGATTTTGCATTTTTTTAGGTTATTTCGCTTATTTTTGAAAATAGACATACAAAATATTATATCATTGTAAAGAGAAAAAAATAATCTTTAAATCAAAGTCATCACCTACTACGACTGCTATTTAAAAAAAAGTTTTTTGTCAAATATCTCGCACGGTAATTTATAAATAAAAATGTGACTATCGCCATCTCATAACAAACAAAATCTGCAAAATATATTTTTTTGACGTTTTTGTGTATTCGCAACAATAGCCGAGATAAATATCTCTTAAATAAGTTAAAAAATTTTGGTCGATATCGGCTTTTTCGTTATATCACGCAAGCCATAGCATTTTTAAACAAAACAAGATCTTGTTTAAAATACACTCCTAAATAGCTAACTTTTGTCCTATTTAACCAACCTTGTATTTTCATTATTTACGGAGATAGCAATAGTGTTCCATGAAAAAGTGAAACACCCTGTATAGTATTAAACGGATTTACTGAAAACGTTAATTATGGTTTCAATACTCATTTCATAAAGGTATTAAAATTTTTTGAGCATATTACTACGTTTAAAGACATTGTGGAACTTATAATAGTCAAATAAAAATCAAGATAAATAAAGTTAATTAGGAATCACTTATATGTTTTACAAAGATTTTCTTTTAGAAATGCTACACCAGTGTCAATACTCTGGCATCTTAAAAAATCAAATTCTTATTGAAGACGCGATTTTATCGTTCCATTAGGTATAAAAAACATCAAGAAATCATTCTTGAGCGACTGGTTGGTTTGTACAATATCTGCTACAGCATAAAGAATTATTTTCTAATACAAAAATGTTGTTCATTCAGAAGCGATAAGGTCAGATACTATAAGTTTTATCACGTGATTTATTCAAAAATATTTGTTTTGTTTTATCACACATAAAGTGCATGTTCCTAACTTGTTATTTAAATGTGTAATCTAAGTTTGTCTAATAATATTGCAAACAAATTAATCCTATGAACTACAATATGGGGAGATATCCACGAAACCGCCAAATAAATAATAATCCCATTGAAATAAAAATTACATAATGTAATTTTTACCAATACTTAATGACTAATAGTTTCCGATATCATTCAAATAACTATTCATTAAAGCTATTAATAAAATAACAGATACAATGCAGATTTATCTATTTTTTTTTTAGTAAGCTGTTTAAAATTGTACTAGCGAAGACAATTTTTTAAAATTCCCTTGGATGGCTGCTTGTGGTGTTTACATCGTGAATAATTAATTACTTCAGTGACGTTCATTACCGGATAAAAATTAAAAATAACCATGACGATTTTTTATAATCGGTATTGCTAATGAGGGGAATGAACTAGTTTGTTGTAAAAAAAAATGGGAATGAAACCTTTTAATAGAAAATAATGGAAAACGAAAATAGTGTTTTTGCACGCGATAATATAAAAAAAGTAATAAATACTTATAACAGATTAACAGAAGTAAAGTAAGGGACTTAAAACTTCATAGATTTATTTTGTTTAATTTTGTTAATGGGTTGGAAGTCTACATATAATTTTTTAAAGGTATCTGATACGGAAATTTTATGTAAGGATCATTAAACTTCGACACAGCCACCTTATACAGTAGGTATACACCCTTTTTGAGCCACACATATGTACAGGTAGATAAACAAAATCTAGAGGAAAATTGGCGAAATTACTGTGGACTGAACATCTGCAAAATTACGAGATGAGAATCGAGTCGTTTATTATTTCTGATTAATTTTTTTCGCGTAATTATTAAGTCAAGTCCAATTATCTGTCTTATCGTATGTCGACCTTCGCCCCAATCGTCTGCATCAGACAACTTTTGAGTTATCAGTTGCGTGATATTACTAATGCGTTAGTTTAAAATGGGCTCTTCTGGTCGGTGTGTCGTGTATATATCGTTTTGGCAGCGTTTTCGAATATACTTTATATCAATTATTTTAGGTTTTTGGGTGTTGTGTAGAAGATTATTCAAGTGGGCATGGGACCCAAGTGCCTTCAATTCAGTATATCGTGATAATCCACCTCCATGTCTTGTAGATTCGTCTCTAGGACTACATAAATATGTGAAGCTGAAGGTTAGTTTTCGTTTGATTTTAAAAAGTGTTTAATACATGTTATATTGCTTCATATAACATTAAATATTTTTGGAGTCCTATTATAGCATTTAATTTAAAACACATTGATACAACATTTATCACACTTTAATTTAATTAAAAGATAGTTTTTTCACTGTTTGTGTTAAATGTAGGAAAAGTTAAAAATCTAAATCTAAGCAAATAATTACGGAAAAGTTTTAAAACTTTACAAGTTTAAGCAATAAGTTGGGGAAAGAAACCCTTACGAACTGAAAACAATATTTAACCAGTTAGTACGTTGCAATTTACGCATGTATGTTTTTGTTATCAAAAATTGGTTGGTTGAAGTTCAATAGCATTTTCCTAATGTTTCTACAGGGTATGTTAGGAATGGGAATGAAATTAATAGGGATGTGTTTTTATGCACTTGGAGAGAATCTAACATTAAGTAAAATATATACGTTATTTCCAGTTCCTGAAAAAACTGAAAAAAAATAAATCATTTTCCAATTTTATTTATAACTTTTTATTATCAACAATAAAAATTTGTTATTCGTAGTTTACCCAAAGGCCGTTTTCAACCGATTTTTAACTAATTTAGGGCAAATAGTTGTTATGTAGAGTGTAGAGTCCCTGTGATATGATATGTAGTTTTAAGTCACTTGAGTTAAGAACATATTTTCGATTTTTTCTGGAAACAATGTAAAGATGTATAGACCAGGGCCGGCTGGGGGTTTTCCAGGTGGGGGGCAAAGCATAGAGACAAATAATAATATACAGGGGATTGCATGACGTAACGGACAAACTAAAGGAGCATGTTCCTTGAGTCAATTTAAGCAAAAAATGTTATACAAACCATAGTCCAAAACTCGATGGTTATCGAGTTATAGACCTTTAAAATTTATTTGAAAAAAGGTCAATTTCAACATAAAAAGTATTAAATACCGCTTTTGTGTTCTAAAATATTGATTTAACAACAAAATGTTTTTTATAAACTTTGCATCGCTATTTTTTCTGCGCTGTATGGTATACTCGATTTTGTTTTGTTATTTTAAATAGGAACACCCTGTATATTATTATATTTTTGGATTCCTCTTTAAATGTACTTTATAAAATTTGAAAGGTCATATAGGCCTACAATTAACTTTTTTCGAGTAATTCACTTGTTTTCGAAAATTTTGAGCTGATAACCATCGAGTTTTGGACTTTGGTTTATATAACATTTTTGGCTTAAATTGAATCAATAAACATGCTCCTTAAGTTTGGTCCTTACGTCATGCAACACCCTGTATATAAATTTCAATTTAACTTTTTAATTCTTATGATTTGTTTTTACAAGTACGTACTATTTTTTACTCGATCCAAGGTATTATTTAATTGTTGCACTTTCAGCTGTTTTTGTACTACTTTGTTTGTTTTTTCAGGGCGTCAAGCTGCACTACGTCGAGTCAGGAGAACGAGACCAACCACTCATACTATTACTTCATGGATTTCCTGACTGCTGGTTAAGTTGGCGTTATCAGATCCCCATACTCTCAACACATTTCAGAGTCGTGGCTCTAGATCTGAAAGGTTTTGGGGATTCAGATAAGCCGATATGGAGAAGAAAGTACAGGATTGAAAGTATCATTCGCGAATTGGAGCAGTTCATATCAGCTTTGGGGACTTCGCACTGCATCATCATAGGCCATGACATAGGAGCATTGCTAGGTTGGTTTCTTTCGTATCAACGACCCGATATTGTTGATAAATTTGTCGCTGTGTCCTGCCCACACCCTAACATTTTCTGGCAAACGTTATCCTCTCAAAGTATTTTCAACTCTCAATGGATTGGCTTTGCTCAACTGCCTTATTTGCCGGAAATGGATGCTCTAGTGAACGACTTGCAGATTATCAGTGACTACCACGACCACCTACAGCAAAAAGATCAAGATAAATACGTGGAAGCGTATAAGTACACTTTTTCACGCAAAGAAGACTGGAGCGGACCCATTAATTATTACCGCAACTTGCCGTTTGTGGAAATAAGCGAAAAAACTGAACCTTTGAGAGTTTCTACCTTGTTGTTAACTGGTGGTAATGACCAATATCTTAAACTCGAGAGTCTAGTGCGGTCTACTGATTATTGCGACAAGTTTATGGTGAAAATTATTGAAGATGCCGGACATTTTCCCCATCAAGAAAATCCAGATATGTTTAACAGGCTGGTGTTGAAATTTTTGAGGGTCAGGAGTAGCCCTGTTGTTCAAAATCGGTTGCAATCAAAAGGATTAATGAACAGAATGTTTGGTGCAGTGTCTTCTACTGTTAAATATGGAAATTCGGTGTTTGATACCGTTCATAAAAGGACTAATGGGGTGGTTAGCAATATTCCATCAATTGGGTTGAATTTAACCTCGAGCTCATTTCATAACTGAAGACTTTTATAAACGATTTTAATGTTTTATAGTTTATTTTATGCGTATTTGTGTGTGGTACACAATCTTTGTTATGTATTAAACGGGCAGGTTTTATTTATACATAAAAATAGTTGAATTTAGTTATGTAAAACGATAATGTAACGTTTACATTTGTACTTGCGTTTTGTTAAATGTTGTTTGTTGAAGATGTTAAATCTATTTTTATATGAATTTTTTATACTCAGTTAAGTTGCTGTGAATATTTTTCCTCATTTTTATTAAATAAATAGATCAATGCTATGTATATGAGAGTTTTAGAACTGTTTGTTTTATGTGTGTACATTTTTGATAAGTGGCAGATTTATTTTTAATTTCATGGGCCTTGTAGTGATCCAAGGAACCAAAATTAATTTATATAGTTTTTTAGAAAGTGTTGATGTTCCTTTGATTTTTTTTAAAGCCTATCAAAATTTGATTTTTATCTTCTTCTTAATCTCGGTTCCTCTTGTACCTTTCTGTGTCGGGGTATGCTTTTCTATTTCTGTGTTATGTTTTTCCACTCATTGAATTACAAGTCCTTTTCGCTTTAGCACCACATCATCTGCAAAGGTTAATTGATTTTCATATATAATATAATACACAATATTAATAACTTATTGTTGCTATAGGTTTTGTCCCCGCATAAGTGTATGCAAGAAATCTGATTTTCGTTTAATCAATTCTTCTCTATTAGCTTCAGAACGTAAGTCATGGAATTAATGCGACCTTCAGTGTCCTGGCTTAAATAAGCAGGACTGCGCAGGATTTCATGGGATTGCGCAGGAACTGAGTTGAGGCTGAGTTAGCCATTTTGGTTGTGTATAACGCGTTGTAAAACTTTTTCCAAAATTGCTTTTTTAATACTTAATAGTGTTATATTTCGGAAAGTTTAAGTATTGTGGCATTAACATTAGAATAACAGACATACAGGACCTAGTGTTTTATATCGTTAGTGACTGAAATTAAATTAGTGCATTTCATAATGAGATGAATTTTCGCGAGTGAGTTTCCAAATTTTTTTCAACGTTTTTGTAAATACTGATCATCAGTTATGGCGTTTAATGCAACAGTTTTTCTTGCACGGAATGAGTAGAGATTTGACATATAACACAATATGCACCCTTCTGCATCTATTACATCAGTCAACGGTTAGATTTAACTACAAAAAAGTAAGTTGTTTATTTTTTATCTGCTAGTATCAAAGAAGGCGTTAGACGATTTAGTTGTACTGAACCATTTTATATGAATCTATTTGATTAATATTGCAACTGAATCGTTTTATTTAAACTTGTATTTAACAGTTACAAAGGCAAACAAATCGGTAGTTTGTGCATGGCATTTGCAATATCGATCATCTAAAAGCAGAAATGGTTTTCAGTTTTAAAGAAGGTATTGATTGAACTGGTTAAAACAATGTTCTTTCATTGATGTTTGATTCAGTTTCATTGAAATAATATAAATGTAAGAATTATCTTCAGAATTCAGCTCTAATTTCAAGTTCAAGACTGATAGTGGTGGTGTATTTTTGGTTGCATACGTCGTGGGCAAATCATGGAGCTTTATTTTTTGCAAGTAGGCTTATTAGATGCGCTTTATTATGATAAGGTTTGCAGATTACGATAATTTTTGTGTAAATGATCTGTATTCAATAATTTATATACAATTTGTTTTAAAATGTTAAATGTACCAAAATAGATGCCTTAAGCGTAAAACTATTGCCGAAAATCACATGGTAGCGTGGCCGAGCGGTCTAAGGCGCTGGTTTAAGGCACCAGTCTCTTCGGAGGCGTGGGTTCGAATCCCACCGCTGCCACTATCTTTTTTCAAAAATATATATATTTTTTTTAAGAGAAGTAGTGCAGTTCTACCACAAAAATAACCTAAATGTAGTTTCCATTTAGCCACTTTATTTGTACATACAATGCATCTGAAATTCTTGTTTTCAAGTACTAATTTGTAACTGGAACTTTCGGTCATCAATGTTTTTGTTTCAAAATAATTATTGTCGAAAAATTATTCGGATACACAAATAACAGTTAAGGACAATACAATCTTGGTTTCCGGGTTTGGAACCGGGTCTTCTATATTTAGAAGTAGTTGACGTTTCGACCATTGTGTCTTGGTCTTTTTCAAAACGACTGTCGTTTTGAAAAAAACCAAGACACAATGGTCGAAACGTCAACTACTTCTAAATATAGAAGACGCGGTTCCAAACCCGGAAACCAAGATTGTATTATGGATAACGGCCGCGAAAGCCTCAAGAATAAAACAGTTAAGGACGTTTAAAGGAATCTTTTTATAACTATGAAAGCGACTTTTTGTATTTCACAATGTATTGTTTACGTAATAGATTATAATTCAATTACTCCAAGGTATGTGTTCAAAAATTCTTATTGTAGAAGTGGGCCAGTCCCAAAAATAACGAATCCTAAATATACGGTGTCAAATGATTTTAATAGAATTGTGGTATCTTCGGTCTAATCTCTTTAACATCATTTGTATGTACTTTAACAAGCAGCCTGGCGTGTTATTTTATCTAGAAGCTTTTTACCTGACGTAAAGTATTATATGATAGCAATTTGTGTTTGTATCAGTTAAGCTTAATATCCTGTCATTTTACATTTATCCGTAAAAGTGTAAAGTTTCTGACAACGTTTACAATGATTTTATGGATTTTCTAAACCACGAGGTGGTGGAAGTAAAAAAACATCATTATTTTTTAGCCATTGGTAGTATTTAGTATCAAATTTTTGCCCTTTTTCAATACTTCATGAAAAATTTAAAGTCGTTATTTTAAGATTTGAAGACTAATTATTATTTAAGCTGTAAATAGCGTGTATAAGGAGTTCCATGATGCCATTGTTTTAGTTTAATTTTTATCCATGATTCCTTAAAAAAAGTGCAAAACCTATAGACTTTGTACTTTTTTCAACTTCTTAGGATTTTTTTAAAATTATAATATAAACCAACACAAGTGCATAATTGTTATTTTGGGAGTAATTACGTTTGTACAAAGTTAACAATTTAGTTTTATCGTTCATTTGAAACAGCGTAGTGTTAAAAGTACCAAACTAATTTTTTTTTTCCAACCAGAATTTAAAAAATGTGGAAAAGTAACACAAAAGACTTTTGTAGTTTTGAAAAGATTTTGTCTGTATTCAATAATGTTATCTCGAAAATAGTAGATTGATTGCACATAAGTTTTTAATTAATAGGTAACCTAACCACTGATAGCTATTTGTTTTATTAATTACACATACAACAAAATTAATGTAAATATTGCTGTAAAATATTCTTAGAATTTCTAATTTGCTAAGTTGCTCTGGTCTATTGTTTCTGGCGGTATGGCGGGTGCAGCCAATCAGGACGAACGCGACATTGTATTGTTATTGCAATGAAAGGGCCCCTCTTATTGTGTCGCCCCCTTTGTGAGCCAGATTATTCCTCCGCTTTTTTATTTCATTCTAATGGAGCTGCGAGAGGGTGCGTAAGCCAGCGTGCTGATTGGAGTATGTTTTGTTGAAAACATGGCTTCGAAGAAAGAAAAATTGAATTTTTTTAATTAGCATTCGTGATCGTACCGATTTTTACAGCGAGCATTTGCATCTGATTTAAATTCAAACCGAACTGTATAATTTTAGGAATGTTTTTGATGTATTGGATGTAAATTTCGGGTTGTATTAGTACTTACAGTTAACTGCAGTGGGAATTTTGTAGGGCGCTAATTGTACTTTTTTTTTTAAATTAGGCCCACAACAAAATATCTGATTTTTTTTACATAAAAAATGTGAAGGGTGTAGGTACCCTTGGAAAATGGAAATTTTTTAAAAACTTTAATTAGCTATAACAAAGATTTTTAATCGGCTTCTAAACAAAATAATACGCGTTAAGCTGGATCCACATCAACAAAAATGTGCGTTGTGCGTTGTATTTGACACAAATTTGCTCGTGTTCGTCGAAATTTTTGTCGATGTGGACTGTGCGCCGCATAGAAATGCACACAAATAATTTCGTGACGAACAACGCACGCTATCCGTTGTGCTGTCGGTTTTTAGCCAACTTCAAAGAGATTTGCGGCGCACAGTCGTGTCAATGTGGACTTGATTCTGAGTGCATCTGTAATTTTGTTTCATTTTACTACGTAAATACCTATGTTTGGGTGATTGATCATGTCTCATTTTTGAAAAAAGAAATGTGCATTGTTCATAATTACATCGGATTATTTATATCGCACAACGAAAGTGAAAACGCCACTCCATTTTATAACAACAGGCTCTCTAGCAGCAAACTGTTGCGCTCTGCATAAACAAACCTACACAAGCGGATTCGGCCGTACAACACACAAGATAACTATTTACGTGGTAAAATACTTAACCAGATTTAAATTTGCGCCGCACATATTTTTGCTGAATTTCAAAATACAAAATACAACATAAATTTTTATTGATGTGGATCCGGCTTTACGCATTGCATAAACGTTGTTTAAACGCAAGACGCAATTTTTTTCACTAAAATTCAAAATTTCTCACCTCTTTTTAACAGCAAAAAGTGTTTTTCGAGGTGGCGATCCGACAACGCTTATCAGGAACAATCAATAAACAATAAACACGTTTCAAGTCTTACCCTGTGAAGCGGCCCCCTGAAGCAGGCTGCCTCAATGCTACCTACACCTTGTCGACGGCCCTGCTTTAACAGTTTCTTAATTTATTAAGATATATTCGTAAGGTGTACTTAAATCATTCTGGAATGATAAAGCCGAGTATGAAGGCATTTTAAGCCAACATAACAGTAATGTTATAAAACATTGCCATTATCCATTGATTGTAATTGGTCTTTAACAAGTACGTACCTATATGTAAAAAAAACTCATATCTAAAGTATCAACTGAGATCTTAGTGCACAGTAAAAAATGTATGTAAAAATACTCCTAAATTACATTATTGAACATGTAGGTTTACAAAGAATTACCACAAAAACAATGTACCGAAATGCTTTATTCCATTCGTTTAATGGTATAAATACAAAATTTTGAAAAACTTTACATGCATTTTACAGGGTGAAAGTAATATTACAACAAAATTACAAAAAGTACTGTAATACTACTCGAAATAAATATTTGACTTTAGGCTTTAGGTGAAGTCATTAAATTAAAATGCCACAAAAGCTACATTTTCCCTTAATTATAAGCTGTTACTTCGTCAGTAGCATTAGCAATCTTAATACCTTAGTTTTTGTAAATTGAATGGTCCAGAAAATGCAGATACAGCTCTGGTTTATTAAAAATTCCTGAGTACTCCTCTGTCCAATAGCACGGCCTTGAAACTCGAAACACAACTGTTAATGCGCACTTTTTTGCAAAATTTCGAACTACATTTTAACAGTTTTTATTGAATTTTAGGTAACACGTGTTTGATAAGCATTGAAGTCGTTCAAAATTTCTTTCAAAGTATGTCGTTATATACAGTGTGATTGTATTACTGTATATTACAAAACGAATGTTTAAATAATATTACAATTATTGTAGTGTTGTGTTAGTGTTCCACCAAAAAATATAATTTGAGGAATGAAGACTCCGGCTATTGCACATTAAGGTAAATATTTCGTTCACTCAAGCGTCGAGGATGTTCTTTTTGAAAAAAAAGTGTGTAGCTATATTGTAGATTCCACTTATAACTGTGTGGTTTTGTGTTTAAAAGCTACTTTTTGTTTTAGGTAGGTGTGAGGAGTACGAAGCTTAGGATTATTTGTTTATTTTTGGTGAGGCATTTTTTTTTTCACTATTCGGTCGGTTCTCGAGTTAGGCATTTTCGTAACGACGTGAAGAAGCGCCCATTTCGTCGATACAATCGAATTTTTCAGTAAGGCTTTGTAATACTTATCAAATACCCAAATATTGGTGTAAATTTATAGATTTTACCATATACGTTACTAAAATACAATAACTTTACTATTTTAGTGTAACATTCTCTGGAATAATATGGAAGCAATAAATAAAATTGCCTCTTAGCATATGGAAATTGGATGTAAATTATTAATTTTTTTATGTAAAACTATTTTATACATGTTAAGTAATGTTATATAACTTCTGTAAATATACATTTCAAAATGGAAGTTTACTATGATTTTCAATGGCTTATAATGCCAATGATTATCATGGTAAATTTACAGAAAAACTTTTTACAGTGTGCCAATAAAATATCTGGGTGGCCGGATAGTTAATATTGGGACACCCTGTATATTCCTGATTTAGAAATCGCACGCCTTAAGCCACTCTTGCTCTGGTTTTACCTTTTTTTTCTTCTTCCACTTGCGTAATTCATGGTTGGAGAATAATTCGTTACGAGCAATTAGCGAAGTTGTTGAAAGTAATATCGTATTTTAGCTGCGACGTCACAAAGAATCAATCAACGTCATTATCGCGTTGGCTGATTGAATAAAAGATACGGGTAGAGGAGTTATTATAGGAGATTGAAAGTTAGGGAAGCAGATTCATCAAACAAATGATCGGCACGTTTGGAGGGCCTCTTCATGTAGTCAAGAGCCTCAAGGGTTCGCGAAACTTGGTTCGCATCGGCTAAGATGAGGACGGGGGGGATAATGAACATTTGCTCGCAGTATTCCGACACTGGTGCATATTTTTTAACTTCATGTGTGGCTGTTTATAATGTTGCTAATGTTTAAATAACTTTAAAGCGCTGACGTGCAATAAATTTCATTCTAAATATATTTCTTCTCAATCGGGTGTCGAGATACTTCTAAACAGGGTGGATGAAAATCATGATTTTTTTAAAAAAATCAAAAAAATCGATTTATTTGATTTAAATCAGATTTTTTTGATTTAAATAAAATGTACCATATTATCGAATTTAGTGACATATTCACATGCTATTTCTGTTTTGTGCTAATATATTTAATAATCAATATATTTAATTCAATGGTAAATTTTTGTCAAAATAAAAAATTAAATATAATGATTAAGAATTTTGAAAAAATCAGTGCTAGATGGTGATGTTTAATTAATTATATACAGGGTGAGTCATTAGTGCGGGATCGGTCGATTGTGGCTAAACGGCTTGAGATATGAAGTTGATTCAAATGCTATTTTATACAGTTTTTTCTAAACAACACAATAAAAATATTTTCAAATATACAGGGTGAGTCATCTATCTGGAACTAATAGCAACTTTTATATTTCAAATACAACACCCAATTTTTTATTTAATATTTTTGACCGCCCTAATTTCAGCTTTGCATCAATATAAAGTACTACAGGTTTTTATACGGCGTTGTAAAAAAAAAATTATTTTCTAAATTATTCAAGGTTTTAAGTCTTTATTTAAAAAATTCTCCTGAAGTTATTTTGAAATACAGAGTTTTAATTTGGTATGGACATGCAGAAAAAATTTCTCTGTTCACTCGATATGAAAAAATTTGAATCACACATACAGGGGTGTTTATAAATAGGTGGCAACTTCCATGATTTTCAAAAGCTCGTAACTCGATTTTTTCAAATGCAACCCCCTGTATTTTTTATGTCATCGAATTCGTCTCTAAAAGAGCTTCATATTTTGTTAAGTATGTCCTATACCCAAAACTCATACTTTTCGAGATATTCGACATTTTTTTTCAAATCGTTATTGAAGCAATAGAGTGCCGTGGAAATTGAAAAAACTGACTGTTCACTACGCTAACGTCAAAAACTTGTCATTTAAATTTTGAATTATTGCATTTCCACAATGAATATTACTTTACAAGAGCAAATTGATATGGTTTATTCACCATTTCGTGTATTTAATTACTAATAGTAATACAATTTTGTTTTATTATAAATTAATATTATATTGTACTCACATAATCTGTGAGTTAAATTGATAATATTTTTTTTAAAATCACTTGATTTAAATCAATGATTTTTAAAAAAAAATCGCTTGATTTAAATCATGATTTAAATCGTGATTTAAATCAATTGATTTAAATCTGCTCAACCCTGCTTCTAAATATACATTTAAAAAATGTCTAAAATTTAAGTTTCCTTTCTGTTTGTTCGTCAGCTTCAAATTAGTGGGTTTGTTGCAAGGAATCGTTTAACAAAATTTGTTTAGTCTAGAATTATATACTCGTATTAACTTACTAAATTACTTACATACATACATTACATTTATTGGTGACAACCTCACAACACAATTTTACTTAATAAAAGTCACTTCACTACTCCCCTCGCGTTTTTACTTCCTTTTACCAATGATTTTTATGCTGATTCTTCATAATTTACTACATTTCAGTCGCGTGGCTCATGCAATTCTTTTGCTGAATCGCAGAATACCTACATAACACGTGAGGATTTGAAATATGAAACTAATAAATTGCGAATGTACTGCATTCTTGATGTACTGTACAGGGTGTTTCACTTTTCCATGGCACACTATTGCTATCTCCGTAAATAATGAAAATACAAGGTTGGTTAAACGGGACAAAAGTTAGCTATTTAGGAGTGTATTTTAAACAAGATTTTGTCTTGTTTAAAAATTCGATCAACATTTTTAAACTTAAATATCTCGGCTATTGTTGCGAATACACAAAAACGCCGAAGGAAAAATGTTTTGTAGATTTTGTGTGCTATAAGATGGCGATAGTCAGATTTTTATTTGTAAAATATCGTGCGAGATATTTGACAAAACAACATTTTTTTTAAATGGCAGTCGTAGTAGGTGATGACTTGGAATTAAAGATTCTTTTTTTTCTCTTTACAATGATCCATATTTTATATGTCTATTTTCAAAAATAAGCGAAATAATCTAAAAACATGCAAAATCTTAAGATAAAAATCAAGGTTACCAGGAAAAAAAAAATCAGCTGATGTAATAGTTTTAGAATTTATAATGGCAATAACGGTATTTGATAGAATTTTTTGGTCTTTCTTGTTTAGGAGATAAATACTATGGTGTTTTCTTTCTTAAATCTCGTCCACTATTCTTTAGTCAATTTACAGTTTTTGCGTCAGCATTTATCTTTCTTTTTAAACTGCCCTTACTAGAAGTATAAATAGCCAAATTTTTACAGACCAATTTCTAGGTAAATGTTATTATCTTGACTTTAAAATTATAAATAGTTAAAGAACACATCAGTCTGTAGCTGAAGTTAGCTTCAACATTTTGTTTTGCAAAATTTGGACTAAATTACTTTAAAAAGTAAACGACTCATATTTTGATTTAAAAAAAATTAGTTCTGTGAAATCGGTTAATGGTATAAGCGGTCCGTTTCCATGTTGCATATCTCCGGATTATATTTTCAACGTTCCGGAGTTTGAGTTTCATCCGGATTGCTCCGGGACTGCAAGATGTCAGCTGCCACTCACTTCAGTCAAGAGGGCTGAACTGAATTCAAGATTTCAGGAGATAAGGCACGATACAACGCAATATAAGAAACAGAAATAATAACGACACTGGAAACAGCTTACAGATCTATCTCTTTAGGTACATAAATTCGTATTTCGTTTTGTC
Source organism: Elmis aenea (assembly GCA_947652605.1). NCBI lineage: Eukaryota > Metazoa > Arthropoda > Insecta > Coleoptera > Elmidae > Elmis > Elmis aenea. The sequence continues at coordinate 1,198,891 of OX393576.1, read as the reverse complement.
TCTTTAGTTGAAGGCCGATGTCGGAGGAATATCTGCTGTGTGCTATGGATGTGATTTAGCCAATTCAATTTTTAATCTTTGCTTTGTACAAGTTTATCGCTTTTCGATATATTTTAATTTCTTTTTATTGTAGAAAAAAATGCACTTATGAACAGGGACTAAAAACGAAAAAAATTCCGTTCGTTTCTGTTCGGAACGAAAACGAAATATATCGTTTTCGTTCTTTTCGTTCTAACCGAAAAAAATCTTTTTTTGTTTTCGTGAACCGAAATAATAACGGTTAAAACCGGTTTTACAATATTTTTTTTTGTCGGCAAAAAATCAATTTTTTTTCACCACAACCCTCCATAAATACGATAACAATATTTGCGTCTCAACCAAAATATAAACGATGACGATGGGGTTTGATGCTCACGGACAGCATATTTTAGACCGGCCATATTAAATTTACCAAATCGTTAAACACATTAACATTTAACCATTTTATCAAGTTTAACACCCGTAAGGTGCAAAAACACAACGTGATTAGGTTAGATTAGACACACGATCTTTATCTAAAAATATGAAAATATAGCAAGTGCTGTTTTAAATTTGTTTTAGTACTAGAAATCTATGCATTTGAATTAAGTAAGATCCAGCTGTAATTATTTAAAAAGATAAAAGAATGAAGTGGATGATTTACTAAATATTATAAATAAAAAAGATGTTTAAAAAAAACTTATATTAACTAGAAATATACTTTAACTTTATAGTTTGTACATATCATACAATATACATTTTCACATTCCGTTAAATCTTACTAGCAATACATCTTCCAATAAATCTTCTTTTACATTAATCTTTTTCAAAGTAAGAATAAATGTTACTATTATTATGTCTAAACGCAAATAAAACATACACATTGATAATATGTATCCAATCAAGTGTATATTGTATATTGATGATCTAAAAAACAAATTAGAAATAGAGAATATCTGTACCGTTAATTGTGTTAAACGAAATTGCAAGTATAAACAATAAAGTTGTTAATACATATTCACGTAAATATATGGAGAAAAGTGAAGCTCACTTATTTCAAGTGATTTTTTACTGGCTCGTGGAGTCTCCCCAGCACAGAAGGTAAATTCGCGTTTTTGTTTAACAAATAAAATTGAAATAGCGACAAAACCGGTTAAAACCGGTTAAAACCGGTTTTGGAAAATATTTATTTCGTTTTCGTTCTTGAACGAAAAATAATAATTTCGTTTTCGGTTTCGTTTTCGTTCTTAAATAAATTTCGGTTAATTTCGTTTAACGTTTTCGTTTTCGTTCCGTTCTCAGTCCCTGCTTATGAATGAGCCTTTGCTATAAGCGGGCCGCATTTTCTAGTTTCGAGATATTTAAAGGTTTACAATTTCACCGATTTAAAAATACTTTTAAACGCCAATTTACTCATTTTATGCTTATAATTAATTGGACATAATGTAGTTTCATGATGTGACCATTTTTAAAACCATCGCCCAAGTAAGATAATGTTTTTATTGACCGCAAGTGAACTTACACCAATTTCAAAAATAACGAGTTGCCAGAGACGTTATTAACATAATATTTATGTTTGAATTTCGATTGAAATAGACTCTCCTCAAATGCTATTTTTAAATATTTTAATGTTCGTAATAATCTGTAAACAATAAAAATTACTCCTATAAAAGTGTAGTATTCTATGTCAAGATTTACTCATTTAGGGTAAATATTTAAAATTAAAAGTTTTGATGATCATTTTTGAACTAACTAATAATGATAGCCAATTATGATAGTAGTTAATATATTATGATGTTTAAGCAATAAGTATACAGGGTGAGGCATCACTTATGACACCCCCACTTATTTTGTTATTGGAAAGAATTATCAAAAAAAGTTTCAAATAAAAGTTGTTTGATTCACTATTTCCCAAAATATTGTCATGTCAAATTTTGGTTTTCTTTTGTTTTTTGGAGTTACGGCACCATATTTGTTTTTTTTTAATGGCACGATACAATTTTTTTTAGACGGTTTGAAACAAAATTTTTAAGAAATTCGCAAAAGAAAATTTTTGTTTTAAAAGCGTACTTTATTAATTAATTTACATTAGTAGGCTTAGAAAATCATACAAAACGGTAAAAGATCTTAAAAAAAGTTAATTAGGTTACAACGGTAAACACAAAACTATTGTAATAATTTTTTTACCGTTTTGTATCATTTTCAAAGCCTACTAATACAGTGTGAGGCATCACTTATGACACCCCCACTTTTTTTGTTATTGGAAAGAGTTATCAAAAAAGTTTCAAATAAAAGTTGTTTGATACACTATTTCCCAAAATATTGTCATGTAAATTTTTTGTTTTCTTTTGTTTTTTTAGAAGTTACGGCACCATATTTGTTTTTTTTTTAAATGGCACCATACATATTTTTTTATACGGTTTGAAAGACATTTTCTTTCTCTTTCCAACGCACTTAAACTCTTATACCCTTACATAACAAAATTTTTAAGAAAATCGCAAAAGAAAATTTTTGTTTTAAAAGCGTACGGTATTAATTAATTTACATTAGTAGGCGTTGAAAATGATACAGAACGGTAAAAAATATACTACAGTAGTTTTGTGTTGACCGTTATAACCTTATTAACTTCTTTCAAAATCTTTTCCCATTTGGTATCATTTTCAAAGCCTACTAATGTAAATTAATTAATACCGTACGCTTTTAAAACAAAATTGTTCTTTTGCGATTTTCTTAAAAATTTTGTTATGTAAGGGTATAAAAGTTTAAGTGCGTTGGAAAGAGAAAGAAAATGTCTTTCAAACCGTTTAAAAAAAATGGTATAGTGCCATTTAAAAAACAACAAACATGGTGCCGTAACTCCTAAAAAAACAAAAGAAAACAAAAAATTGACATGACAATATTTTGGGAAATAGCGTACCTATCAAAAAACTTTTATTTAAATTTTTTTTTGATAATTCTTTTCAATAACAAAATAAGTGGGGGTGTCATAAGTGATGCCTCACCCTGTATAATACTACTCAATAATTCTCATAATCCTTCTTCTGAAAAAGTGTCTTGAATTATTTGTGATAGTCGAAGCAATATACAGTTCATATTGTTACTTTTAGCTGTTCTACTAGATCTAGATTTTTTATATTGTAGCAATAACGTTGTTCAATTATTCTGGCGTTTCTAATTCTGGACATACCTCTAGTTATTTAAATTCTTCATCTTCTTCCACCGATGTCCAATAAAACATTTTATATAGTACATTAACTGAAAATTGTGTTACTGTGAGATCATCCTTTTATATGCTTTTGTTTAGATACGTATGTATTTCCTATTCCACAAAAAAAAAACACTTACTTATACCTAGTACCTAGTAGCTTATACAAGCGACACACAACTTTAAAAATTACTAAAAATGTTTAAAACCCATCTCCAAACGCACACTATCTGTGATAGAATCATTTCGCATGTATATTGATTCAAAATAAACGCTTGTGTTACGTTTTAGGGTGTGTTACCGTTGATAGCAGATTATATTGCTTGTGACAGACGCGTTTTCATTACTCTCCCCTATATAATAATGCCTAAAAACCCTCCGACACTCCCCCTTTAGACTACTGTACTCATTTTGAACAAAGAACTCTGTGTTGATGCATTGCCAGCGGCCATCTTGTTGTTACGAGTTTAATATACTAAGAGAAAATGAAATGTAAGATGGGCGGAATTATTACAATATACTTTTGAAGTGAAATTATGTATGCAATGATGGATTGTACACTTCGTAGGGCGCTACGCGTTTTAATTATTGACATTTTCCCAGTCGGTGATGTTTTAAAAAACACTTACCAGCGAATGTGTGATTAAAATGAATTAATATTTGCATGCACAAGAATAAAGTGACTGTTGTTAGTATTTCATGCTACAGCTGAGTCGTAACGTTGCATTTAAAAACCTTAAATAATAATAAATAGTGGAATATATTGTTTAATGAACAATGGCGATTGGAGCTTTTTACGTTAATAGTTCACACAGAAAGATTATTTATTTATTTATTTATTTATCTAGTCATGAATCCTTTTACTGTTAGGTGTAGGACTGTTGAGTAGTGTTGTGCTGACTTTTTTCCATGTTTTCCTGCCTTGTGTTAAATTTTTGATGTCTTTCCATTTGATGTTTCTGTTCGTTGCTGCATTTTTAACTTCGTCTTGCTAGGTTTTTCTCAGCTTACCTCTTTTGTTTTTTCCTTGTGATCTTGCTTCATAGACTTTTCTGGTTAATCTTTCTTCTTTCATCCTATGAATGTGACCCAACCATCCCATGTGTCTTTCTTGTATTTTTGTTTCAGCTGATTTTATCTTTAATTATTGTTCTCTACATGTTTCATTTCTGATTTTATCTTTTTTGGTTTTCTCTTGGATTTTCCTTGGAAATCTCATTCAGCTGCATTGACTCGGCTACTATTTTTGTTTGTGAGTGTTTACGTTTCACTTCCGTATAAAAGTGCTGGAGTTACTACATTTTTTACCACTTCACTTCTTTTCCTTTTATGCTTCTGGTTCTGGTCTTCCAAGTACCTGCCTATTCTTATTTTGTCTTTATTATCTCTATTTTTATCCTTTTTAATATCTCGTGCTTTAATTGCTATCTGTATTTCCTTATTCATGTCCGTTTTCGTTCTCTTTATTCCATAGCCAGATGTTATCATCTACTATTAGTTTTTGGTAAGCTACTCTGACTTTTTTGCCCTTTTTTCTTTCTTTTTCTGCATCTTCTCTGATTTTTCTTTCTTTTACTGTTAGGTCATTGTCTATGTAAACGTTTTGACGTTTTGACCTTTTATTCTGCTCTTATTCTGCATTATCTTTATTTTATCCTCCAATTTACTTATCGTTGCTATAGTCATACTTTTTCCATAATTTTGACCCACCTCATACATCTGTTTGATATCTACTTTGACTCCTAAATTTTGATCAAGAAATTCTTCCATACCTGCGTTCCCGTTACTTTTATCAAATTTTGCTCCTCTTATCACAATATTGTATTTCTTTTCTTTATTTTCGGTTTCTTTTATTCTGTTTTCAAACAAAAGGTTTATACTCGCCAAATAATAATAGTAGTCTACAAAGGAATTTACAACATTGATTGTAGTTGTGGTTTGTAATATATAGGACAAAAAAAAACCATAAAATTTGCCGGTCTAAAATGAATTAAATACAAGAATTTTGCTTCGTTTAAATACTCGTTTGAGCTTGTTAAAAGATGAATTTTAGCAATAAACTTCATACAAAAGTACACCATATTGAATTTAAAAAAGCAAAGAAACCAATTTTACCCTATTCTTGTCGTCTTAGCTGTATTTTGTCATCTGTGATTATTTAATTTGATATGTAATAGTGGCTCCAGGTGCAACTATATATTTAAGTTGTTTTCATCGCGTCTATATTTAACTATAATAACATATTAGAGCTGTTTGAATAAATATTAAATACCTATAAACAGTTAATGCAAGTTTTGAGCAGTCATCGTACATAATTGTCGATTTTTGTTGATAAGGCTTTAGTTTTTGGAGTTAATGGACGTTTTCGAGTAGCACAAGCCAGGATAAGATCTTAAAATGTTGTTTGTAAACTTGAAAATATTCATTATGAGTGCAGCCAAAGTGCAACACTAAATTTAAATTGTTTTACAAATATTTAATGCTGTGGGTAGATAAGTTTTGTGAAGGATTTTTTACCAGTCGTTGGTCTATAAAAAATATAATAAAGTAACCTTTAATCGGTATCTTTAGATAAGCTGAGAGCCATTAGGATTAATTGGAGATGCTGCATGTTTAATGCACTTTGAAAAGGTGTGGTTAACCTATCGGTCCCTCGTCCATTGTTAGTTTGTCAGGTTGATCTTGTTTCGAAGACCAGATGCCTTGATACAGTCAGTCTTCTTTAATTCTGTACTAAAACTTGTTTGCGTTGGCCTATCTAACGATAAAGCGATTTTATTCAATTTATAGGTTTATTTTGCGAACAACCCAATGTGGAATATATGCAATAAGATCGGTGGGATAATAGATCTTTGAAACTTTATAGCTTGGTGAAAACTAGTGTAATGCTACACAGTACGGTGTTAATTTTAGCACTAAAATCAAATGGAAAAATGCGACAAAAGGTCGAATTAACACGAAACTTAAGATGCATTTGCCAGTTAAAAATCGTTTATTTTTACCTGTGTAGTAATAAAAGCACAAAAATGTAACAACTTTTGTTTTTAACTAATATTTATCAAGAAGTATAGGTAAAACGTGATTTTATTTTATTAGAATATTATTTGTTAAAGAAAGTCTGTACCACTGTCGAGATTCTCGTTTCTTCGTTGTAGTTAGTAGGAACAGTTCGTGGCAAAATCGATTTTGATTCCACAATATTAACAAAACTTATAAACATATTTTCTAGATTAAAAAAATTGCTATCAAAGCATACTTTTAACATGGTCTTAAAAACTTTTAATATTTGATTTCGAATATTTATAATTAACATTTCAATTTCAACAATGTTTCTGTTTAGGTAGCACATTTTTAGGTAAAGCTTATTAAAGCAAAACATTATTTAAATTTTTTTTTAGAAGTTAAAAATAACTTATTGTAGAACTGATTCGCCTCCAAACCCCAATTTTAATCGTAAAACAGTGTCAGACTTACAAGCGCCACGGATTACTAGAGGGTTTATATATCAATAATAACAAAAACGTGACGAAACATTCTAAAGAAACAAGTTTTAGGGATTAATAACAACGTGTTCTGATGTGTACATGATGAAAGTTTTTGTGTGGTTTTGCTTGCTTGCAAGGACTATGAATAATATTTATTTTATACAAATATTAAATTTTGTTGAAGCTTATAAAATTATCTTATTAATAATTACGGTTAGGTATACAGGGTTATAACTTTAACTGGAATAAATTCTGTAACTTGGGAATACAGTATATCGGTAAAACCTGCGAAAACTCGTCGATTTTAGTTTTTCGCCGGATATATACATTTCAGCAGCATTGCTTTTGGGATATCTTCATCCAGAGGGGTGCAACAACCCCTAATAATTTTTTTTTAAATGTAAGGATATGTCGAGTGGCATATCGTCAGAAAGCTCATTTAGAGAGGAATACAATGCATGTTTTATTTTCGAAAAATTCCAAGAGGTTTGGTGTTAACAAAATAAAGACAGGTTTAAAGTTTAACGCTATTTAATGTAAAGGTTGTCTACACAATTTCAATCTGTAAGCGTTCATCTGTGCATTTCCTATCACAGTTAAACAACTTTTTGTCGTAACTTTTTGTTGCGACCTTTTAGCAGTTGAAAATCTTGCCTCTCTATAAAATTTAAAATTTATATTTTTATTTTGTTAACACCTAACCTCTTGGAATTTTTCGTAAATAAAACATGCATTGTATTCCTCTCTAAATGAGTTTTCTAACGATATGCCACTCGACATATCCTTACATGTAAAAAAAAATTATTACCTACGGGTTGTTGCACCACTCTGGATGAAGATATCCCAAAAGCAATACTGCTGAAATGTATCCGGCGAAAGACTAAAATCGACGTGTGTTTTCGCAGGTTTTACCGATATACTGTATTCCCAAGTTACATAATTTATTCCAGTTAAAGTTATAACCCTGTATATAGGGTGATTGCTTGGAACCGGGCGTTAAAAATATATGAAGAATGAAAAAGGGTAATAATCTAAAATTTTCGTTATGACGATAATGCTATTTGATCTGTTTAATGAAAATGTTTTCAAGATGGCGACACTTCCGGAAATACCGGAAGTTGACGTCTACTATCTTATTTTAAATACAATGGTCCATTTTTTATTGCATTTTTGGATTTACCACGTTATTTTAGAAGGACTTTTAATAGCATTCCCTTTAACTAAGTGCAGTAGTTTTTTGGAGTTTTGGACTTTTTTGAATTTTTTTTTAAATTTTCATCGTGATGCTTAATATTATCTGCCGCCGCCATTTTTGAAGAGAAAACGCTTAAATTTAGACTTTTTGCAATCGATACATTACTTACAGGGTGTTCAAAATTAAATTTTCTTTTAATACAACTTCAGACCACTAAAACCCGTTTTATTTCAAATACAATGCCCAATTTTTGTTTTCATTTTCTAATGTAAAATTAAATTCTGCATCCATATGTATTAGCGTTTCCTATACCATACCTAATCTGCAATAATTTTCGAGTTATTAAGAATTTTTTATATATGTAGTTAAGAAATTGATTTTTTTTAAAATAGTAAGCCTTGGAAATGACGACGAATGCCAATATTAATAATTGTCAACCACTTTTATCGTGTTTGTCTGAAGTATCCATGAAAATAGAAAATCAAGTGCATTCAAACACGTATTGAGGATTTACAAACATTTGTGACTAGATCAAAACCAATTTACAATCAAAATAAAACTCGGGTCGAAGTTAAAAGGAATTAAAAAATAATCGTCGGAGCTTTGTGTGGGTCACATGCATAAAAACTTTGCCAAAATCGATTAAAAAGCGTTGATGAGTACATGACAACAACTCATTTGCAATCAAATCATTTCCCTCTGCCATCGTTGGATGTGATTTAACACAGATTCGGTGATTATTTGTACAATGAATGTGTAATCTCGTTAAAACTAGATTTGATTGTGCTTATGGCGGTGCTGGTTTTATTTATCATTACCGGGTCGCGATTCGAGACTTGCCATTCACAATTATTTTGCAGATATTCCGGAAAAAAATAATCGTTGGGAGCTTTTTAGGGAAAAAGTAAGAATAGTGTTTTAGTGTTTTATATTATCTATCAATAAATATTCTACACTTAAATGAGTCCTACACCTAACAGTAAAAAAGCTCATGACTAAATAAATAAAATTATCAATAAATTCAGCTTAGCCTTCGAATAAGGCATTTTTTCCAAAAACATGGTGAAACTTCCTGCAGAAATGTATCAGTAAAACAGTCGCATGTCCAATTCTGTACCCTTTGTGCGTATTTAAATACATTTTAAACTAATAATTGTTATGTATTGAGACTCGACGTGATATAAATGAAAATAGCGTGCTAGATGGCTGCCAACTGCCATAAAACAATTTGCTCCTCGTTGTAGCATTTATAGTTGAGTCACGTTTCTCGATGACATACACAAAATTGAGCTCGGAGAATAGAGTATGAAATGTCCTGTCCCCCAGGCCATTAAAACACACCATTTGCGCCCTTATACGCTTAAACCGAAAAGACCTTATTGTATTTGTGCAGCTACATAACGATATAACTCGGATACAGGGATTGTTGGTTGCTATAGCGAGACCGATTTTATTGTATGCTCGATAAGGTGTTAAAAGTAAATGAAAAGATTTGTATTGTGTGGGTAGGTATTGAAATAGGTGAGGTTTTCAGTCATACTTACAATGTTATTTGTTGAAGAATCATATTACACGGTCGGAGACTTGATATTTTCTCCGAATATAAAAGAATAGATTTATGGTAACCGAAGTAACATTTTCTTGCTATGATCTAATTTAGGAATAGGATTATTTCTATTGAAAACGGAAATAAAATGTTTTGCATCCAAGTTTTCTTGATCTAAAAGTTTTACACTTTTGCAAGGTGTACGGGGATGTTATATTTTGCAATTTCAATGACACGTCCGAGAATTATTGTCGTATGTAGAAAGGATAATTAAACAAAAATGAATTATGTCCTTATACAGGGTGTCCCCGTTATCACCGCGAATATTTGAAGTGGTGATAGCGGACCTTTATCTAAGAAAAAAATTCAAGTAAATTTTTACCCTAAAATCAAATGCTAAGCTGATATCAACACTTACTTGATTTTTTTACACTTCTGCATTTAGAAGACTCTGTAGCCGAAAATATCAATTTTATCGTAAAATACCTTAAAGCTTTTTATTAGAGCATAAAATTCTGTACAAAATTAGTTCTATTTATTTTTTGTCTACAGGCAATGGTTTGAGAGTTATAAAGCAGTTTGTACAAAAAAATGTAAAAAATTTACAAAATGTTATTGTTTCTTAGACTTTGCAACCGCTGTATCTTTAAAACGAAAGGTTGTACAAAAAAACCGACGGCCCATTCCGGATAGCAAATTTTATGGGCTACAACTTTGGTCCAGTGAGATTTTCGGAAAATCATACAGATTTTTCAGAAAAGCTGAAAATAAGGAATAGAGTGCAAAAACAAAATATCCTCCAAATATTGTTTTGTATTTAAAAATGCTTTTAAAGAGAGTGCGATTACGTGATTGAAAATGATGGAGGCCATTTTGAACACTTATTGAAGTAATTTTGTGGTTACATGTAAATTTTATTGCGTCCAGATGGATTTGCATTGTTTTGCATTTTATCGTTTTTTGTTTTTCACCTTTTTCACTATTATAAACTTTTCTATGATACATTTAGTTTTATTGAACAACATATTTACCGAAGTTGTAGTCCGTTAAATGCCTTATCAGCAATAGGCATCCGTTTTGCTCTACGACGTTTCGTTAAAAAGATGCGGCGTTTTTAAAAATTTACATAACTTATTTATATGCAATTTTACAATTTTCTGTTAAATTTGTTCGTTAGCTCCTTAAAAAAAATGATTAGGGGTGGTTTTCTGAAGAATTTCAAACTTCATAAAAAGCTTTGAAACTGATGAGACATCATTTTATGAATGTTTTCGATGCTATGGCATTTTTAAATACAAAATATCAAAATTACCGGAAGTTTTTGTTTTTCGAAAACGATAAAATGCAAAACAATGCAAATCCATCTGGACGCAATAAAATTAACTTGTAGCCACAAAATTACTTTAATAAGTGTTCAAAATGACCTCCATCATTCAATTACGTAATCGCACTCTCTTTAAAAGCATTTTTAAATACAAAACAATATTTGTAGGAAATTTTGTTTTTGCACTCTATTCCTTATTTTCAGCTTTTCCGGAAAATCGGTTTGATTTTCAAAAAATTTCACTTGACCAAAGTTGTAGCCCATAAAATTTGCTATCCGGAATGGGCCGTCGGTTTTTTTGTACAACCTTTCGTTTTAAAGATACAGCGGTTGCAAAGTCTAAGAAACAATAACATTTTGTAAATTTTTTACATTTTTTTGTACAAACTGCTTTATAACTCTCAAACCATTGCCTGTAGACAAAAAATAAATAGAACTAATTTTGTACAGAATTTCATGTTCTAATAAAAAGCTTTAAGGTATTTTACGATAAAATTGGTATTTTCGGCTACAGAGTCTTATAAATGCAGAAGTGTAAAAAAATCAAGTAAGTGTTGATATCAGCTTAGCATTTGATTTTAGGAAAAAATCTTACTTGAATTTTTTTCTTAGATAAAGGTCCTCTATCACCACTTAAAATATTCGCGGTGATAACGGGGACACCCTGTAAAATATTTTTGATAATAAATTTAGGTCGGTTGGGTCCTAACTAATAAATCTACCAAATTTAAAGCTTGGATTAAAAATAATTAAAATGTTATAGCAGTGTAAAAGTTTATAGGAAAAAGGATAATTGAATAAAAGTTAGTCCTGCTTCTTATGCATGCCCTACAAGATTTTTGATGCTAGGTTCGTGTTTTTAGAGTCTGTTTTGTTAACATGTTTACTGATTTTGAATTTTTTAAATTAAAGATGAGAATTTTATAACAATGTAAATATTTATAGTTAAGAGGATAATTAAACAATAATTAATCCTGTACTTTGTACGTTTCCTACAAAGTTTTTAATAAAAGATTCGTATTAGTGTTGTCCTTTTTGCCAAGCAGGGTTGAGCAGATTTAAATCAATTGAAATATAATCACGGGCGTATAAATAATTGTAATAATTGTAAAGTTTTCGTCAAAAATTGTCCTATCAAAATGAGTTGTATAATGATTTCTTATCCCACTCAGTGCGGTAAGAAGCTTCATTATCTAACGCAAATGAATGTATAATAGCTTCTTATCATAGCAGTCGTAGATAAATATAATTTCTCTGTACTCAGCTAAAATATTTTTATGCACATTAAAATGCAAAACATTTAATATCTCAAAATGACATAAAAGTGACTAATGCCACTTTTAAAATAAACCGGTCAATTATAGGTAATCTTGTAACATTTGATAGAACGAAAATCAGCAGACTTCAATTTTAAATTCAAACTTGTTTTGTTTAACTACGAAAATCTCAACAATAAAGGCTCATCGGTTGTAAAGTATCGTTTACAACATCGTAATAGCATTAACCTCGCCGTTGTTCAGCAGAAATCAAATTAAGTCTCTATCCAGTTCATCCCAACATATCTTAAAGTTTAATTGAATATTTGGCCCTAGCACGAGAGATCTACAGTAATAAAGTTATATATTCATTATCAATTAATCATTTTAGAATCTCATTCTGAATTCTCTTAAGACTGTAACTTAATTAGTTTGAAATAACCCTATCCTAAGCCTACTAAAATCCGATTTAAGCTAAAAGCATATACCGATTTCATTAAGAGGCCAAAGATTCTTAGACGGGCATTATCTTTGAAGAATTACAAATTATTAACTTAAGTAATTTATTCGGTAGGTTTGTTTATCTCTCTGTCTTGAAATTTTGCTTGTACAGAGTAGTTCAAATTTGGAAGTATTTGAAAGGTATTTAGGTTACTAAACCACAATAGTTAGCAAAAATCTCATTACAGTTTTCGAAATAAATGTATTTGTGTATTGAGAATAGCGGTTTTTAATACATGGTCGGATTCAGAATTAAATTTTCTATCCGAATCAACAAAAAAATGTATAGGTTGATACTATGTAATTTAAAAAAAAAAAAAACAGTTGCCTGTCGCGGATTTGAAATACGTCATTGTAGAGATAACAAATGCACATCATTTAATAGAGAATTTGTTGCCGTTTCCAAAAATATAAGGTTTGTTGGGGTTATTTTCAATAATTAAAAAGTTATAGGGGTTCGACAGTCAAACTGAATCACCCGGTATAGACCAATCCAAACCGATAAAGATACACAAGAAAATGTTTCTTGGTATCTCATATCACAAGATATATCATATATCAATTAGTTCCTCGTCTTCTTTTGTAGTTTAAGACCGAATTATATCGTATTTTTAAAAAAAAGGTTGCTATCCTGCACCGTCAGGAAAATATTCATCAAATTAATGTGGTTGATAATTTTGGAAGATGTTGAATAATTGCTTTCTTTAGATTAGAATCTTCGAGAATTTTCTTTTTTAAATGGTAAGAACTAAATTTGTCGAAAGTATCGTATTCTTTTGCCCTAGCCTTTTCCATTCACATTTTACCTTTTTCTTTTGTAGACAGAAATTTTGCATTGGCAGTGAATAGAGTGGTATTTTTCTTTGTAATTACAGGTTTGGATCTGTGGCCTGCATAATCGCACCATTCCTCTAGCGGTCGCTAAAATACACCATTTAGTTGTTTAATACTTTGCACTTTTCGCTGAACTGTACTTACTAATCACTAAAATCGCAAATGACCCCGCACTTCCACTGCCCAGTTTTCGGTTAACTGTTAAAATATCACTGCAGTACAGAGCGCCGTGCTATACTGGACCAAACAAATTGCAATCCTGGATTTAAAAATTTATTATAACCAGAAGTGTGCCCGGTAAAGACGAAAAACAGATTACCATATAAAAATTAAAAAGGTAAGCTGTATATACAGTAATTACTTAAAACATGCATACCAACGATAAACCAAAAAAAAAACAGTGTTCAACAAATATTTTTAGAAGTGTGTACGAGCGATTGTAAAATACCATTAAAGTTATTGTTCGTCAGTCGTTTAATGCAGATTTAAGTCAGTAACGCGACTCGCGACAGCCACATAATCATAAGCAGGTTAGCAAGCCACTTGATAGTGTGAATGTTTTTTTCAACTGTTATCTAGTTTTTTGAGAGTTCTTATTCCCGAGAAATTGTCAGACAGCTTTTAGTTGTTGCCTGGAAGTTTAACAAATTGTAAAGTAAAATCAATCTGACGATCAACATTTAACCATTTTATTTAGTACCCGTAAGGTGCAAAAATACAACTTGATTAGTTTAAATTGTACACAGGATTTTTAGCAGTGCTATTTTAAGTTTGTTTTAGTACTAAAAATCCATGAATTTGAATTAAATTAGATCCTTCTGTAATTATTTAAAAAGACAAGAGAATTAATTCAAGTGGATAGTTCACTAAATGTTCCAATGAATGTTATAAATCAAAAAGATATTAGAAGAAAACTTATATTAACTCTAAACGCAAATAAAACATACACATTAATAATATATAAAAAATTAACTTGAAACATACTTTAACTTAATAGTTTGTGCGTACTGCACAATATACATTTTCACAATCCATTCAATTTTACTAGCAACATATCAGACAATAAATTTTCTTTTACATTACTTCTTTTCGAAGTAAGAGTAAATTTTACTTTTATTAACTCTATTAAAACATACACATTAATAATATATATCCAATCAAGTGTACAGAGAATAGCTGTACCGTTTCTTGTGTTACACGAAACTGCAAGTATAAACAATAAAGTTGTTAATACATAATATCTATTGTATATGGAGAAAAGTGAAGCTCACTTATTTCAAGTGAGATTTTTTACTGCCTCGTGGAGTCTCCCCAGCATAGAAGGTGAATTCGCGTTTGTGTTTAACAAATAAAATTTAAATAGTGCTAAAACCGGTTAAAACCGGTTTTGGAAAATATTTATTTCGTTCAAGAACGAAAAATAATAAGTTCGTTTTCGTTCTCAAATAAATTTCGGTTAATTTCGTTTAACGTTTTCGTTCCGTTCTTAGTCCCTGATTACCAATGCTGCGATTGTTGGTTGTTTCATATTTAATCGCTTATTATTGATATAATATATCTGTTGTAGAGTAGTTTCCAGCTTCATTATGTCAGCATCGGTCGTGGTAGGAATAGATTTGGGCACAACAAACTGTTGTTTAGCTGTGGCAAATAAGCATGGGGATATAGAGATATTAAATAATAGCGAGGGAGACAGCGTCACTCCATCTTATGTACATTTTGATGGAAATTCTGTACTAGTTGGAAAATATGCGAAAGAAAACCTTTATGATGATATAAAGAATGTTGTGTATGGTAAGTAATAGACAGGAAGTACTTTAACGGACAATTAACTTTTCCGTATTTCAAACCACAGTAGTCTTTATTTATGACTTTTTAAATGGAACCCATTGATGACTTGATGTCTGCAAATAGACATATGTATATATATATTTATATAATCATCATAAAATCACTTATAGTATTAATAGTTTCCATATTTTAGATTCAAAACGGTTTATTGGAAGGAAATTGTCTGATAAACAAATACAGCATAATTTAAAGCAATGGTCTTTCAAAATAAATGGTGACCAAAACGATATGATAACTATAGAAGTCCCAAATGGGTCTAAAAAGTACCTTCCAGAAGAAATAAGTGCCGAACTGTTAAAGAAAATGTTGAGCAGGGCCAAGGAATATTATCAAAGAGAAATAACGCATGCCGTTATAACCGTCCCCGCCTACTTCAACTACAACCAAAGATTGAAGACCAAAGAGGCTGGAAAACTTGCAGGATTACAAAATGTCACCATTATTGCAGAACCCACAGCAGCTATTTTGGCTTTAATCCATAAACATAGGGTTAAGAGTAATAAAACAGTTTTAGTATATGATTTAGGAGGCGGTACCTTCGATGTTTCCATAGCAAAAGTAAAAAAGAGTAAGGCTGAAGTGATTGCCACATCTGGAGATACTTATTTAGGAGGAAACGACTTCGATATCAACTTGGCCAATGTCGTGTTTGAGAAACTGAATGTTTTAAATAACAATGTGGATACAGAAGAAACCCGCGTACACGTAATAGAAAAATGTAAAAAACACAAACATCGTTTGACGTTCAAAGAAATGACCAAACTCAAAATACTCCTTCCAGAACACAACAAATATGAGGTGGTTACGTTAACTAGAAAAGAATTTGAGGATGCAAACTGTGGGTTGTTTAATAAAACACTGGTTATTGTAAGAAATTGTCTTTCCGATGCAAAGCTAACGGTAAAAGATATTGATGAGGTCATTTTAGTTGGAGGCTCGACAAGAATACCAAAAATCCAAGAGGAGCTGAAAAGATTTTTTAATCGATACAAGTTGACGCAAAGTGTTGACCCTGATCAAGTTATTGCATACGGAGCTGCTGTTCGTGCAATTTCGGTAAATAATGATAGAAAGGGTGACAATGTTCCAACAGTTGTTGATGTCACACCACTTTCACTAGGTGTTCTCATTATTGGTGGTGAAATGAGCGTTATAATTCCTCGAAATACACCAACACCAATTAAAACGTCATGCACATTTCTAACAACAGTTGATAAGCAAACAGTGCTTTGGTGGAATATATTTGAAGGTGAACGTCCATTAACCAAGTATAACACTAAACTTGGTAAATGTACTTTGACCGTACTGCCACAACCACCTTTTACTCCAATTGATTTACAATTCAGTGTAGATTGTGATGGTATTCTTCAAGTTAGCGCCGAAGATGAATCTGGAACACATTTTTCATTAAAAATAGAAAATATTTGTTACGACGTAAACACCATAAATAACATGTTGGAAGATGCGAAAATTAATGAAAATGAGGATGAGGCCAAGGTACAGATAATGTTAAAACAGGTCAGTTTAAATAGCTATTGTGTTATGGTTAAAGCAATATGTACTTACGACAAGAAGAACATGACTGATAAAGATAAAAATGATATTTCTGAAATAGCCGATGAAATATTGGAATGGACAAAATGTGAAGCTTCGAAATTCACTCACGATGAAGTTCAGAAAAAAAAGAAACAAGTAGAAGACATTTGTGAACCAATTCTTAAAAAATACAATTATAATATACTACATATGAGTGAGCATCAGTTTAACAAATTTGTAAGAGAACTGTAATACTGTAAAATACATATTGGAAAGTTTGGAAACGATTGAATTATTCACAATTTTTGCAGTTTTTTTGTTGTTTAATTAAAATATTTATGAACATTTTCAACAAAAGAATAAAAATAATTTATTTTTAATTATAATCAACATAAATAATACAACTATTCTCGTAAAACTATATTTATAATAATTAAACGGCATTTTCGTCAAAATGACCATCCTTTGCTTTAATAACTGCTTGGTATATTCTTGGCATCTTGTTAACTAATTTTTGCAAAGTTTCGTGTGGTATGTTGACCCATGCTTGTTGGAGTTTTAACCAAAAGTTTTTTTCATTTGTAGCTGTAGTTTTTCGGACTTGCCAGTCTAATTCATCTTACAAAAACTCATTGGGAGAAAGATCTGGTGACTGAGCAGGCCAAATCATTCGTTTGCAAACGTTTTTCCTTTCTAGACCTTACAGACAATTTCGACACAATGCTGAGGAGTGTTTGAGGTCGTTATCCTCTTGGAACACGAAGTTTCGACCACAAAGTTGTCTTCCACACGGAATAGGGTGTCTCTTAAAATTGAAAGATAGCCCTCCTTGCGAAGAATGCCATCAATTTTTTTGAATGTTCCTACACGATTTCCAGCAAAACATCCCTAAACCATCACATTTCCATTTCCATGCTTAATTGTAGAAACCACACAGTCATCGTTCATTTGCTATCCAGGGTAATGCCGAACGTACGCTCTTCGCTTTGATCTAAAGATTTCAAATTTACTCATCTGTCCATAAAACACTATTCCCTTGCTGAGCAGTCCAATTCGCATGTTTTTTGGCCCATTCCAGTTGTTTTTTTCTATTGGCATACCGTAAAAGAGGTTTTTTCATTGCAACTCTTTTTCTCAGACCCGCATGTAGAAGACGTGTCTTAACCATAGTAATTGAAATTTTTAAAGATTTTCAAAAATTAAAGTCATTATTAATATCGACTGCTGTAAGTCGACGATTTATTTTACTTTTTATTATTATGTACTTGTCCTCAGCCTTTATTGTCTTTCTCGGCCTTCTTGATCGTTTTCGGTCCACCAAACTACCAAATTTTTGACTTCGGTCTAAGGTGGTGTAAACACCTTTTTTGGAAAGACCTACTTTCTGGACAATTTGGGACATGGAATAGCCTTCATTTCTTAAAGTACAATGGCTAACCGCTTATCAATGCTTATTGGGTCATATTTAAATATTAAACATTAAACAAAATGTATGAAAATGAATTTTCGAAAATTAAAAATATATCCTGTATTTTCCAAACAGTTTTTGGTTATATTTTGATTACTTAGTACACAAACAATAATACTAAACGCGAGATAATCGTTGCTAATTGACAAAATGTCAAAACATACCGAAGGAAGCAAGGAAGCCAGCTATTTATTACATATTTCTTAGTATTGGTACAAACCATTAGTTTTTGCAGATTTTGCATTTTTTGAATAAATTGGGCTCATTCATGTGATGATTAATCAACCAGATTGAAAATGTCGTTAATTTATGTGTTTGTAATTATAGTTTGATATTACGTAGTAAGGTTTTAAGATTAATACGCTTTTATTGAAAATATTGGCATAATATATGTCGTTTCCAAACTTTCCGACGCTAGTGTAAATATAATGTAACAAATGTTAAATGTAAAATGTGTGCCTTTCTCTTAAAATAAAAGTCTAATAAAACAGTATCTTTTCTTTTAATCGTATTTTCTTGTACCATTGATTTTCAAGCTTACAGATAGTTAACGCTCCACAGAATTAACGCACAATGGGCTACTCAAATACGGCACGTTGCCTAAATTTAGGGGTTAAAACAAAAACCTTATTCAATTTTCAACCGATTAAAGTAAATGTAATATTAGTAATCTGACGAAAGATGCTTGTTGGAGGCAACTAGGGCACCTCTATAAATAGGATAAGGACAGGCACTGGACAGAGGTCCGTCAACTTGGCCCCCCCCCCATTAGGATTTTATAAATTATTTTTATTGCGCTAGATTGCGCTAAGCTAGCGCCACATTGCGCCACCAATGAAAAAGCTAGCGCCTTAAAGGTAAAAAATTTACAGCACTTTATAGTTGGGGGGGGGGGGGCAGATTGACGCTAGCCCCCCCCATGTAAAAATCGGAACTTTTTTTAATTGCGCTAGATTGCGCTAAGCTAGCGCCTCTTTGCGCCACCGATGAAAAAGAGCCAGTGATATGTTTTAAACACCTAACTGAAGTGGTACTTTAAAGATAATAATTTGCAAAATGTGTTACTAAACCATTAGCATGCTAGATCCTTGGGCATCTGAAGTGCAAGGTATTTGGTCAGCAGATTAAAACTACGAGCACTTATACGATAAAATTGCAAGGGTGTTTTCACTTTTGTTTCTAACTTATATATTTAAGCTAATGTGAATTTTACTCATAAAACAGCGTTTATGCAGGGAAATAAAACTCTGCTCAGTTGATATAAAACAAAGATACAGTTTATTGCTAAGTAAATATAAAATTTGCCATCCTGTACAAGCTATAATTAATATTGAGTCAATAACAAATTAATAAAGACAAAATTAGAGTATCTCTTTTACGCGAGTATACAGGGTGTCCCCATTATACACGGCAAAAAAGTAGGTGCATATTCCTGAGTGAAAATGATGACCATTTGTCAAATATTTTGTTATCCGAAAATGCTTCCTTTCAAAGTTAGAGACCTCCAAAACTGCAAGAAAAAAAATTCAAAAAATCGATTACATCCTAGCCGTTTAAGCTAGAGCTATCAAACTTGGCCGAAATGTTTGGGTGTTTCCCATTGACTTTGTGGGATAATTAGAAAGAAAACACGTAATTGGAAGTATGATTTATAGTCGGGTCATCCGCTTACCATCTTCAGAATTTTTTTCTCTGGAATAAAATTGTAAATGTCATTCGTCCATAAGAAAGTACGATTATTAAGGAAAAAAATCGTCCCTTTGTTTTTTGCTGTAAACGTAGCCGTTTTCGAGAAAATTAGCGTTAAAGATGCATCGACAAACTCTGTTTATACACCTCAAATATTTTTTTTTAACTAAACTTAGTTGGCTAATGTCATGCTTGACTTAAGGCTTGTTCATAATTAATCCACATTGATCCACGTAACATGACGTAACTTTCCTTTAAAATGTGATACATGTCATTCGTTTATTTTCCAGATAATTATTATCTAATACAATAAAAATCAAATTTAATTTCAACGATGATAACAATAAAATAAATAACCAAATGAACTTCATACAGCGGTATGCACAGTCGATCGCCGGAGGAGCCTCCGGCGGTCGACTGGGCATACCGCTGTAAGTGTGTAATAAAAACTAAATAAACGTATTTACAATAAATGTTGGAATTGTTGACCGTTATTTTCTATACATAAATTAATACGATGCGTGAAAGAACGCATTACACGTAATAAAACTTCGGCGTCACCACGAACAATATCTGCAGCTTGTAGAATTCGCGTCCACAGTTCTTCACGCGTTTCTACGGGAGTCGCGTATACTTGTTTTTTCATAAAACTCCACAAATACAAATCCATAGGAGTAATGTCAGGAGATCTTGCTGGCCGATTAACTGGTGCATCTCTACCGCGACCAATCCAACGATCGGGAAACTGTCGATGTAAAAAGTTTCGTACACTTATAGTAAAATGTGGCGGCGCATCATCGTGCATGAACCACATATCTCTTCTAATATTTAATGGAATATCTTCGAATAACTCCGGGAGAGAATTTTGTAAAAAATTTAAATACTGTTCCCCATTCAACCTTGGAGGTAATTCAACAGGCCCAATAAAACATGAACCTACGATTCCAGCCCAGATGTTAATCGAAAATTGGCGCTGGAAATGGTCTTCAACGATGGCATGCGGGTTTTCATCACTCCAGTTGTGCAGATTGTGTAAATTAAGAACACCTTTTCGCGTAAAACAGGACTCGTCGGTGAATAAAATCCTAGATATAAAATTATTATCGGCATTATGGATATTTCTGAACCATCTGCAGAACTGAAGTCGAGGTAGTGTATCTCCAGGTAAAATTTCATGGACACGTTGTAAATGATATGGTTTAAGCAGTTGTTCTTTTAGTGTCCTGTGAACTACCTTTTTAGACACGTCGATTTGTAATGATACACGTCGAATACTTGTATCAGGATTTTCGTGAATGATTTCCAGAATTTCCTCTTCTACCTCTGGTGTACTTTCATTTCTTGGGCGACCATGTTCAATAGTGTGCTCCAAAAAAGTTCCCTTTTCCCGAAATCTTCGGTCAACTGCATCGAAAGTTCTACGATGCGGAATCCTGCGACCCGGAAACTTCTCTGCGTATCGTCTTGCAGATGCACAAGAATTGCCGTGACATTCATCATAAACTAAATGAATGTCGGCTAATTCATTTAGAGTATACAAGTTTGTGTATGACATTTTTAAAAAAAGGTTAGGTTGTGAACAAGCCTTAAGTCAAGCATGACATTAGCCAACTAAGTTTCGTTAAAAAAAATATTTGAGGTGTATAAACAGAGTTTGTCGATGCATCTTTAGCGCTAATTTTCTCGAAAACGGCTACGTTTACAGCAAAAACAAAGAGGGACGATTTTTTTCCTCTTAAGTCGTACTTTCTTATGGACGAATGACATTTTCTATTTTATTCCAGAGAAAAAAATTCTGAAGATGGTAAGCGGATGACCTGACTATAAATCATACTTCCAATTACGTGTTTTCTTTTTAATTATCCCACAAAGTCAATGGAAAACACCCAAACATTTCGGCCAAGTTTGATAGCTCTAGCTTAAACGGCTAGGACGTAATCGATTTTTTGAATTTTTTTTCTTGCAACTTTGGAGGTCTCTAACTTTGAAAGGAAGCATTTTCGGATAACAAAATATTTGACAAATGGTCATCATTATCACTCAGGAATATGCACATACTTTTTTGCAATGTATAATGGGGACACCCTGTATTAGCACAAAACAGAAATAGCACCTGAATATATCACTAAATTAGATAATATGGTACATTTGATTTAAATCAAAAAAATCTGATTTAAATCAAATAAATCGATTTTTTTGATTTTGTAAAAAAATCATGATTTTTATCCACCCTGTTACCAAGCCTATCAATTTAGAACTACTGAAAAAGGATAATAACAAATATAAATCCAGTATAAATATTTATAGTAAAAAGGATAATTACACAAAAATCAATCCTGCGTATTGTACAAGTCCTACAAAATTTTTGACAACAAATTCGAATTAGTGGCGTCTCTTTTAGCAAGTCTACCAATTTTGAACTTCTGAAACAGGATAATAGCTATTTTATAACAGTAAATTCATTTATAGTCAAAAGAATACAATAATTAATACAATCTTCGTTTCCGGGTTTGGAACCGCGTCTTCTATATTTAGAAGTAGTTGACGTTTCGACCATTGTGTCTTGGTCTTTTTCAAAACGACTAAAAATACAATAATTAGTTCTGCTCTTTGTGCTTTTCCTACAAAATTTGTAAACAAAAGATTCATATTGGTAGTGTCCTTTTTACAAACTGTACTAATTAAGTACCTCTGAAGAAGAATAATAAGAATTTTATATCAGTATTAATATTTATAGTAAAAAGAATAATAAAACAAAA
The DNA here is from genome assembly GCA_947652605.1 of Elmis aenea. Taxonomy (NCBI): domain Eukaryota; kingdom Metazoa; phylum Arthropoda; class Insecta; order Coleoptera; family Elmidae; genus Elmis; species Elmis aenea. The sequence goes on along the minus strand of OX393576.1, from coordinate 1,176,224 downwards.
ATCGATCCTGCGCATTGTACAAGTCCTACAAATTTTTTGACAACAAATTCGAATTAGTGGCGTACTTTTTAGCAAGTCGACCGATTTTGAACTTCTGGAAAAGGATGATAACAATTTTACAACAATATAAATGTTTATAGTTAAAAGGATAAAAATAAAAATAAATAAAATGAACCTTTAATGTTGTAGGTGCTTTAGAAAAATTTAATGATAGATTCGTGTTGCTGAGGTAATTTTCAATCAGTCTACCAAGTTTGAACCTCTTAAAAAGGATGATACTATTTTTATAACAATGTGAATATATACAATAAAAAGGATAATTAAACAAAAACTAATCATGCGCCTTTGTCACTACCTACAAAATTTTTAATGCTAAATTCGTGTTGCTCAATAAGTCTACCAATTTTTAAAGTCACATAAAGGATAGTTACATTTTTATAGCAGTTTGAATATTTATTCTAAAAAGGACGATTATAGAAAAACGAATCCTGCGGCTTGCTCAGCTTCTGCAAGTTTTTTAAAATACTATATTCGTGTAACTAGGACTATATTTACTAAATTCACCAATTTTGATGCTCAGTTAAAGGATAATAACAATGTTATAATAGTTTAAATATCTGTACGAAAAAGATAATTATAGAAAAAATAATCCCGCTCTGTGTGTGTATTCTAAAGAAGTTTTGATAATAAATTCTTATTGCTGGGGTTTTATTTAATAAGCCTACAAATTTTGAAACTCTAATTAAAAATAACAACAATTTTATAACAGTTTAAATATTTATAATAAAAAGGATAATTAAACAAAACCGAATCCTGCGCCGCGTGTGTGCTCTACATAAGTTTCATGTTAGATTCATGTTAGATTCGTGTTTCTGGGGTTTTATTTAATAAGCCTACAATTTGGAAACTCTAATGAGAAATAACAACAATTTTATAACGGTTTAAATATTTGTAATAAAAAGGATAATTAAACAAAACTGGACCCTGCGCCGCGTGTGTGCCCTACACATTTTTTGATGTTAGATTCGTGTTGCTGGGGCCTTATTTAATAAGTCTACCAATTTTGAAACTCTATTAAGAAATAACAACAATTTTATACCGGTTTAAATATTTGTAATAAAAAGGATAATTTAACAAAACTGGACCCTGCGCCGCGTGTGTGCTCTACAAAACTTTTGATGTTAGATTCGTGTTGCTGGGGTCTTATTTGATAAGCCTACCAATTTTAAAACCCTAATGAGAAATAACAACAGTTTGATAACGGTATAAACATTTATATTAAAAAGGATAATTAAACAAAACCGAATCCTGCACCGCGTGTGTGCTCTACAGCATTTTTACTTTCGCCATACGTAGTATGAAGAAAGTATTGTTGATGTTAGATTCGTGTTGCTGGAATCTTATTTACAACAGTGTGACGTGAATATATAACGTAAAACGGATAATAGAAAAAAAATAATAATAACGCAAGTTTAAAGTGTCCTACGAATTTTTTGTTGATCTTTGTGTTGCTGGGGTTTCATGAAATATTTGGTAGTTCAATCGATTTTTGAAATTCCTTAGTAAGCTTAAAAAATTTTGCTGTTAGCTTTGGATATAAAGTTATGTTGAATTTTAGTTGTGTAGCATATTTCACTGTTAATTTTCTTAACAACTGTTAACGCTGTAAGCGTGTTTGGGTGTATCTTCATAAAAAAAGTGTGTAATTTTAATAAAAGCTAGATATATTTAGAACTTCTTCACTTTATACAGGGTGTAGACTCGGATCACGCAACATAGCGATTTCAATGGTAAAATTTTAAAAGTCAAATTCTTGCTCCGCTAATTATTTTAGAAAAAAAGTGCAAATACGTTTTTTGTAGAGAAAAAAATTCTGTATCCATAAATGTAATCAATATTACTTTTTCATTTTCCAATAACTGAAAATTATGCAAATTAAAAAACGCATTTGGACAGAAATCTGTAGTGCCTTGGAATTATGGTATGACAACTGCCCAGCCTAATGTCACTTATACTGTCACTTTGACGCGAAATTTATTCTTAATTATCCTTTATATTTTATCAAACATTTATTTTACACAATTAGTTATGTTTTCATTGCAAGATATAATAAAAATGATAATTAAGTATAAACTTCAAACGTCAAAGTGACAGTAAGTGTTAGTAAGATGGGCAGTTGTCGTAGCATAATTCCAAGGCACTACAGATTTTCGCGAAAACGCGTTTTTTAATTTGCTTATTTTTCTGTTTTTGGAAAACGAAAAAGTAATATTGATTACATTTATGGATACAGAATTTTTTTCTCTACAAAAAACGTATTTGCACTTTTTTTCTAAAATAATTAGCGGAGCAAGAATTCGACTTTTAAAATTTTATCATTGAAATTGCTATGTTGCGTGATCCGAGTCTACACCCTGTATAAAGTGTTACAATATATTACCATTACTGAAAGTTGCAAAATAGGTACAGCATCATATTATTATGTTAATTTAATGTAATATGAAATAATAATGGACGCAACGGTTTCACAAGTCTTGACTATAACATTATGTGATACCATAGTCATTATATACATCGAAATTACTACAATAGCTTTAAGCACCCTCAATGCGAAGTCAAGGGCGGGACGTAGGGCTGATTGGCTCGAAGTTAGGGAGGGTGTCGTTGCACAACAGCCCCCATATGACACGTTACCCCATGTTACCCTTATATGTTATAGCTTCAATTTACATTTCAATTATTATTACATTATATACTATCGTTGCGTGATGTTGTGGCGATTTGTTGAATTAGACAAACGCACGTACGGAAGATAAAGATGGTGTGCTGTGGTGTAAAGAGCAGGCCTTTTAAAACAAATTCAGTACGTGATGGTTTTCAAAAGAATAATAGATGCTGTATAGTAACGAACGCTTAATATGTAAGAACAGCATGATGCTAAGGGAAGTTTCATATTCTGTAGTTTTTTAAGGGGTGGTGTTGAAATTAATGACTAGGGTTAATATTTATTTTGCAACTGCGTGTGTGATACTTAAAGGCCAATGTGCTAAGAGACGATAATACATGATTTTGATAAAGTACAGCGCCTCTCAAAAAAGGAAATGAAAAGTAAAATTTTAGAATTCAAAAATTTAAGTGATTTATTTTGAATATAATCATGTTTAAAAGAATTAAATGTGCGAATTATTTTAGTGATTCTTTAATTGATAAATAGAGATTTAATTCACTTTTTTGTAAAGGATATCTTATAGAAATCCTAGATGAGTTCCAACATTTTTGTCTCTTCATCAGTATTGTTAAATGACGAAGAGAGAAAAATCTTAAAGCAATAGTTTATTTCAAATAAAATTGTCCATATTATTATATTTCTATGGACTTATTAATAGGTATTTACATAGATATTATTAATGGTAATAAAAGGACTTTGGTATACAATCGAAGAAACCTTTAAATAATTTTATTTCAAAATTGGATTTTTAGCACTTTGAAAAGAGTCTCATTTATCGAAAATTTTATACTAATCTGCACTATGTAGTCTCTTTGGCTAATGGGCCCATCTCCAAAACTGGCTATCCAGACATGTATAAAATCTTGTCCGGAACATTCTTCGCCCACAATTCTTCGTCTCCACAATTCTTCGCCCACAATTCTTCGTCTCCACAATTCTTCGCCCACAATTCTTCGTCTCCACAATTCTTCGCCCACAATTCTTCGTCTCCACAATTCTTCGCCCACAATTCTTCGCCCACAATTCTTTGCCTCCACAATTCTTCGCCTACAATTCTTTGCCTACACAATTCTTCGCCGCCACAATTCTTCGCTGCATACAAGCATATCACAAATTTTGTTTGTAAATGTGTTTGTTTTATTTATAACGTAATTTTTACAGATTATTTTACATTAGGTAAGGTCAAGTTAAGTTAGATTAATTGAATTTCTATTCATACTATTATAACATAAACAATATTAAAAAACACAACATACGCTATTTATGTAGCAATTTTTAAACATAATAATAAAAGGAGAAGTATTAATATACAAGAAACAACTTTTGGCTAATGTAAAATAATCTGTAAAAATTACGTAAATATAAATAAAAACAATCACATTTACAAATAAAATTTGTGATATGCTTGTATGCAGCGAAGAATTGTGGCGGCGAAGAATTGTGTAGGCAAAGAATTGTAGGCGAAGAATTGTGGAGGCAAAGAATTGTGGAGACGAAGAATTGTGGGCGAAGAATTGTGGAGGCAAAGAATTGTGGGCGAAGAGTTGTGGGCGAAGAATTGTGGAGACGAAGAATTGTGGGCGAAGAATTGTGGAGAAGAAGAATTGTGGGCGAAGAATTGTGGAGACGAAGAATTGTGGGCGAAGAATTGTGGAGACGAAGAATTGTGGGCGAAGAATTGTGGTTCGAATTGTGGGCGAAGAATTGTGGCCGAAGAATGTTCCTAGACCCTTTTCTTACATACATTCTTGCTTTATTTTCAAGTCGTGATTAAAGTGTTTTACACTATATTTCGTACGGTTTTTTGACTGAATACTTGTTGTTTAATTACACATATCTTGTGATATTTTTAATTTGTAGTCTTTGTATATTCAAAAATCCGTTATTTAATACAATTTTTGAAGGGGATATCCATTTCCCCATTTATAAAAACATTAAAATAATCTGTTTAAAGCCAACTAGCATTATAACAACTTAATAAATCGAATATTAGTCTAGTATTAAATCAGACATGGTATTGACAGTTTATTTACAATGGCATCCTTTTGGAAATAGTAATTTGCATTAAATTTCTACCGAGCAACCACGCATTAACGCGTAAAGATTGTGTCAAACTTTAATAAGCAGTTTATAGTATAGTTATATCGGATAAATAACTTAACACGAAAACATTTTTTTGTATCAATAAGTTCTTCATTGGTCATGCTTTTATAACGTTTTATTTTTATCGTCTAGCCAGCCTGAGATCATTCTTCTTGGTATCCTTGCGATGAAGTCATTCAATTCTAATTAAAATTAAGCTATTCGAAATTAATTGACCTGACAAATGAATTCAATTAGTTGATCTGGGAGGATTATAACGAATGTCAAGTAGATTTGATCTTTGGCGCTGCTAAAATGCCATCGGATATGAGAGTTTGGTATAAGGTCACAATTTCCGTCCATGAAATATCGTGACATTGCATCACCAAAATATGTTGTAGTATGCTAAATACGGTTTGTTTTTTAAAGTGCAACAATGGTAAGAACAAATGTCTGTAACAATCGCGAATTTTAATTTTGACCTTCGCCTCGTGTCAATAAATTGGGGGTCTCGAAGATTGGCCATTGCTTGGGTATAAGTTAACAATGCCACATTCAGTTTAAGCCTAGATTTATTTTCTTAAAATATGTACAGCATTAGCAAACCACTAATTTGTTAAATTATGGTTGCCGACTTACTAAATGGTATAGGCAAGTTATATAGTAAATAAGTCATAAAAAATAGTACGTTATAAAGATAATTATACCTATAGGGATTCTTAAGTAGTATTATACATTGTGTCATAAGCTCTTAAAATTTTGTTTAATGAGTGTTTGTGAACATTACATTTTTTTCAACAGCACGCATATTATTTTTGTCCAAGTGAAAATAAAGTGGGGATACCTTTATAAGTACAGGTGAAAAATTAGTAAAACAATTATAAATGAATACAGACTCATTTAAATTCGTGGGAATATTTGGATCTTGCTTATTATTAGAGATAATTTGTGTTGTGCAATTAATGTTTTAATCAAATGTTTTTCATTTATACGATACAACTTTCTAAACGTTAATCCATATCACAAACTTAATCTTTACGTATACAATAGACAATTTTGGGATCTGTAACATTGAATCTAGGAGTTTTCGAAAACGTATCTACAGCTTTTGTTTAAATTATTTTCTATTGTTGTTACAATCTTTGTTCCCGGATTTGGAATGGCGTCTTCTTTGATTACGTGACGTTTCGACCATGCGACTAGTCGTTTGATAAAGACCAAGACAGTATGGTCGAAACGTCACATAATTAAAGAAGACGCTCTTCCAAACCCTGGAACGAAGTTTGTAACATGGACAATGGTCGCGAAAACCTGAAGAATAAAATATTCTATTGTTGTTATTTCCATAACAAAGAGAAGAACAAAAATTGTTTTAAGGACACTTGAGCTTAACTGATTTTTCTTAAATTTGACTTCCAATTTTTTGTTCCGTGGTAGAAATCGTTAGATTTGGAGTGATTTTGAACATGAATATTGGACGAGATATAATTGAATAGTCAGTCACATTCGCTTTGAGTGTGGAATATCCTTTAGTTTAGATATAGGATATGACGTCACGAAAGCTACTGAAATGTTCTGTTGCATACCAATTGGCTTAAATGCTACCCAGCTAGCATCCACCATGTCTAAATATTATTATAATAGCCAATTCCCGGTCTGAGATATAAGAAAACTGCTGAGTAAGCTGTCATAACGAGAGACGGTGTTTGGGTGCCGTAAAGACTCTGTTACGTTCGGTAATTAGTTGCGATTGTTGTTTTACTTTGTTGTAAGTCATTTTCTAGTTTCACATACATTATTACTGTTAAAAATCACATGGTTGATGGAGTCGACATAATGAGAAGCGTCTGAATAGAGGGGGCTCTTGCCTATCGCTCTACGGAAGATGTCGCCTTGGGTATTTAGTTTAATTGTGTCTTTTTAATTTGGTAGTATATAATAATTGCGCAGGTTAAGGAGCTGTAAAGTATATAATTCTATAAAGCATATGTTTTTTATTGTTGATAAAAGTAATAATAATGGGATAGTGCATTACAGAACTGTAAGTTTGGGTAACTTCGAAAGACCTACGAAATATTCCTCCAAGTCGGCTTTAAACTTTCGTCAGCTTTAAATCGCCTACCTCTAAGATTCACTGACATACATTTGGGAGTTTATTAAAGTCGCAGGGTGGTAAATAAGGACTTTAAGAAGGATGCCTTAGCTCAATAAAGCCAGAGTCCTGGATAATTTGTTGCACTTTATTAGTCTTGTCCACTCGAAATTTTTTGATGATAAGAATTTCGTTTTCTCTCTTGTAAAATAATTCTAAATTTGAACAGTTTCACCATAAACTTCTCCTGTGATTGTAGAATTATTCTGGATACATATAGTCAATAAGGTTGCTTCGGCATTCCAGAAAACTGTAGCTATCAGATTTTCGCAGAAGAATGAGTGTTTGCCCTTTTTGGAGGTGGAGGACCCTTATAGACCCACTGCACGACTCAAGTTTTGTAGAAATTGTTAGTGTCTAGGTCTTTTGACCGATCACAAAACTAGAAAAGAACTTCTTTAGGCCATTTTCTTAAAAAAAATGTCTGCAGAGTTTTTGCCCTTATGTCTCTTATCCAACGCGTTTATGTAAATATTTTTATGCTCAAATTATTGGGTAAAATCTTTAGAATCTTTGTTCAAGATATTAACTTCCTCTGCGAAAATAAAGACTTTCAACAATCATTCTTATATTTCCTTATCCATTATTATTCGATTGTCTTAAAAATGCATCTCGTTACGAGGAGTTATGTTCCCATGTCATCACATTTTAAGATCATGGCATTACCTATTATCAAAGTGTTTGTCATCATTATCACCCAAACATCAACGGTAGCAAACCATGAATAAACTGTTGAGATTTAAGCAGATAATATCACATTTCCTTAGTATATAGTCGGTGAACGTTCGGTTGTCTTTATTGTCCATTCTTGTAACAATATAATGACACGTCAGTCTGTCTCGAGTGGCAACAGACGCCATTCATGTATAAACTCCTCCTTGCTACCTCTGTTAACAATTAAGTTGGTATCCTCAGCCTGCTATTTTTAAATTGAAACTAATATTCACTGTATGGACACAATGAAAGGATATTTACCTGACGTCGAATTTGAAGATTGTGGTTGTTTATTGTACTTGAAGTTTCAAGTGGTGTAAAATATCGTTTCTTTATGATGCATTACACCTTCACGTAAATACAGGATTTCCATGTTAGTCAAATATGTTTACTGAACAATTTACATGAACAGTAATTCTTTTAAGCTAACAAATGAAATAAATCATTGCAAATAATTCGAACTTGTGAAAAAAATCCAAAAAAAGTGAAGCTTTTGTGAAACTTAAATAGTATATTCTATAAACATAAACATGTCCTCTTAACAGTTTTTAAAATCTACAGTCGTTTAATATAAATAAATCAATATTTTGTTAAAAATTAATATTAAAAATTTTACTCATGTGGCCCATTTATTTTTTACTTTTAAAAGGATGATACCAATAATGTAAAACCTACACTGTAAAAGTAGTAATAATATTATGTTTTATTTTGTGCAAATGTAGCAAAAATGACAGAATTGTGTTTTGCATAAACATTTAAAACATTGCCATCGAATAATATTTGTTTTAATGTCACTTTATGAAGAACAAAAGTAACACATTTTTCGTTTTTACTGATAATTCTTGCTAGCTTGCAATTTCTGAAAAACTTTTGTAGAATTTTAACATCGCGGCCTTCTCTGGAAAAATTAAGTGACTTCTATTCTCCCAACATTATAGTTTTATTAGGAATCATTAGCAATATTTCGTACATGTTAATTTATCAACGAAGGTAAATTTTAAGTTTTAATAAACGCCAAAAGCTTTACATAATTAACAAAAATATATGCAGCTTGTGCAGCAGTCAATTCTCCAGCCAAGACTTTGATATGCTTGCAAATTTCCCATGAGATCAAATTAGTGGCATTACTGAACCAGAAGCTCAAGGATAATAAGATATCTCTTATTATCTTCCCAATATCTGACAGTGCAGGCAGCCATTACACTTCCCCCACCCTGCTAATTTGTCAATATCCCCTCCAGTTTTCTCCTTGAAAAGGCGGGATTTCAAATTAGGGAGGAGTCCATTTTGAGTACTCCTACAAAGGATAGTTTCTGAAAGCTCTTAGTAGATGGCAGAGGTAGCACGTTTCCAAAAGCTCGATTTCCAGTTGTATGGGGAAGCTTTCAACGTGATTTTATCTTATTACTGCTTAATGTTTTCGTTAATTTTTTTAATAGGGGTTCAATTATTTAATGTATTAGCCACATTAAGTTTTAAATGTCGATTGAATTTGGCTATAATATCTATATAAAACCTACCAATATATTAAATAATTTAGATTTTAGGCATATCAGTATATATTATAGGTACCTATATTATATTTTGAGTTATTAATTTGAGTCCAGCATAGAAATCTAGTTTATAGTAAGAGAAATAACTGATTTTACTGTACCAAATTCATAGAATTTGTAAAATGTTTACGTTATATTGACAATTGATATTCATTTTTAATTGTAATTAATCAAATGTAATTTTTAAACGAGGAAACATTTTACACAATCTACAAAATTAGAGACGATATTCCCAATTTGGTTTTTCGACGTTTTACGTACTACATAATTTAAATTTTTCTTAATAAACATAAAATCTAGCCTTGCCAAATTTAAACTGATACTCATGTAATAGGTGAGATTTTTATGCTATCATGTTTCTTTTTGATATTACAAATAAACTTGGATCTCATTACAATATTGATTGTCGAATCAATTAGGTATATGTGGTAATATAAATTGTTTAGAATTGCTCAGAAAATATTGGTAAATCGTGTGTCCTATTTGCACTTGCACAAAAAAAATTTATATACATCAAAGTTTTAGGGTAAATTATTACCTAAAAGATGTTAAGTAATATGGTTTGTCTGTGAGTCTGTTTTTCAGTGTTATAGAGTCATAATAATATGTAACTTATTTGTACTAAACGAATTCTCTTGATAAGTGGGTTTGGTAATTAGGGAACTGTAATTTTGTATTATATTCTTTTATAAACTTTAATTATTCAAAATGTATGAAACGTTTATTAATTTTTAATGTTTTTTTTTTACATTGAAACTATATCGGAAATTTCGAACGAGCGATATTTTATTACATTAAGCATTGAATATTGGCAACCATTAGATATGAGATGTAAGCGCAGCTGGATCGAAGTCTGGCATCAAATCAAATCAGTTTCACCTCACATAACCTTTTACAGCACAGTTTTTATTCGACTAAATCAGAGCCTGCCTAGCACCTCACTTGATATTGATTTTTATTTACATCAAACTTCATAAAACACAATTCAAAATAGATGCGATGCAAAAATAAATTCATTCATAATAAACTTTTGGTTATTGAATCGTTAAGTATAATTTTAAAATTTTCGAAAGATAAAACAAAATCAACCCAATCTTTTTGTATACAGGATGTCTCAAAATTTGACTTAACATGGAAAACTTAATAGATACGAACTTGGTTAAACTGGGGGAACGTTTAAATTTTAAAATCAAATTACCATGGCGTCTATTATTGTAATTATTTTCGAGGAGGTGGTCTTCTTTCGGGTTTCTGTACTGTGACTTGTTGGTCTATTGAACCCTCTGGTGATAGTCCCTTAAAAAAGTCCTGTATTTTTGAAAAACTCCAGGATTTTTAAAGGTTTTTTTTCTTATCTCTTCTTGGTTGGTTTTTGCCATTCCTAGAAGTCTACGCCGATAGGTTGTGAATCCTTCGTACTGGCATAGTACGTGAAGATGAGTTTCTTCATCTTCTTCACCACATCTTCGGCTTATATCTGTTTTTGAGAGCTCTACTATGTAGAAGTGTTTGTTTAGCCCATAGTGTCCTGTGATGAGTCCTGTGGCTGCCCTGTTGTCTTCTCTGCTCACCCTGAGCATTTCTTCCTGTCATTTCCTTGGAGAAATTTGACAGGATAGCCTTGGAATGGACTTGTCCTGTAACTTTTTTCCAATGAGCGTTATGACGCTGTAATAATGCCGCTTGGCTGTTCCATGGGATGTACCAACTGCGAGTTCTGGTCGGAAGAAAGGTGTCTCGCTTCCAATTTTGGCTAGGCGATCTGCCTTCTCGTTCCCTGGTATTTTGATGTGCCTGGACACCATACCAGTTTAACGTTTTCTGCTTCCTCGCACGTTAAGTGCCAGGATGCAGTTCAGAGCAAGTCCTGAGTTTACTTCCTACGAGCCAAGAGCTGCTTGACTGTCGGACACTATAAAGATTCTTTTATTGTGCTCAAAAAATATTTAAAAATAGCTTAAACAATTGACAAGCATTAAAATTTCTTTTTAGGAAAAACGTTTTTATTTAATATCGTAAAGAAATCATGGTCTTGCCTTTAATATTTTAGTATATCCATTTTAAATCAATTCAGTTTTTGCTAGTTATAGTTGTTTTATTTGTAAATAAACGATTTCCCGATTTTTTAATATACAGAAGGTCGTGGTATGCACTGCTAACTTGATCCCGGATAACCTCGCCAAGCAGTGATTGATTTTATTTTGTTTAACGTGGAATGTTCAAGTTACGTACTTTTCATATCAAAGAAAATCAGATCAAAGGAAAGCAGAGATGTAGTGCGCTGCGGAAAAACTGCACTTTGAAGCTTATAGGGTTCGATATATGTCAGAGTTTATTTCTGCAGTGCATGAGAGAATGAAAATCCCTGTTCAAATATTATTATAGAAATTTTTGGTGTTTAAAACATTGAAAGCGAATGGATTTTGTTGGAATTTTATAGCTTATAGGCATGAAAAAAATTGCGTTTAAATAAAGTTTTTGCAGATAAATCGAGGATTTCAGTATAAATAGATAAGAATAGTTATTTAGTTACAACAATACCTCAGATTAATTTAGTCTTTATAAATGAAATCTGTAGGTTTAAATATGGTGTTAGAAGTTCAAGATTTAATAAACAAAGAGTGTATAAGTTGATGGACCGTTTTAATTGCATAATTCTAAAATGAAAAGCTTGCTGCAAAATGCTTAGTCAATACACCCTCTCAAAAAGTCATCAAGAAGTTATGATTGTTGTTTTTTGTTGACCATGACTTCCTGCTTTGTACCACTTTCTTCTTTTTGCCTCCGTATATTATCTTGAGTTTCTTCCTTTTCCATAATCGAATTTCGTCTATAGGTCTTTATTGATAATCCAAATTTGTTGGACGAAAGATTGTATGATAAATTCTTATTTTTGCTTCCTTGGGCACATTCTCTGACCATAGCAACGCTGTGAGAGCTCCAGCACTTCTTCTTCTTGCCAGTTCCTTACTATTTTCAATGTCTTCCTCCTTTTTATGCGACATTTTTCGGTAATTGAAACTTCTGTTTATTTTTGTGCTTCACTGGAATTTATCTTAGAAATATCCCCAATATAATATTCATGACCCCCCATCTCCACATATTTGGTTTTAAATTTATTTCCACGTCGAATTCTTTGGCTTCATTCTCGATGGATTCCAAACGCTTTTTTTAATTCGCCTGGTTTTCATGTTATTATATTAGATTAGCGTAAGCAACACAATAATGTTAACATTGGTGTCTGCTTTAGGTATTTACCAATGTAACTTTTGCAATCTTCTTCAAGTACCAATTTAAAGAAAATCGGAGGCAGTGGATCATCTTGTCGTTATCCTCAGCTCACTTCAAAACTATTTGAAACCTTGCCCTCAATTATGACCTTATATTTTGTGCTAAACGATTTCATTGTTTTAAGCACTTCAATAAATTTCGCATTTAAAGTGTCGGTTGCGTTCTGCAAAGTGCATAAACGGAAATGTATATAACACCAGCTTTGCGGTAACAAGAGTTATATCTACTGTCGGTCTCCTTGGTAATTTATGATCTCCAGTGACACTTACATGTTTTATGGCATGTTCCATGAACTACGGAAGAGAAATGATGGTGTGATTAATGAAAGAAGAGTCTAATTAATATTGATTATTTACCATTACCTGAATATTCGCACTGTTAATTTTCTTAGTGCATTTTTACGAGAGCAGAATAATTATTATCGTTTATAACGACTGCGTAATGATTATTTATTAAATTAATTGCGCTGATGATTTTAGCATGATGTTGCTGTGATAGCGATAATTAAATAAAATAATTAATCGACTGTTAATGAGTAATTGTTTACATAAATACTAATTCCTGTATGAAGTTTAGTAATAGTTTGTTTTGTGAACTAATTCAAGATTAGGCCATGTTAAGAAATAACAACAACAAAAATCATTTTAAAATGAAAAAAGTTGGGACTAATAAGTGTTTTACGAGTATATTACATACAAAAATACTGAAGTTAATTTACTAAACTAACACATATTTATTTATAAAGTTAGGTTTATTGATTGCACATAGCATGTCTTATCTTTTGCGAAGTATTTTTAACTATTTTGCAGTCGTAAGTTAACTCGATAACAGAATTATGATTTAGTTAACTTGTAAAACGTCGAAGTGCTGTTTGCTTCTGTCGTTATTTTTTGTGAGGGGGTTGAATAAATGCCTGAATGCATCGTAGAGGGAGCTACCCTTGTTATTTTTTTTATGCATACGCCGAAATACATTCCAACAAACATTTTTACGTGCGGATTTAAATTATGTACTACTGCAGTAGAAGCGAAAGAATCTATAAAATTCTAAGCCAAATGCACTAGTTAAAAAAAAATTGGTTTTATCTCGAAAAAGTGTCAGGACGATATTACAGGGTGTTAATAATCAATCACGTTAGATGGGTAATTTAATTATGATGAGAATTATAGTCGATTAAATGGACAAAGTTGGACAGAATTACAGCACAAATAGTACAAAGGGTTAAAAAAAAGTGTTACTAACGTCTAAGAAAACTGCTATAATTTTGGATACAGTTTATGGATGGAAGTAATTAATTATGATTTAATATTCTAATTGTGATGTTGCATAAATAAATTATATAGCAGTTGTATCTATGATACCCTGGTTTCTTTATAAATGTTGTCAATCAATAGGAAAAAAATGTTGTATGATAAATTACGTAGGCTGTATATCATATTAAATAACAGTTGGGGAAAATACGGTTTTCACTATGGATTCAATTCTTTTCTTCACATCGTTCTAAGTCGAGATGCCCAAACCTTTATAAACGAAAACTGGAGTAGTCTACAAGAGATGGACTTCATCAAATAGTATGCAGTGAGAATCACTCCACCGCCAGCTGTCAGGTCAGCTTGATAGAGTGATTCATCTCGTGGCTGGCTAGATCTATATTATAGAATTTACTTGCTCGCCCCAAGTATCTCAACGAAATCTCTTTGGTTTGCCCGACAGATTTGTTTTTGTCTGGTTTATGTACGGCTAGGAAAATGAAGAATTCGCTCATTCTAAAAGCGCGCTTTTTGTCCAGTATTTTATTTAGAATACATTTGTAGTGTAACAATTAATAGTTAACTCAATTTTTTTTAAAAATATAAATTACTTTATAAGTAATCTTTCTTTTTTTTTTTGAAGGATTTCATGTAGAAATGTTAGACCAATTTCAAGATTCTCCTCTCAAAAAAAATACTTGTAAGGTTGCTGACAACGGAATTTTGAATGGTCAGCATATCTATAAATTAATATTATTTATAAAAACTTATGGTGATTTTTTGAATAATTCTGGCGCTTAATTATTTTTAATGGTATTGTTGGTACACAACTTAGTGTAATAAGTAACAACTCGTAAATAATTTAATTTGATTTGCTTAATATACAGGGTGTCCCAGATTACATTTCCAGCATGGGGACTCGTTTATTATAAGAGATAAAGGTTTGTTTAAATTAGATGAATTATTCCTTAGTAATAGTATGAGAGGAGCCATAATCAATTTTTAAAAGTACATATGAAATTCAAATAAATGATACCACACAAATAGTAACTATCGTTTGACTTTAATTAGTTGTTTTTTGTTTTTATTTTCATAGATAGCATGATAAGTGATGGGTGAAATACGATTTTTATTAATTTTGTGACTTATTTATAAAAACAGGAGCAATTTTGTACTTTTAAAAATTGATTGTGGCTCCTCACACTTGGAGATAATTCATCTAATTTAAACAAATCTGTATCTCTTATAACAAGCGAGATCCCCATGCTGGAAATGTAATCTGGAACACCCTGTATATTTATAGCAAGAAAATTAAGTATAGGTTTGTACTCTTCGTTTGGCTTATTTTTTCAACACATCGCACGGAGCTTGTTAAGTAATTGATTGTGAACAAAGTTAAATGTGCAAAGTAAACATAAAACATATCTTAAATGCATTTTCAATTGCACGTAGTTGAACATTAATAATCATTATTATCGCATTAATTTGTTACGATATCATTTCATAAACTTTTTACACCGCAGGTGTCCGGGGATCAGTCGAAAAGGACGGAAATAAATTGCACTCAATGTGATCGTCATTACCACACCCAATATTAATTATTTGAACGCATTACTAAAACTCTTGTTTACTTATTAGTACACACACAATTCATCAAAAAACGTCCAAGATTTTATTAGGAAGATAACGAATATATATAAATGTATGCAATGTGTTATTAATCAAATTAATATACTAAATTTGAAAAAGGAAATATTTCAAAGAGAACAATTGTTTACATTTGCAATTGTTTGTTAGCCAAATTATTGTTAATGGAAAGGTTTTTCTGAACTATGATTTTTAAAATTCTATTAATAAAATAACACAACTTTTTTTTCTTAATGTTTCGCCTCCTTAGAGTGCAGTAGCTCTTATGATCAAATTCGAATTGTATTTTATCATTTTTATCTGTAAATGTTTCAAGTAATACCTGTAATATTTTCAATAGTCAAGACATAAGACGAAAATAATAATAATTAGCTAGGAATAAAAATATATGATTGTTATTAATACTGCTAAATGAACCAAACTTTGAGTTTATTTGTATCTCTACCGTGAAAAATAATTATTAAATGGTAAAATTCCATACCACAATCTTCGTTTCACCAACATCTACGAAGACGAATTTACCTGTGTACCTCAAACGTTCTTTCATACGCGGGCTAATGACTGACAAAATATAAATGAAAACCGCTTTTTGCTCACGACAATTTTCAGTGTTATAAAAGATACGATTAAAACGTTCAGCTCTGTAATTAGCCTCATAATTAGGGGATCAATATCTTGAATAATGGATCTCACAACAGTACTGATGTGTTTCTCCTTCTGCAGTTAAGATTTTTTAAAGTTAACTTGTTAATAGTTGTAATAATTGTTACATTTGGCTGACCAAAAACTTCGTCTTTGGAATGTGGAGAATGGTTTTGAAGAGCTTATTAAGTAATGTGCCTGCTTAGCAACTTTTAATTTTAATATTATTATACAGTGTGTCCAAAAGGAATGGAATATGCTATATATCTCAGTAAATATCCACTTTAGGGAAAAATGTTTTGAATTAAAGTTGTTTCATCCTTAGTTTTCCACCATAAGACAAAATTTAAATATTTCTTTTCGAATAACAAAGGCGCAATGAAAAACAATTGATTTTTTTAAAATGGCAAGTACCCCTATATTATACTCATTTGATAGAGGATTTTTTTCTCTTTTCAATGATGGGGTCACCTTAAAAATTAAGTTTATGCTGAGAGGCCGGAGAATATCGAAAATTGAAAAGATCGTATTATAGAAATTACACCTGAAATGGTTGGGATGTTATAAACGGGTTTAAAAACCGAGTTTATCATTGCCAAGCTGTAAATGGTTCACAGTTTGAACACTTATTGTAGATTTCGTCAAAAAATGTTAGTTCTTATGATGTTTTTGTTAGAAATAAATACTAATCTATTAAAATAATTTTTGCATTTTTCTCAAAAAGTTGCTTAAGTAAGGGTACTAGAGTTTTGCATCATTGAAAAGAAAAGAAAATCTCTATCAAGTGAGTATAATATAGAGCAGCGGTGGGCAAACCGCGGCCCGCGGGCCGCATGCGGCCTTTGATAGTTTTACATGCGGCCCTCCATAAATTCTGTATTAGTAAAAACTTCTATAATATGTATAATTTTTTTGTCGCTCCCAACTTACACATAATTAATAAGTTGTTATTATAAAATATTTTTTTTTTAGTGCGGCCCTTTTAGTCACACTAATTGCGCAAATTGGCCCTCTTCAAAAAAAGTTTGCCCACCGCTGATATAGAGGTACCTTGTCATTTAAAAATAGTCAATTGTTTTTCTTTGCGCTTTTGTTATTCGAAAAAAAATAATTTAATTTTGTCTTATGGTGGAAAACTAAGTACCAAACAACTTTTATTCAAAATATTTTTCCCTAAAGTGGATATTTACTGATATATATAGCATTTCATTCTTTTTGGACACACTGTATATGACTGGGTATTCCACTACATTTAATCTCTGTTGGGATAAAGGAAACTAAGCTTGCTTAAGTAGGCAAAAATAGTTGAATTTCTTTGATTTTTTATTAATTCCTTTTCTGTAGTTGTTTATAATGCTTAACTGTATCAATATTTATTTTTTCTACTACCACTAATGTAAATGACTCCTACCGTACAGCCTGCATGCATAGTAAGTGGGTTCTTACGCGCGGCAGGCAAAAAGCACATTTGTCTAGAAAGATCGAAGTAGCATTTCGTGAAACACTGCCTGCATGCATAGTAAGTGTAACGCACGGTAAGCAAAACGCACACACGTCTAGAAATGTCAAAGTAGACTTACATCAAAATTGACAAGACAACGTAATTACATGTGTATATTAGCCAAAAAGCCGTTAAAATTCATAAAACATATAGGTATTATGTGATCGTAGAAAAAGTACGCTATATAACACGAGTTGTAAAGAAATTACGCACTCGTGCGTAATATGCTTCTTACAACTCTTGTTATGTAATATACTTAAATGTTTTATATTGTATGAATGTTCCGGGAGAACTGATTTACTTGTTTGGTTTAATTGGGTTCATTAAATGTGTTTTAATGTATCTTTTGGTTTATCCTGGATAACCCAAACACAAGTGCAATCAATTTTGTGTAATTCTTTGCAATATAAACCTTGCTGAAAACATGGCTTAAGATATAACGTGGCCGCATTTACATGCATCCGTTTTATACGCTGTCTGCATTATTCAATTGATTAATATGTTATAAGTAATGCCATACTGTTTGCTCAGAACTTTTATTAAACCGAGTATAGATAACGCGTGTTGTATGAAGCTGGTGGTGGTGCGGCGGTCAGCCTGCACATCAGTCAACGTCGCCATGGGCACAGGGTGACAGACACGAACTTAAATAATGGATCACCTCGAACCCACCGTAGGCTATCTTTAATTCTATAATTCTTTGACTGCCGGTCTCTTCTCACATTTGCTATTATACCACCCAAATTTAACATTTCCACGCTTCCATCCGTCTTTTTAGAACCTTCTTCCATCGCTGCTACGATTATATAATCTCGAATCTCAACAAGGTATGAAGAAAATTCCCCGTTACATAATAAGCAGGAAATAAAACGTTAAAAGTAAAAATAAAAGTACGGAACAAAATCCGCTCTTTTATTCAAACAAGTCAGATGAAGTCACTAACAATGTAAATTCTGGCGTCTCAATTTGAATATGAAAAAACATGCTTGATAGGTTTCGTCTGTAGGAGCAGATTTTTAAGGGGAAAACTGTTGTAATACAAAACGAAAGTAATGGATTGAGGGAAAAGGCGAGCGAGGAAATGAATAAAATTGGGATAATTAACGGAGATCCTTTAAAAAATTGCTTCACTCCTTATTGAAAGTAATTAACTAAATGGTATTAAACACAACTAAACAAAAAACGTGCAATTCTGCAGTTAACACTACCATAATCAATACAATGTTACGCTTTTTTTAAAGAAGAAAAATCAATCAGTTATTCAACTGTTTGTGTTATATTCGTACAACTTTATAAGACACGTGACATTTCGGTATTAGCGTTTCGTTTTGCTTAGTCAATTTGAGAGAATGAAGTACGCCTGGTAGTCGCGAGTTCGATATATAATTTGATTCGTCGCTCACTGCCGCGGTAATAATGTTAATGCAGCGTTAGATGATAGAAGCGGCGGATCCTCCGATAATCCAATCAAACAACTCCAATAGCCTCTCAGATGCTTCCGATTTTTCAAATGTTTGCTTTGGATTTACGACTTAATGCACAGGAAATATATAAATGCGAAAATGTTTGATGCTCCCAATACTTCGCGGTGAAGAAAGTGGATTTGGCTTATTTCATTATTATATAATTCATTAATAGTATATTACATAACAAAAGTTGTAAGAAGCATATTACGCTTGAGTGAAAAAGCACACGGAGACGCGTAGCGGTGAGTGCGTATTTCCAAGAGTGCGTAATTGCTTTACAACTCGTGTTATCTAGCATACTTTTTCTACTATCACATAATACATACACGATTTTGACGACTGAGGCTAATATACACAAGTATTTACGTTGTCTTGTCGATATTGACGTAAGCCTACTTTGACATTTCTAGACAAGCGTGCGTTTTGCTTACCGTGCGTTATTCTCTTTATATATACTTATATATATACTTTATAACTCACTTACTAGGCATGCAGGAAGTGTTTGACGTGGGTCTACTTTGATCATTTCTTTAAAAAACTGTGCTTTTTGCTTACCGTGCGCAAGGACCCACTTACTATGCATGGAGGCTGTACGGCAACAGTTATTTACATTAGTGGTCGTGTCTTAACTTTTCTGCAACTTTCGATGCATTTTATCGCGTTTTCTATTAGTTAATGTTAGGTAAGTTCCTTAGCAATTGGCTTCATCGTTTCTAAAAATGCCAAATACACGGTAACTGACATTTATCGACATTCAATTCGTTAAAAATACCTGAATATTTTTTACAGTTGTAGAAATTAAAAAACAAAGCTAGGTTATTTATTATAGCCTTGTAATTTGTTTTGAAAAATGGAAGGTTTTGCAATGTACTTTATATTTTTTGCACACGTTAAATACACCCCAAGTAATGCATTTATAGCTATAGTTTGTTTAAAAACGGCCTAAAACTATTTTTTACTGCTCTTCAAAATTTTCAAAAAAGTTTTAATTGTATGATCTTGCATTTTGTTATGGCAAAAATTCGAAAGTTTTGCAATAGTCTTGATAATTTCTGAATATGTTAAAGATACCCCAAGCCATGCGTTGTTTACTTTAGTTTGTTTAAAAACGGCCTAAAATAGTTTTTTTTGCAATTTTTCAAAATTTTGGAAAAAGTTTAAGTTTATACTCACGCATTTTTCTTGGTTTTTTTTTTAATTGGCTTTACGTTTTGTACAGTTTAAAAGTATTTTGAGTAATAATGTGGGTAAATTTATCAAAATTTTCTACGAATGCTTCAATAATTTTCATCGACTTAATTTAGTTCGTATTAACTACCAAACAAATAAAGACTTTTAAACTTGTCAGTTGCACGCTGAATATTCTCCTGCCGTATTGCGTGTTCGCGTATCCTCAAATTATTCCAACTAGCGAGTTCAATTTCCTAAGCTTTGACATCAATTTCAGTTTTCAACAGCTCAGTTTTCAGAGTCGTGTAGGCGCAATTAAAGTTAGGATCCGAGTGAATGTGGCGGAAATTAAAGGGTGTAGGTGCAGGCGAGGTGTAGCGCATAGCAGCCAGTTATCCGCGATCTGCCAGATTACAGGGCCGCCGCACGTGGCGCTGCTGTCGTTGATCAGAGATCGGGTGGTCGTACCCTACCCACCACCCTCTGAAATATTTTACAGGGTAATGCACGAAGGTGATATTATGAATGGAAAAGTTCGCCTAAACTTTGTAGGATTTTCGCTTGATTAACTTTATTAGGAGTAAAATCTACGATGGTAAATCATAAGGTAATATTCCAATCGCTTTTCTATTATTATTTTTTTGTGATTTGAGAATTAATGGCAGTCTGAGGATGCTAAATCAGGACTACTATAAGGAATATGCCTTGGCTTGACAAAATCGGAATCCTAAATAATTTTATGAGCATTGGGTTTTTTGTAATTTTCGCGAAGGAGCAAATATTTCACCGTTAAGGATTAGATGTTTTTTTCTAACAGCCGTATTCATAGTCCTTCCTTGAGGAATAAGGATTCCTTATTTCTCGTTTCATGTTTCATAAATCTACCTTGACCGAACAAGGAACCTTATTGGCTACCTTATCTCAAGGGAGGTTGCGAGCTTCCTTGAGGCTTCCTCAATCCTTAAGATAAGGAAGGACTATGAATACGGCTGTAAGAGTACTTTTCAAATTTTGAATAGTTTTACCATGAGCCACTTCTGTAACTGCCGTTCTGCGTAAGTTTAATTAACAAGATTTCTTCCATGTCCCAGAAAACAGTGGCCATTCGTTTTTTCGCAAAGCATTGACTCGTAACTTATTAGCAGATGAAAAGTCCCAACGAAACCGTTGCATAAACTTTCGTTTGCAGAAGGGTCCCAGTGAAATATCCATTTCTCGTAACCAGACATAATTTTTAAAGTAAAAATTATCCTGTTGTAAGGCATTCAAATTTCCTTTCTGCAAAATTTTTGCTCTGGTGTCTCGATATCTAAAGTACAGGCACTTTTTTCATGCCCAAATTATCGTGTAGAGATTCGGAATGGCTGTGTCAGATACATGAACTTCCTTTGCGGTAATAGGAATAATAAAGATACCAAATTCTCAACTATCTATTTCGTTAAATCTCTTGTTGCCTCAAGAGGTCTTCCACACTTTGCATACGTAACTATAAAAACTGTTTTTAAATGTATCAAAGTAATAATAACGAAATAATAAAGTAAGAAGCGGTATACTTTAAATTTATAACAATGTTTGGACTTATTTTTTTATACTTAATCCCTCATTAAGTTTTAAATTCGACTTAGCACAAACCTAATTGCTTACACAACTTTTTTTTTAATAGTGCCTTAACGCAATAGTTCTTGTCTATCGATCCGAGGCATAAAATTAAATTATTGTGCATGAACAACCTTTAATCGTCAAGTTTATGTATTTCAAGGTTGTTCGCATTTTTTTCTAACCGTTCAACTAACATTTTTACCGTTAGGGTTTTCAAACCTTACCAACAAAAGCATCTAATGTATTTATATATAAATTCATACAAGATTAATTAATAATCACTGAACTTTTTTCTAAGAAGAATCTATCTTGAAGTTAATGTTTACCCGTTTCGAGAATCTCCCATTTTCGTCAAAACTGCTCAATTTGGTGCTGTATTTAGATTTTAAAAGATTATTACCATGGCTCGTTTAGTTCAGAAATTGTTCATGGAAAAATAAACAATTTGGTGGACATTTTAGAACTACCTTTTTATTCAAAAAACCAAGTTAGTGATGAGTCAAAAGGGACTAATGTTTAATATAAAATCTAAAGACAACGGTGCTTAGAGAGAATAAAAAGTTGCTTTAGGTAAGTGTTTTTATTTTCCCTGTATCTGTAAAAATAAAGGCAATAATGCCAAAAAATAAAAATAAGTTTTTTTAAAATCACTTTTGAACTATGAGGGCTTAGATTTGAATACATCACCTTTGCCCCCCAATTCAAGCCACTTAACACCTCTTAACATAAGTGAGATTTCCTTGCTGAGCCTCAAATTTTGAACACCCTGTATATATTTATATGTAAAAGAATCTCTTACACAATTCAAACATTTATCTACTGTATTTTAAAAATAAAAAATGATTAAAGCGACTCCCACGCAAAACAAACAGTTTCGGCACCGAAATATATGACCTTTCGCTTTCTAGTCGCTTGGTATTTGAAATCGCTTCCCCTCTATAATAACATCGGTCCTTTTCGCGATCCCTGCGTTACTTGAGCGGCGGTTCAAGTTCGATTTCTCAAGGGAAACGAGAAAAGCGTATACTGTTGAAGTTGTGTAATTTGAAGTTTAACTCTAATTGAATTGTAATTTGTAATACCTACAGTTCCATCGAATTTGACATGTCTTAAAAGCGATCATTTGCCGTTTGGCTGAATGGAGAATCTTCATTTCATCCATACATCGAACTATATAAGGATTATAACTCGAGAGAAATAACAGGGCTGAACGTGCTCAATTTTAAGGAAATATTATTGTTAGTGTTGTACGTTGCAGAAGCTAATGACAAAACAGAGTTTGATGAGCAGCAGCTGAATGTCTATGGACTTATTCGTAGGGATATTTTAATATTGTAAATAATAAAAAGTGGCATTGTACTTTAGCTAAGGCAGTCTCTAACTCATTTCGTTTTTAAATCGAACTTATACATTTTTTAGAAAAATGGCTCATGTGTCTTTTCAATAGGAATCGCGTTAACTGAGAGATGCTGTACTTTATTCATACTTTAATTATTGTTGTAACACCAGAGGCTAGATAATATGTAGGTGAAGACTTTTGATAATCACTTCGTTTAAAAAAAAACGATGAAAAATGTTCTCGCCTGTTAACATCACCTGTTTAAAATTAGTTCCCCGCACAAGCCCGAACTTGCTGGAATTTATCTAAGGAGAGTCGTATTACAAGAAACACCTTACATGTCATATTACTGTACTAAAATGATAAATGCACTCTGTTTTACCTACGTCTTGCTGCCGTATGTTTATATCTCGTAATTAAAGCGCGCGAGTTTTTATGGACGGATGAATGACCCTCTCGTAATAAAAACTACCATTGTCTGAACCTCCCAACCTCTCATTTAGGTTTATGGTGTGAGTTACAAATTATTAGGTTAAGTGGTGCTTGAATGTACCTCAAAGAAGTTAAGAGATAAATCATTAGTCTTTTTAGAGTTCGGCAGATCTCTTTTATGTTGCAAACTCGGGTTTTAAGCTGCGTATTTAGTTTAATGCTTGGGTGTTATTTTAAATATTTTGAAATAAAATTCTTATTGCCGTCTGCGTGGATAGTAAAACCTAAAATTGCATGTGATTATTTTATTTTTATTTTCTCTTTAATATCTTGTAAAAAATCTTCTTCTTAATCGGTTCCTCTTGTACCTTTCGGTGTCGAGGTATGCTTTTCTATTTCTGTACTAAGTTTCTCCACTCCTGCCTATCGTTAGCTAATTGTGGCACATCTCTCCAGCTGACTCCTTTATTTTTTAGTCTCTGCCTCACTTCTATTGCCCACTTTATTCTTGGTCTTCCTCTATTTCTTTTTCCCTCCATCTGCATGTCCATCCTATTTTCTCGTATCTACTTTCTGGCATGTGTAGTAAATGTCCAAACCACCTTAATTGATTCATCTCCATCTTTTTCTTAATATCTGTTACTCCTAGGTTATTTCGAATTTTTTCGTTACTGATTTGATCGATCAGTCTACATCCCTCTATAATTCTCAGAAATCTCATTTCCTGTACCTGTATACTTCGTTTTTGTTTTTGTGTTGTGTTCAAGTTTCTGAACTGTACGTGAGAATGGGTACGTACATTAAAACTTCGCGTCTTCGTTTCTTTTGATATCAAACATTTTTTAGTGGCGTAGTAAAATTTCGTCGCTGCCGCTATTGTTATTCAGATCTTCCTCCAAGTTAACGTTCTCTGCAATTATTGTTCCTAAATATTTAAAATTTGCTACCTGCTCTATCTTTTTTTAGTCTAGCATAATTGTAACTGGTTCATGATTTTTCGCGATAACCATAACTTTTGTCTTGGTTATATTCATGTTCATATTATATCTACAATGTATCTGCCCATACGTCTAGATTAAATTGCAAGTTCTTTTCGCTTTTAGCTAATAGCACCACATCATCTGCAAAGGCTAATTACATATGTTAAGAATATTGGTTTTAGTTTATTTCAACCCTAGTAGGCTTGTCTTTGAGCTTTGCTTACATTTTTTAATTATTTTATCCATAAGAATTATAAAGAGCCGTAGACCTAATGTGCCTCCTTGTCTTACTCCCACTGTTGTTATAAATTCCTGGGAACTGATGTTATGGGTTCGCACATAATGTTTATTACTTTTAATATATAAAGAAATAAAACGGTTTGAGGTATTTATTATGATATTAAAAAGGGCCTAATTTAAAATTTTGCTTAAAGACCCAACATTTTTATCTACACCACTGGATATACATAACTTACCTAAACTTAAGAATATTATGATTTGTACAGTGGGGTGTAAATCACTAAACGAAATCTTAGTAATACTTGAAAAACTGCGAATTATTGTCAGTCAAATTGTTATTACAAGAAGCGATTTAGTTAGTTATTTAATTAATAAATTGAGTCTGGTTATTTTTCCCTACTAACGTGTAATTACCGCTTTCAAACATAAAACAAAACGCCGATATAAACATACCGCACATCTACACAAATGTATATCATAATTCAGAACCAGCAGCAATCAAATAAATAAAACAATGACATGATAACAAAAACCGACCGTACTAAAAAATCCATAAGTGCCCCCGGTAAAACACCTACCTCTATAATTTTAATACGTACGGTAGAACCATCTGTACCAAAATCAAATTGCAGTATCTCGTTGCTAAAGCTCCAACGTATGTTGGCGTGGCCGTAGTGAAATGTTCCGGTGTTAGGGTACATTAATAACGTAACACAATGTTGTCATCTTAGTTTTAATTTACAATCGTTAATTGGAGGGATCAGAACTGATCTCGCCCCCAAGGTGTGAACCGGGCACACACATGCTGCAGTGATACATGGACATTTTAGTATAATTATATCAGTCACACCCATTTAACACTTGATCCAAATGTGATAGTGGCTTAATAACTGGGAAAGAAGTTAAACCTTTGTAAAACTCTTAATTTATTTGCATTTTTTGACTTTGTTTTTTAGTCACTGCTAAGACAGCATAGACTGCAAGAACGTTTAAGATCTACTTTTAATAGCTACGTAGTACGGTTTCAATTTTAATATCAAAATCACAAGGAATGAGACATTTAAAAATGATGTTTTTGAAAAGAAAAGTTTCATCAAAATATATCGAGTCTGAAAAGTTCTCTACAATGTTTTCTAAACGAAAATAATTGAAACTAAACTCGAAAATTGAAGTGTAAAAAAAATCTCACATAGCATAATTGTAACTGGTTCATGATTTTTCGCCATAACCCTAACCTTTGTTTTTCTTATATTAATATTCATATTATATCTACTTAATGTATCTGCCCATACGTCTAGATTAAATTGCAAATCCTTTTCGCATTTAGGTAATAACACCACATCATCTGCAAAGGATAATTATGTTAAGGATATTGGTTTTAGTGTATTCCAACCCCAGTAGGCTTTCTTTGTATTTTGATTACATTCTCTAATTATTTTATTCATAAGAACTATAAAGAGCCGTGCACTTAATGTGCCTCCTTGTCTTACTCCCACTGTTGTTATAAATTCTTGGCAACTGCTGTTATGGGTTCGCACATAATTTCTACTACTTTTATATAAACTCTTGATGGCGTTTAATAATCCTTCTCCCACTCTACTCTGTTTCAATATCTTCCAGATCTTTTCCCTTGGAACTCTATCGAAGGCTTTATTATTACTCCTATTATATTAAAGATTATAAATCGGCCATTTCACTGCGAAATGTAAAAAACTAAACGCAAAGTGCACGTACAAAGGTTG
This sequence comes from Elmis aenea, assembly GCA_947652605.1. Lineage (NCBI taxonomy): Eukaryota > Metazoa > Arthropoda > Insecta > Coleoptera > Elmidae > Elmis > Elmis aenea. The sequence continues at coordinate 1,149,696 of OX393576.1, read as the reverse complement.
CAGTTGTACTATTGCAGCTGTTGAACAAATCCACCCTTAATGTTTTTGCGATGTACACCGTACACCGTCTGCTATTTGCGCCAAATAAAAGGAACGTAGACAATTTTACATTTGTCATTTTTACGGTCGTATGCTCGCGTATCGTCTATAGTTTATATGGCACTCAACAGACAGACGAGTGTTTTAATTAAACTGTCGGGTGTTTAGTTCTTAATGACGTCATAAAAACGTCATTATGACTGCCATATGATAATGCTGCGCTCGCAGATGTCCGAGGAAGTCGTAAGAAGGCGAAAATGCCGCCGTTACATCGGATGGATAGACTCCTCACGTGAATGGCGAATGTAATTACGGGGGATAACCTAACGTACACAGAGAAACTGCGGTATTTTCCAATTACTGTATTATTGTTGCGATTCTAGGTTTATGGCGTATGCGCAGGGATATTTTAAACTATCTTCCTTACCACATCGTTAAGGAGCTTATCTATAGGACACGGTGCTGGTAATTATGGGAAACGTTATTTATGATCTGCGTTTTATTAAGTTGTAGAACATTGTTATTACTACAATTTATCATATGCCTACATATTCCACATAAATTTAAACAAGAAATACAAGGATAAACAAAAGCAAATTCTATTCGGTTCATGATTATTTTACCATTTGATAAATGTTTTAATTATTTAAGCGATTTATTTGTTTAATTAAAATTATTTTCATAGAATCTTTTGTCGAAATGCAACATCATTTGCAAAAATCGTATACTATAATATAAACGTTTTAAATTTGCTAATAATTTTAAATTTGTTATTTTAAAGTAGTATTTAAACCTGCATCGACTATAAATCTAGCATTATATTTTATTACGCGTATTGGAGAATCATGCTGAGGTGTTAAGTCGAAATCTACATTCGCTGAAACGAAATTATTCCGGATATAATATATAAAAATTCAATCTGAACCAGGAAATAAAAAAAATTGAAAATTCCCCTCGAGTCCAGATCCTGTAACCCCAAGTTTATGTAACCGAAGGATCGGTCGGTAATATAATTATCTTCAATACCGGCTGCCGTTCGAGTGGGAGCTTTTAGCTAAGTTCGCACTTGAGTTTATAACATTACCAATAATATGCCCTAACTTGGTAATGCTCCATTGACAATCTACCTTGCATATGGGAACATAAGTACGGGAGGGGGGCGCGTGACATCGCAGTGGTTATGAAAATACGGGGGGACAAATTAACACCCTATTTTTGTACAGTACACCAAGCTGTGAACAGCAATTAATAAAAAGGGGAGCATGTAATTTAGTTATTTTAGCATAGTAGTAAAATCAACAGATATTTTAACTTACCAGATCAGCGGTCGCTGAAAGAGTTTTTGTGTCGGAGGTGTTAATAGTAATCCCTAATCAGTTTGTTCAAAATATGATTAAAAAACTTCCACAAAATCGTTTTCTTTTTAACCACATTATTTAAATCACTTAGCCATGAGTCCTTCTACTGTTAGGTGTAGGACTGTTAAATGTTGTGTTGTGCTGACTTTTCTCCTTGTTTTTCTGTCTTGTGCTAGCTTTTTTATGTCTTTCCATTTGATGTTTCTATCCGTTGCTGCTTTTTTAACTTCGTCTTGCCATGATTTTCTCGGTCTACCTCTTTTGTTTTTTTCCTGTGATCTTGCTTCATAGGCTTTGCTGGTTAACCTTTCTTCTTTCACCCTGTAAATGTGACCCAACCATCCCAGTTGTCTTTCTTGTATTTTTGTTTCAACTGATTTTACCTTTAATTGTTCTCTATTTGTTTAATTTCTGATTCTCTTTTTTTGTTTTTCCTTTGATTTTTCTTAGAAATCTCATTTCTGCTGCATTCACTCGGCCACTATTTTTATTTGTTAGTGTCCACGTTTCACTTCCGTATAAAAGTGCCGGATTTACTAACTTCCATTTTCGTTCGTTTTGGGACTTCTTTATTTCCAAAAAAATGTTGTTTACATACTAAATAAAATTATTTGCCGTTATTTGGTTCACAACTAAGACATTTTTAAAGAACTGGACAAGTGTTGCAGTTTTTATTTTCGTATAATGTTTCTCTGCTACACATTTTAAGTACGGTTTTTATTATTTATATTTAGGACGAATCACTTAATTAATTTATACGTGTACGTTGTTCAAAATTTTCGCTGTAATATAAAAGCTTCTATTAGTCAGTAATACAGAAAATCCTGTGAAAATCATCGAGTCGTCTTGTCCACTCGAGGGGTGTTAACGTCTCTAGATGGGGGAAGTGAGAACCGAATCGAGCACTTCCGGTAGATTACCCGGGCATTTCAAGAATCACTTGACACCGGGACAAGTCCGGGTCGCACCAATCAATCCGCTTTATTACCGGAGTCACTTGATCGAAATTGATGTAAAAAGCAGTAAAATTGTTCTTTGAATAATGTGGACCTTAAAAAAATCGTACTTCCTATGCTCCTAATTCACGGAAACTGAATATTATGGGCGCGAAATCGCGCTAAACGAGGGATTGCTGTTTTTCATGTTATACTGAGACATATATTGCATAAGATAATTAAAAAATGTAGCAAAACACAAAAAAGTCTACTGGGGTTGGAATAAATTAAAACCAATATCCTTAACAGAACTAGCCTTTGCAGATGATGTAGTGCTATTAGCTAAAAGCGAAAAGGACTTGCAATTTAATCTAGGCATATGGGCAGATATATTAAGTAGATATAATATTAATTTTAATATAACCCAGACAAAGGCTATGGTTATAGCGAAAAATCAGGAACCAATAACAATAATTATGCTACACCAAGAAAAAGATAGAGCAGTTAGCAAATTTTAAATATTTAGGAACGATAATTGCAGAGAACGGTAAATTGGAGAAAGATCTGAATAACAGAATAGCGGCAGCGACGAAATTTTACTACGTCACTAATAAATGTTTGATAAGTAAGAAGAAGACATCAAAAGAAACGAAGGCGAGTTTTCAATGCAGTGTACGTACCCATTCTCACGTAGAGTTCAGAAACTTGGACACTAACACAAAAACCAAAACAAAAAATACAGGCACAGGAAATGAGATTTCTGAGATGAGTAGAGGAATGTAGACTGATCGATGAAAGCAGTAACGAAAAAATTCGAAATAACCTAGGAGTTACAGATGTTAAGAAAAAGATGGAGACGAATCAATGAAGATAGGCTTGGACATCTACTACGCATACCAGAAAGTAGATACGCGAAAATGCAGATGGAGGGAAAAAGAAATAGAGGAAGACCAAGAATAAAATGGGAAAAAGAAGTGAGGCTAAGACGAGAAGAAAAATAAGTCAGCTGGAGGGATATGCCACAATTATCTAACGATAGGCAGGAGTGGAGAAACATAACACAAGTTGAAAAGCATACCTCGACACCGAAAGGTACAAGAGGAACCGATTACGAAGAAGATACTGAGATATAAATGAACGCTCCATGGTTTAAAATTGGTTTATTTTTTTAATAAAGAATAATGAAAATGTCTTAAAGATACATCTTTAAACACTATGACAAAAAAAAGTATAAAAGAGCAACTCTTAAGACAATATTTTGTTAAAGACGTATTGTATCCAGGTGTTTGCAAAAAACATTTAATTTGTCAAACAGTTGTACAATTTTGTATCTATTAGTTTTTAGGACAATTATTTTAATGCCAAGAAATCCAACCGATCATTAGGCTGCGGTCATCAACAATTCACAAAAAAATCACGTTATTCATCCATATTGTAAAAGCGATGCCTTTCACTCGCTAATGTCCGCGACGAATCGCAAGAATATACAAAAAAGAAGTGGCATTACCTAACAATTGAGAATAAAAGTCATTAATCTCTTTTTTAAACAACTACGAAATATGATTAAAAGCGCCGATTTTTACAGTCGTGGGATTTTTATATCGATGCGTCGTTTACTGGCGGTTAGATAATTATGAAGCAATTATACGCCATCCAAATATGATATTGCCTAACGTCACGTTAGAAGATACATCTATTATGTTTTTTTACCAAACAACTTTTTATGTAAAGTAATACGTTTATAATACGCTTAATATTAAGTTATACGTAATACATAGTCTATTAAAGGTGTCCTGCAAAATTAGGAATGGATTTAGAAACAAAAATTAGACAGAAAATCTTGCAAACGCAAAGGTTTCTTTACAAAAATATGCAAAACTTGAAAGAAAATAAACGACTTTTTACGTTAACGAAATATAATTAATAACTAACGATTCCAGAAATCAACTAGTCGTAACAAATACGTTATTAAAAGGTAGGGAAGCAATCACACGTAAAGAATTATATTTATTTTTCGACTTTTTAACGGATTACGGTACACTTCACACGCATTTACGGTCTAAGCGTTCGATAACAACACACAGGTGTCAAATATATGTCTTTTAATTTAATTTAAACCTTTCCAATTTGTACATCCTGCTCTTTACAAAGGACAGGTTACTGAGGAGAAATGAAAAATTGTAATTAAATTAACATTACTAACGATTTAAGACGGGAAGTCCGACAAAAGGTCTGTTCTAATGTTTATGGAGGGTAAGGAACAGACGTCAAAAGACTTGACACCTCGCAAATGGCTGGATTATGGGACTTATTAATGGCGTCTTATATCCGTGGTTGATGTAGCCTCCAAGTACATCGAAAAGGGCTTGTTAAGCTAATTAGAAATCTAAATTGTTTTAGTTATCATGAAGGATAAAGCTCAACACCTAACGGTAGACAGGCGTAAGATTTAGGGAAAGAACATTTTTGCCATCCTGATTAATATGTATCCCCAATGGACTGTATTTGTGGCAATTTAACAACTGATTGTCTATTAGGTATCTTCATTTTCAACCAACAAGCAATAATTACAAGGTATTTGATTCAATAAATATTTGCAAAAAAAATGCACAACCACTCTCCGATCCGTCTATTTAAATTGACCTCACTGTTAATGTAATATGACGTGCACTAAAAAAAGTTAATATAATGATACAAAATAAAGTATAATTAATTCATTTCATTATTCCCGTAAATGTTAGCTGGTATATTATTAAGGCAATGCTATAATACTTAGTTAACATCGCAGGTTGCCAGTCATTGTTGCGTTAGTCAGTTGTTTGTTCAGGGCCAACTGCCAGTCATCGGTAAGTGAGAGCTTAATTTGGTCTCTTCATTCTACACAATGATCTGGGCTATCATGTTCACCTCACACTAACAATGGTATTTAGCGCTGTCTGTTGCTTTAGTAATGCAAATTAAAAGTTCAAAGTTTTGCTACTTACCACACGTTGTACGTAAACCTTGAGCCGATTGTGCTGTTATTAAATTGATACCTCTAACTGATTAATGTAAATATTGTTGTTGGTAATGAATAAATTCTCCAGGGTACGCTGTCTATTCCTGTGGACTGCTTAATCAAAAAGCAGCAAAGAAAACAGACATTGGACGAGCTGTTTAAATTAAAATGAGGATGTAGAGGTTTTTCTAATTAATATTACATGATAAAGTTTTTTTTTTTAACTTACTGCGTTTCTCCAAGTTCATTACCTGTGGCACATCTCTTCAGCAGATTCCTCATTCTTCTAGTCTCTGCCTCATTTCGTTTCCTTGGATCTTGGCTTTCCTCTACTTCTTATTCTCTCAATCTTCATTTTCCATTCCATTTTTGCGTACCTTATTTCTGGAAGATGTAAGACCAGACTAGTTTAGAGTTCTTTAACGAAAAAATGGAATATTATAGTGTAATGTGATTCTTCATCACTCCAACTTAGTTACGTCCTTTGCAGGACGATTTTGAACCTGTAGAGAGATGGCACACAGCAGTAAAGGCTCGACATTATTTTTTGTTTCTTTTTCTACTGTAGAAGCGTATTCTCTGTGAAAACCAGCGGCATTATTATACCTTATAATTGCTACCGTGTTCTCCGGCCAGTCCCACTACTCTAATAGTGCTGTCACGATGCTTTTATCCACCTCGGATGGATCCTTATTGTGGGAAATCACAGTGGGTCTTGTTAAGGCTTCATGTAGCGACTTGTTAGAAATCCACGCCCCTCCGTCAACTCTCACCACAGAAATTAATTCAAAAATTGGTGCCAGCATTATAGTCATTATCGTTTGTTAAATTACACTAAATTATAGAAAACTTCTTGATATTAGTAATAGATAATTCACGGTTTTTTAGGAATGATTTTTATTTTAGTTTTTTGACGTGTAGGCTGTTATACTTTCATACAGGGTGTTCCGGGGAGGAATTTGCTAAACGCCAAAGGTGAATTTCTTGAGTAACTTGAACAAATAAAAAAAATCTATAACTAGTTCGATTGGGACATACCTATGTCGGTCAAACTTTTTTTATTCACAATTACTTATGGAACACACCCTAGGAGTTAAGTAGATTTTTTCTGTGACACCCTGTATTTACACTAATTTAGACATTAAAAGTTTTTACTGATGAAAACTTTTACAACAATTTTCGTAGGAAAAGAAAATTTCAGCAGCTATTTGTAATACGGTTTGCGTTTTTAATTTAGTTAAAATTTACACCTAAGGTCTATCTCCAATAATAAGTAAGATTCCAATGATCCCACTCTATATTGAACTTGGTTAAATTGATTCAAGTAGTTATTTGTGTTTGATTTTCAACTTATTTCAACAAGCTCAAAATCCTTTGTATGTGGATAACAGAATAACAATGTTTTGATAAATGTCTTTCGGGCAGATTATCATTAAAAAAGAGTTAATGAAAATTTCATGTCACTTATATTAATAATTCTTGATGATCATAAATTATGGGTTTTCACAGTAGCAATTTGTAATATTAAATTAAACAATCGTAAATTGATAAACACTTTTTGTCGCAATGCAAATAACATACAATTATATTTCTCCTAAATTAGTGACGTTTTGTATGTCAAAATACGTACGGTATATAATTAGAAATGATCGACAGTGGATTGTGTTCACTTACACATCCTGGAATTCGTTAATTGGTAGATTGAATAAAACTAATTGGCTACTGGAATACCGTGTGAATGATGTTCTTAAGATATCTTCAACAGTTTATCAACGTCTTTAAATACTCGCACTTGGTCCATCTATGTGTGATTTCAAGTGTTCAGTATTGTCTTCTTGTGAACAGGTGTAGTGTGTCAGAACGGCGCTTTGTCGAGTTGGCAGAAATTTTAGGAATTAATTAAAGATTATTATTAGTAGTGAATAGAATGTATGCATGGTTAAGCTTTATTTATTTTACGGTGCTTTTTTCGCGCAAAGAGGAAAGAGCAACGCCCCATCATTTTTGTGTTGATGTAATTGGAAAATTGTTTGTGCTTTTGTTCAGAACGAAAGTCGAAAAGTTTTTGAACTTAAGCAGTTGGCTTAAAACTTTATAAACGTCTTTTTCATCCAATAAATTACAACCATTCGCTTAAAGAACGTTAAAATACAGATTATAAATAAGAACAAGAAATAAAATAGTATTATTTAATCTCAATATGTATTTATGTTTTGCAAATTACATTATGCTTATAAGTTGTTTTATAAACTCGAAGAGTTTTAAATTAAATGGCGAATTTAATTGTAAAATGGCACAATTTCAATCCTTAGCTTATCCAATGTTTAATTAGACAACGGGAAATTGACTTGAATCATTTTCATTATAAATGATTAGGCAATGTGATTTACTGACGAATTTTTAATTGGTCAAAGCATGTGGATATTTTAAAATATAAACTGTTAATTTCTAAATTATTGTCTACACAAGTTTTTCCACTAATGAACTTTTTATGTTCTTATTTGTAATCGAATCACTGGTCAGTCTTTTAAAATTTGTTTCGTTTTCTGTTTATTCTACAGAAATAATCGATTTTTTTATTATTCATAAGAGAATAAATTATTAAATACCTGTATTATCGTCTAGAACTATCTCGTACAATTAATTAACATATTAATTTAAATCGAAAATAAAATAAAACCGTCCAAAGTGATTTTTGTATAGTAAATTAACCCGGACAAAGAATTAATTAACTAAATTATGGTCCATCACGATTATCATCGTTAGCTGTACATGGCTGTGTTATGAAATGACGAATCAAGTTTCATTGGATTATAATTTACCCGCACATTGTGAAAACAAACAAAGAGTACCACAGTAGGTGCTGGCCTGCGTTTGCTAGCAACGATGCTCATTTACTTCGATCAGAGGTTGTCATAACCGCAGCCGGAAATTGTCATTCAACTGTTTTGATGGTGTTGTCATATTCGTTTATTATTAGACACGATTTTTGGTTATTTATAGTTGGAACTATAAAAAAATTGTATCGTATATCGTAAACGTTTAGACATTGAAATAGGAAGTCAGTAGCTAGGTGGGTATTTTTAAATAACAACGCTGTCTCAAATTTGAGCTTCAACAACTCGCTTATTACAAGAGATAGAGCATGGGTTTAACTTTGGCAAAGTTGCTAAATATTATAATGATCAGTAATATACAAAGTTTTCAGATATCTGCAACATTTTACATAAAAACTGAAAAATTCCTGAAAAATCAAGTTTTTATTTTATTGCTATGACTCTTATGTTTGAATATTTTCAAATTTCCTAAAGTCTCCTTTGCAGCACATTTTTATTCTGCATATGATTGATGGTTTTGCCAACTTGTTTCTAATTTGATTCTATTTTAAAACTGCATTGATTTAGTACAATGATTTTTTTGGTAAAATATTAAAGTAATTTACCCCAAAATCAAACCTTTTTTCTGTTTCTACTTAAGTTTGTGTGTTTTAAAAATTTCCATTGATACTAGAACAGTTCTTCTGTAATATTTTTTATAGTTCTTTCCTTTATTTAATACCTTAATTCAAAATCTATTAAATGTGTGTAGTACGAATTTGCTGCAAGTGTTGATCTTAGTTTGGTTTAATTGAGTACAGCAAATGTATTTTTTTGCCAGAGTTGCCAGAATGTCTTGTTGTGTGTGCAAACATTTTTATTACCACCCTACGTTATAAGGCTGAATTCACCATTGAGTTACATGCAGAGATGCTAATGGCACACGTAATTACTTATTCGGTTCGTGTTTAATTGACTTTGCTGTTGACTTAATCATTCTGTTAAATGGTGTGTTGCGCCGGCAAGAAGTTATGAAGTAGAATTTGAGCTGCCGTATTAAATTTGTCGATAAAGTAAACTCGGGTTTGCTGAATTAAGGTTAGATATGCGAAAGAGACAGTCTTGTTAATATTCATCAGGCGTCCATATGCAAAACGTCTGCTGATTCGCTCTTCCTGCTCAAGAACAGATTACACCAGAACAACGTCTGGAATTTGTAAGCGCAGCTTTGACTTCACCCTCTGCACAATACAAAAACTGTTGAAAATAATTGATTTTACATATGAATTCCTTCACAATTGTAAATAGTAACTGGGATTATTTTAATGAAAAATTCGTTAAACGGCTTTATCTTGTAAATTGTAAATGGTTTTTGTTTTTATGTTGTGTTAACTGTACTTTGGTAGTATATAAGGAAAAAACTCGTGTTGTTCTTTTTTTAAATGGTTTGCTTTAAACTTACAGAGATAAGCTAAGTTTTTTGTTTGCTTTTCTTACAAAATTCTATAAAGCAGGTTGAAATTTTTGGCAATCCCTAATTCCTGGATCTCAAATATATTTTGTCTTTGATGCCACATAACTTCTTATTAATAATTTTTTGTTTGTTTTCTTGTTGTGTACCAAGGAGTTTACTTTCAACTCAGTCTAAATTGACAATGAAAAGAAGACTTGCTATAACCATCTATGTTTTGGCAAGATTTTCCAGGATTTAACCAACAAGGGATGGTCACGATATGTTGTCGCTAGAATCTGATCAAGGCTGTGTTTATTGCATCAAGAACATCAAAACTAAATGTTTTGCAGTGTTATACGTTCCACTGGCCATTTTCTTCGGAAAAATAAAGGAAAAACTGAAAAGTTGAAGAATAAAGGAAATTTTTGCGATCGCGTTGGCCAGCGTCAGAGATAAAATTGAAATTCTTCTATTTACCAATACGCGCATTCTTTGCAAGTAAAATGGTGCAAAGGTTTTGAAAAAACGGTTCCGGAGGAAAACGCGAAAAACGAGTCCCTTGTAAAAACGAGTGTCCCTATGTTAAAAACGCCTATGCAAGTCGCATAGATTTTGTTACAACTTCTCAAATCAAAGCGCTTTTGCAGGGGTTCTGTTTTTGACGTTTTTCTCCGGAACCGTTTAAGATGTTTTCAAAAACTTTGCACCATTTTACTTGCAAAGGATGCGCGCATTGTTAAATAGAGAAATTAGGTTTTATCTCTGACGGTTTCATGGCCAACGCGATCGCAAAAATTACTTTTATTATTCAACTTCTCAGTTTTTTTCCCTATTTTTCCGAAGGAATTGGCCAGTGGCACGTATCGTATAACTCTGCAAAACATTTAGTTTTGTTGTTTTTGATGCAATAAACACAGCCTTAGGAATCAGATTCTCGCGACAACATATCCCTAGCAAAATTTTTGTACAAATATTTTCAACGTACAATCATGCAAGGAAAAACGCTACATAAAAATTGAAGACCAATTTATCCAATTTATAATTTCATTCCTTTCTTACACAATCTGTGTCGGTATCGGTAACGTATCTAACAAAAACGACTAATGCTAATGCTTATAATGAGTATCTTATCGAACTTTTCTGTTGTCCAGCACTATATATTGTTTTTTTCTTAATAATAACGTGTTCTTGCCATGGCCAATGGTTTTTTAATCTTTGATTGGGTTCCATGCATCTACATTTTGTTGCTTCCGTGAGTCAGTTTTGATTGGTTCAATAAAATTCGGTCCAGCTTTGCCTTTGTAACATATTTTGACTACCGTCACGACGATATTTCATAAATATCAAAGTTGAGCTTTGAATGCGTACATTTTCAAAAGCGGTGAAGGATTTAAGGGTTGTAAAAGCGGCTTTCGCCTTGGATCACTTAATTCCGGCAGCGCGGTGCTGTGTCAACTGTGCGCTCGCTGATTACTAATGTAAACATGATATCGGGGGTGTAATTGGGCATGCAATCAATGACGTTTGCATCCCGGCCACGTTTAGCATCACAAATGAACTGCAATCACACCGCATCGCGATCATCCTTTCCATGCTCATACATGGAGGATACCAAACTAAGTTTTTGAACAAACGAATGAATATTGAAGCTAAAATATCGCCGACATTTGTCTACTAACTTACTTTCTTTTTGACTTTAGCTAGGCTTTAAAACCTTTCCTTTTTCCAGAATGATTCGCGAGTGTTTGTAAAAAACTTTTGTATTTTTGCAAGCTAGGAACCATTAAATCTGTCCATGTTTTTTCAATGAATGTTTAAAGTTTTTGCAACCGCTGATTTTATTTTGTGTATTGATTTTGATTGCTTCTTTGTACAGGTTGACGATTATCTAATGGGCAACTTTTTAAGCCTCTACACATTAGGCAATTTGTCGGGGCCGACAGTCGGGAACTCCGAATTGGGTGTTGTCTACACACCTCCCGATCAGTACAACCAACAGCGTAAACGTCATAGCTTTTTATTCATTTTGATGTTAAATTTTCGGTTTAATAGTCCTTATCTAAAGGAATGTAGTGGGGACGTTGGCTTGTTGGATGGACTGGTCACCCGACCGTTCCAACTGTCGTGTTGGTCGGGTGAAACACTATACATTAAACAATTTATCGGAATGGTCGGCCGGTTGTCCCGACAAATTGGTAGGTCTGTAGACCCCTTTTAAATACTTTGAAGGGCCATAAAAAATATTTCTAATCGGTTTCTTAACAACTTAACAGTTGAATTAAGGTACATTACGTAAATGCTGTTTAAATTTTTACTAAAGGTCTGTAGCAAAATTTTTGAATTCTAAAGGCAACACTGGGCAACTTCTTAAAAACTTTGAAGATACTACAAAATAGTTTTAAATGGTTTCAAGATGAACTGGCAATTCTTATTCATTGCATAAGTTTTGTTTACCATTTATACCAACACGACAGCACATGGCGAAATTTTTTGAATTGTTGGCTCAAAAATTTCCAAAGATTTATCCATGGAAAAATTTTAAAAACTTCGCAATATTATTGAACTTTTGACTCGGTCTCCCAGGGTATAACATAGGCACATTTTTAAGATCTTTGAGGAGTCATAAAAAAAGCGTATAAAAGCCACAAAAACTACAATTATCTTTAATTGACTGCGTCTCTAAAAGAAATTTAATAAAATCTTTCAGCAACGTCTTAAAAATAAATGAATGGAGGATTAAAATCATACCTCGGTATGAAAAGCAACCGGATGCGAATACATTCCATTAACATTCAATGAATATCCGTGTGTATCTGATGGACTTTTGTACAGCTTTGGTTAATTTTTGTTTTGGTGGTGTCTGGAAACCGCTGAGACTGTGCTCCTGTGTTACATGATGCCATGCCATCTGTCCTAAGGCATACATTAAAGTAATTTAATGAAAAAAAGATGGATAGTGTGATTGTGGATGGATATTGTTAGCAGGCACAATGGTGAAGAGTCCGACAGTCTGGCTACTGACTAAGTAGCAGGTTGGGGCCATTTGCTGACATGACCAGCACTTTTATAATGACACCTCTACACTCGTATCATATACCATCCCCACCTCTCTCATACAACACCCGTCATGAAAATTAATTGTATATTCATCAACTGACACATGTGTACGAAACCAGTCTTTTTGCTTTTATATCTTAGACTTTTGTTGAAGATCAGAACATCTTAGTTGTTTTGATTCCATGGACCAATATCGTAATTCAAGATACATCGACCACGGTTCCATCCAAGCGAGGCCAAACGAATTTTCAACACGTGTACAGGTTAAACGTTTTAAACCATCAACTAACACCATCCTCACTATTTTAACAAAACCTTTGGTGTAGATCTGTGCATCATTAAATGAAAGCTTTGACCAGAAAAATGGAGCTTCACTAAACAATCACATTTGAGATACTCAAATTATATTATGAGATTATTTTGAAAATCTTGAGGACGTGGGAAGTTATACATAGTGAGGGTTTTTTTGTAAAAACTTTAACATCATATTGAATGTTATATATGAGTAAGTTTGATTCTCCTACTGTGTTCGTGATTATATTATAACACCAATGAGATTCACACCCAAGCTAAATACCTTGAATGTTATTTAACAATTTTTTTTTTCATAATGAAATGTGATTAATTTATTATAATATTCCCAGAAGATCATTGTGGGGATTTGGTTTAACTTATAAAACAAACATTTGAGGGCGACGTCTAAGTTTGGATATTCAATTGTTTGTTCGCTAGAGCGCTGGGAGAGTTCCAGGTGACGAAGAGCTGTGTTAATACAAAACCACAACATCATACGCTAACCCTACTTTTATAATCTGATTCCGGCGGATTATTTGAATATTTATACACGAAGAGTGAATACAGCGCCCGCCTAGTGCATTAACAACTTTAAAACTGATTTTATAATGGATATATAGATTTAGCCGCTCCATGTTTGTCTGAATTTTAAATTTAGCCGAAAGATTAATAAACATGGCTGTAGTTAGATGTTTCGCGGAATATGTTTAATGTGTTAATGGCATCATTTTGTTTTAATGATATCAAATTAATTATGAACTTCGCAGTATTTGGTTCTTGAACGATCGCAAGAATTTCGAAAAAAAATCACTCGGTTATGTATGAAAATCGTTAAACTATCCATTTATAATTACTGAAACTAAACAGGGTGTTTGAGTTTAAATATTTTATAACTAAGGAAAGCGAGAATTAACATTAAAGCTGTAGCGAATTAATAACGAGAGCTTATTTCTACATTGTACACCCAGAAGCGAAAAATAGTAGAATTTTTCCGGAAAGCACTAGTACAATGTCTCTTATAAAGTCTTACTCATTTTAGTCTGCATTTGATGGTCTAATAAATGTTTTGCTAATTAGAATCGTTTTGATTTTTTGATATAACTTTCATAATTCTTATGGTTTGATCACCAAGTTGATTGAACATTTATATTATGATTTCAAAAAATATCCTTTGATTACACTTAATACTAGCCTAGCTAAAAAAAGCTTTAAATAGAAGCACTGTATTGCTTATTTTTTTATTTCTAAACTAATCTATTATTTTGAAAACTTATTGTATTATTCATTGTCATAAGCATCTTAAGACCATCTCCAGGAAATCTTCGTACTTCAGATTTATCGTACCCGTATAGTCGTCATCTCTCACCTTGAACTCCTCAGTGAATCTTTGTATTTGCACGCAGGTAATGATAAATTGGTCTAGAGAAATCCTCTTCGTAGTGGGATCGCTTCTCGTCACCAAGAACCTGATAAACTCCGGAGTGAAATTTATGTCCATGTGTTTGAGCGCGGCGTCCAGTTCGCTTTCGTCCAGAAATCCGGACCGGTCTCTGTCGTACGCGTTAAAAGCGTTCACCCATTGCTTGACGTAAAAGTACAGTTGTTCGAATTCCCTCACATCCAGACCGCCGTGTTTGTCCAAATCGAATAATCTCACGACAAACTTGCAGGCGCCGTCTGAGAAGTGCTTGTTCTGGAATACTTCGAAAGCCTGTTGGAGCTCTTTCGCGTTTATTTTGCCATCGTGGGACGATTCGAGAGTTTGAAACCATTTTTGAACTTCAGTATGGATGGGTGGTAATCTTTTAACGGGTGGTTTTGGGGAAGATGCTCCTGCGGGGCTTCCTAACAATGCTTGTTTTTTTAAATCTGCGAAAGAATATTGAGGTATAACATAATCTGTATTGGCGAAAAAGAAATTAAATAAGAGTTTCTAAAGAACATCATCATAATATTTGTTGTTTTGATGAAGTTTGATACAGGGTTCTCGTTTTGCGAGGGCCACTATGGGGATCTCGTAAACGGTAACAGTTATGACCGGTTAAATTAGGACAAAGTTGTATATTTAGGTGCTTAATAATTTGACGCTTATCTAGCTTTTTTAGTTTTCGAGATATAGGAGAAAAAGTAAAAAAGTGGATTTTTGTTTTTTGCCCGTAAAAACTTTTTCATAGCCACTTTTTGCAAGGAATCAAAATCCCCAATTATTTGCCCCAATTTAACCGAAGTCGTAACTCTTACCGTTTACGAGATCCCCATAGTGGCCCTCGAAAAACAAGAACCCTGTATACTTAATAAAGTGGCATTTTATACATTGCGTTGGTTAGTGGATAATTTTCAGTCCAAATTCTTATTCGCAAATGTTGGCTGAAGCATAGTTTGCCAATGGGAGGCCTTTAAAGTGCAAGGGTGTTTATATATTCTGAAAATGTTAAAGATACCTGCCCTAAGCGGTGCATTTTCACCTTCAGTTTGTACAGAAAACGCCTAAAACAATTTTTACAACTCTTTAAATTAAAAAAAAGTTCAAGTTTTCTAAAAATATTAATAACTGCTTGTTTATCGTCATCTGATACACCATAAAGTTTACTTTCGGCTTTGTCTAAGAGTGACACTTGCTATAACCATTTAGACGTAAAACTGTGTTAAAAATTGTTTCTTTAAAAAAATCTTCTGAGTGTTAATTAAGTTTCGACCAACATTTAGATATGCCTATTTGGAACGCAGAATCAAACAAGAAACATTATGGTGCGATTTTCGTATTCATGTGCACCATACATGATATATGAATGACTTACGTACATGAAAAACAAAATTGTTTTAGGACAACGAAAGTTGAACTCACTTTCTAAATGTGTACGAAGGTTCCAAGATCCTTCTGTTTGTGGTGTCGATGGTCTGCTCTCTTCTGAAATAAGTCTCAAAAAGTAGTATCTAAATGAAGTTGAGATACATTTTTAACATAGTTTGCAGATAAAAATATAAAACAATCACAAATCTTATTAAAAGAGTTCGAAAATATCGGTAAATGTTTTTAGGTACTACTAGACATTTAAGGAGTTTTATGTATAGTTTAAAACAATTTTAAGTTTATTTAACAGTTAAATATAACATTTTACGCTTCTGACAACAGAAATACTCAAATAAATATGTAAGGAGTCCCTTTTATCAATTAAATAAGTGAATGGTAACTTAGTTTGTTGCAAAACGTTTCGAGGATAATTCTACCACTAAGCAAATTGATAAATTGTTGATTGATACTGCAAATGATTTAATAATTAAAGTTTTCTGTTGATGTTTTCCTTGTAGTCAGAAAAAACTTACCTCCTCCTTGAGATTGTTCCAATTGCTGTTCAGAGCGGGCAGCTTGCAATTTTTCCAAGTATTGCTTTAAAGCTGCAGTATTCGAGAACATAATATCCAGATTTTTGTGTTTTACAAAATAATAGAAAGTTTAGTTTAGTTTGAAGTTTCACTAAAAATTTTGTTTGACGTATGACATTTATTATGGTTAGGTTGCTTGGATACCTCAAGAATACAGAACACTCAAGAACACGATAAGTTGACAGCATAGATAAGAGAGAAAAGTTGACAGGTCCGTTTTGATTAGAACATTTCGTAGGTTTTCGCTGTTGTGACATGCTTTCCTTGTGACAATAATTAATAAAAATTAACACTTAAGTGTTACACGTTGCAAATTTTTCATTCTGTTCATATGCGACTTATAGATGAAAGAAGACAAGAAAAAAATATATAAATGAGTGAATTCGTAAATCAGTGAGAAAACTTTAAAGAATCTTTAAAAAATGGCTACTGGAACAATGTACAACATACAATAATAAATTTGGTCTTTTTTATTATATGGCTGGGAGAAATTAACTCAAAAATATGACATTAATGAAAGTTTGAAATGTGGTAGTACAGAAGGATTCGAAGAGTAAGCTGGATTCAAAAAATAAAGAATGAAGACGCATTAAAGAGAATTGGAACACAACTGCAACGAGTTACCGTCGTCAAATCACGCAAAACCGCTTACTTAGAACGTCTTTTAAGACATCAAGACTATGAACGCCTATAGAATATTTTAGAATGCAAATTGGAGGAAACAGAAGAATAGGAAGAACAAAACAATCTTGGCTACGAAATATTAAGCAGTGGATGAAATAAACCGCCCAAAATAGAGAAGCATCCACCGAAATAATCACCAACCTGAATTAAGAAGTCACTCGGAAGGAAAAGGACTTGCACAATATCCAATCGATTTGGATGAAGCTTATCATCACCACAATTACTTTTGTTAATTTTGAATGCTATAACTGAAGCAAGGATTAGTACCCATATTATAACATTAAAATTAAATTATGTATGTTATACTTCAAAATTGGACCAAATTCATCCTATTTACGGTACTTTGCATTCAATATTGGCAATTTTTCAACAATTTTGACTCTCTTATGATTTATATACTTCGAAAACATCGCTAGATTATGTTTTTAGATAACAAGACGCAATATACTTGCATCTGCAGGTGCGATCATTAAGCACAATGACAAAGATGCACATTAACAAGACGACTTTCTGTGTGTGTGTGTATGTATATTAATAGTTGCCCTGCCTGAGGTGTTATAAACGTCTTAATTCCCATAGTCATTTGTGATTCAACGCGCATAAAATAAAACGGCTTTTTACCATCCAAATGACATTAAGAAATATTGCAGAAATTTATTTCAAAACACGTATTGTCAAAAAGAGACCGAACCTTCATTATACAGGAAAACACATTCTTCAGGAGTTGTTTATAACGTGGCTTTTTTAACCAGATATCAAATCACATTTTGGTATAACGGTCTACCAATTGTAACATACTTTCATTTTTTGTAAAGCAAAATTATTAGGCTTCTGCTAGTGTTTGAATTAAGAACTTTAAATCCAAATAGGCGTAGAATATGTCACAATAATGATAATGTTAATACCGTGAATAATACACATATATACGAATATATAGAACACAAAATTATATTTACTTAAAAAGACTTTTTAAAGTAAGCGTCATTAATGTATTCACTAACTCCATAATAAGCTTCTAGACCATTTCTTAATCTTTTCTTCAAGTCGGGGGTGGGTAGATTTTTTATACTCTCAGGTGATTTGTTAAATTTGTTATATATTGCAATAATTATAGAGGCAACATTTTTTTGAAGATAGGTATATTTGAAGCAATCGGGTTCCAGATTTTTTTTATGTCGGGTATACTTTCTTCGAACAGATCAACATTATTTGTTACAAAAAGGATGGGTTCGAGAATGAATAAACCGTAAAAAGTTAATATTTCTTTGCCTTGAAAGGTGTCTTTACAGTGATCTCGGTTGTTTAGACCAAAAATAGTTCTTATACATCGCTTTTGTACAATAAAGAGGCGTTCAGAATCACTAGCGTTACCCCAAAAAATTACAGCATAGCGTAACCTAGATTCAACATACGCATGATATGCAGGTTTGGCCGCGTTTGTGTTTGTACTGACCAATTTTTTTAGGTTTTTTAGTGCGAAAGGATACCGTGACAGGCTTTGTGATAGGCGTTCGATGTGGTATGACCAGTTCAGTCTAGAGTAAATACCTAAACCAAGAAATGATATTTTATTAATAAACATTTATAGTTGTGAAATTATTTTAAAGTTTTAAGTCGGAGGTTAAACTCTGTGAAAATTTTATCACTTGAGTTTTATTGACGTTTAAGGTTAGATTGTTTACTGTGAACCTATGTTGGAGTTGGCCTAAGCAGTCAAAGAGTTTTTGTTCAGAATTTTTGGAATCCGAGTCACTAATAATAGCAGATGTGTCATTGGCAAATTGTATAAGGGAAGTTTTGGCAAAATCTGAAGATCATTTGTGTACAGTATGTATAACAGGGGGCCTAAGATTGATCTTTACGGGGACTCCTTTTATGATTTTCTTTTTGTTAGATTTTAGAAATGTACCTGACGAGTCTTTTCCGGCAACGTATTGGTTTCTTTCCGAAAGATAAGATTTTATAAGGTTATGGGCGGTCCCTCGTATACTGTAGTGTTCTAATTTCGTTAGCAGTATCTCGTGGTCAACACTATCGAAAGCTTTTGATCAACACACATGACCATGTTGTGTTCGTCTTTATTGAGAGATTGAAGTACATTTCGGATTGCCATGTAAATAGCGCGGGTAGTTGTTTTGCCTTTCCTGAGTCCATTTTGAGCGTTGTTTATTAAACCAAAGTGTTCTACGTAATTTTCAATGCTGTTGTAGATTATTTTTTCAAATATCTTGCTAATGTTTGTGAGGATGGCTATGGGCCTATAGTTTCCTATGTCACTTAAATCCCCTTTTTTGTGGATTGGTTTGATTTTTGCACATTTAAGTTTTTTAGGAAATATGCCATTTTTTAATGAGAGTTATAATGTGACTTAGAGGTCCATTTATTAAAGAATTTTAAACACATCGTTTAAGGATATTGACTGTGTAAACCTAAGCAAGTATAGAAATATCGAGCAAGAGAAATTAATGGCGTAGGCAGGATGCTTCCATGAAGGGGGGGGGTTAATAAACGCTAAAAAGAGCCGAGCACCTTTTTTTAGAAAAAAATTACAGTTCTCCAGCTCTATAACGACTTATTGCGAACCTATCCCGGGTCCTGACCCCCCTAACACCCCCTGCCTACGTCACTGAGGAATTATATTCGTAAGATGAAATCGTGAAAGAAGGGCAATAGGCCTAATACAGAAAGAAAAATAAATAAAAAAGAATCTACAGACAAAGACATGCGAATCTTACAACCGGTAACGTTTCCTTGGGGAAGAGTTTCTTAGAAAAATAAAGTGACTTTTTAATTAAGCCAATAAATATTTATCTTGTGCATGTGTTTTACAATCAACGTTTTAATAACAACAACAGTTTGTTTGTGTTAGCTGACTTACAATGTAACTTGTCATTTAAAAATTCTAATGGCAAGCTTAGTTTGTTAACGTCAGTGTTAGACGTATAGATTTAAAAGCCGCATAGAAGAATGATTAAACAAAATGCAGATTGAAGACAATATGCAGTGGTTATAAATATGTATGAGATGGACCTAAGTTAATCCATCATCGAAGTGAGTTAGCGTCAAAAGTCACGAAGGAGGCGGTGAAATGACTAGCGATCTGTCCATGAGATGTTTTCATTATGGGTTCCATGACTTGTCAAATAGTACCTGGAGCTCTGGACTCGATAAATCATTACTTTTATTCTTGCTTCGAGCTTATTGCCCCAAATTAAACATCTATCTCCCTTATTATTAATATCATCTCGCAACGTGTTTAGCTTGATTACTACATCATGGCTCACTTTGATGCATCCATCAAGTACCTACTATGTGTATGTAATCAGTGATAGATGCTTCTATCTTGGTTGATCACCAACGGTGGAACCAGATCGGATGGGGTTCATTAATTTTAATTATTTTAATAACAATATTGCTATATTATGCTATATCACGCCACAAAAAATATTAATTAAACTTCTACAATTGGATTACGGTAGGTTTCTAATAAATCTATTGAAGTTTTGTTTAAATATTGCTGCGCCAGTGAATTTGTTTTTATATCAAATCACAAGTCACATAATATTTTACGTTTACATAACGTTTTCATTTTCTAAAGAATTTCGTTTCGAGTGTTTCTGTTTTCAAAAATGTATCTTTGAAATTGCCCAGTGTCACAAGGTCACAACCAAATATTACACAGAACATTATCATTGCTTTGTGGAACTTAATGTTTCTACTTTGTTTTTTCAAGTGTTACATGTATTGGACTATCGCAATAGTAAGGTACTGATTTTTTCGTGAGCCTTTATTTCATGGTTATAATATGCTAGTGTTGATCTGAAAAAATTTGAAGCAACTTGCTCTATAGCTTGATTGTTAATTGTTATTTTTCATCCAATTGTTTTATCTCCTTTGTAAGCCATTGCCTTGGGTTTCTCTCTCGATATAACATACTTACAATTAGACTTACATACTTTTGAGTATCCTCGATCTTATTTACTTTATAATTTTACTTATACTGTTTTTGTTCGTGATGTGAGTAATGTTGCCTAATATTCAGCAAGTTTGGGATTTTATCGGTTCGTTTAGTCTGTATCTATCGCTCATCAGGGAAGTTCTAATTTCGTTCTTTTTTGTCACAACATGTTGGTCCTAACCACAAATGCCAATTAAAATATTTTATTTTTGGCAAGATTGTGAGTGTAATTATTTTTTATGTACACTTTACGTACATTTATATTTAAAACGAATCACCTGAATATGTATTTCCAACGTTTGGTGATTTCCAGTTTGTGATTTCACCCTAGTTTCTTTAGATGGTAAATTTTATTGAAATGTTTTCATAAGGGGGTACTTTTAACCTTCAAGTTTAATAATGAGGTCTATTAGATGTGTTGGACAGTAACTGGCCCGGACAGTTGCTCGCTAAACAACTGTAATGGGTATAAATGTACCGGGGATGTTTTTAGAACGTGTGAAGTGTCAACGGATGCTTTAGAATATTCATGAATTCCTACTTAGCCGATTAGGATACGCTAACTAACTTGAAATATCAGTTCTTTTAAACAGTGCCGAGTGAAAATAACGGCACCTTCTTTGACTAGATAAGCGGGAAGTTACCATCCCGTGTGACATACTTTTTTTAAACGGAAAATCACGTGGTTGTTGGAAACGAGATCCTTGCTACGGTACTTGCTGTACAAGTTGTCATGAGATGATATTAAATCGATAATACTATCAGTTGTGTCACTTTCAATTAGTTTATAAATCAGTGTAGCTATATCCGGCTTAATAAAGTCAGGTTTATTTATGTTTTGTTATTTATAATGTGGTTAAAATGTTATGGGTTTTATTCATTTTGTATTTTTTTTAAATCCAAGCAGATTCAATTTAAAGGGCGAGGATCAGGCTTAATATTGTATTAAAGATACAATGTTTTGCTACAAAAATGTAATTTTGACCTAGTATCGAGTAATTGCAAGAACTGTCTTCTAAGGATTTACTTTTTAAATAATATTTTTGCTGTATTATGCAAAATATTGTAAATAATAACTTGTAGAATGATTGCGAATTTTCTGTTAATTAAAATATTTCATGAGCATCTTCGCGGTCTCAGCTGTTGCACGTCATGTAATTTTCGGAATAATACAACGAAAACATTAGGAACGTTTACGTGCTTTTGCGACAAAGTATTCATTTGTCCAGAGTGCAGTCACCTGACAAAATAAATGACAGCTGAAAGAGTTGCGCATCGGGTCCACAGCACTCCTAGCCGCAGCATCCTCATGCTTATTCATAATGAGAGGTTCGACTGGTTTTTCTGATAATTATTTATTGAATTCCAGTTTAATAAGTCTAGTTCTCAAGTGTTGACGTTATTATGCAACTGGGGCAGTTATTTTATTACGTAGGAAGTAGTGTAAAAACATCTGCTAATTCTGTAATTATCTGTCGTAAAAATGACAAGCGTTACAAATGGTTCTGAAAGAGACCGAATTTGTTTTTTTTTATTGCAAAAATTCAGGATACAGTTTTACGTTACGCATTTTTAATCGACTTATAATTAATAAGACATTGAAATCTGGAGCTTTTCGCAATGTATTTTGTTGTAGATAGATTCCGGACAAACTATTGGGACTATTCTAGAAAAATTTAGAAGAAAAAATATGTTACAATTCTTTTCAGCTTCATAGCATTACAATTCAATGAGCAAATTAATTTTTTAAATAAAAATTTACAATAGAGAATTATTAAAAAGCTCAAAATTCGCAGAATGTTGTCTTTCTTTTTTTCAAAAACTTATTCTGCTTTTCTTTCAAGTTTTAAAGCCCTCCAGAGGTCTTTCGGGACTTCGCTTATTCCGGATTGATTCTCTGCCCCATTTAAACTGCTTAGACCAGTTTTTTACTTGAAATTTGTTGACGAGTCTTTCCCATACACCACTTCCGTCGTTTCTTATAGGGTTAGGCTCATACCCTCTTTGGTAAAAAATGTTGTAACACTTATACTCGAGATTCATTTCACTCATTTTCACAATTCATAGACTGCAATTAAAAATTCGAAAATCGTTCTATTTAAACTTTATTTGGCAATTGAGCCTGTAAATATCATAGCTTATAGCAGAATTATTTCCATCGGATAAAAATTCTATGTGTCTATAATTTTGCAAACATATCAACTGACAGACAGTAAGACAACACAACTTTTTGTGTGATGATTACTTGGGTACGAAACTTATTCAGCAAATTGAGCTGTCTTGTACGTTGTTCGTTTTCTATTGAAAAACTGAACGTTTTGTGATATCACAGCCTCAAAAATCCGATCCATCTTGATCATATTCATTGATTCATAAACACACAGGGTTTCTAGATGAAGTCATCTTGCGATGCTGGGCTGCCGGAGCGGGCCTGACATGTTAAGTTGTAACGGCGTTCGTCTCGGCATGTAGCTGTCCGATGACTGGCAGAATGTTAACACGAATCGATTATTCCGGGATATCAGATCGTGTATCTGAGCCGTGAGACAATGCATTATAGGCTTGTCTAAACACCGTGAGAGATGCCGGGAAATCAATTAGAAAGGCGCCCAACTTTTAGGCTAAAACAGCGCTAACCCGCTGCTTAATTTTAAATACCGTTATTGTTTTGTTTTATCGCTTAATTCCCACTAATATGCTGTAAAAACTGGTCTGGCAGTTTCATTAAGTAATGTGCTGTATTGCTTTGAGATGAAAGAAATTTGTTGAGCTATAATTAACTCCTGTTAGTGCTGACATTGCCCTAAAAGGCAATCAGGTATTACTAACTTTATTACGTGCAATATTTTTATAAGTCTTGTAAGTGTGAATATAGGAATAGTTACAAAATATCAATCATTTTCCAATGGTTTATCAAATAACTACTAGCAAAGATTCGTATAAAGTTGAAACATGCACACCTTTTCTAATAAATTTTGATAAGTTTCTAAACTAAAGCAATTGGCTTAAAACTTCATACGCACTTTATTTACAAAGTAAATAATAGTTATTTGTCCTTATTTCGTTCAAATGACAATTTTAAAATTCTATTAAGAATGAAAAAGTGCAAAGATTTCGAGCAAAAATCTTAAGAACCTTAACAGTTTGCTTAAAACTTGGTAGGCACGCGTTCTTTCACACCAAATAATATTTTGAAATCGTTTTCTATAGGCAACTCTGTAACATTTTAGAAATTCTAAAGTGCCTTTCATTATTTTAAATTTCTTAGGAAAAAAGAGTAAATTAATTACAATGATCAGTATAATTTTTAATTAATTTTTGGAATATGTGTGTGATTTTTTTGATCGAGGAAAAATTTAACATATTCCCAGAACCAGTAGCGTTGCGGACAGCTCCAACGTTGTATTTAACGATCCTGCCCATTTATTTGAAGTGATTATGGTCGAAATCATGTGACCCCATTAAAAACTTTTGAAATTGAAAGATAAAAACCTACCCACAGGATGAGCCAATAATATAATATTTCAGAGGAGGCGAAACAAAGACTTTAAACGACGACTGTCCGTCATTAAACCGCAAATGACGGGTTCCTATTTGGAGCTCATTGAAGAATTTAAATACACCCACACGTTGATTAATTTATAGAAAAATTGGTTCGTGCATTCAGAGCGGCGGGATAACTTATTAGTCGGGACGACTGAACTATTCAAGTCTCTTTAGTTATAAATTATGAACAAACAGCGGTTTTATTACTTAAAAAAGGTCATATGGACCGGTACTTGTTTGATAATTAGGATCTCTGCCAAAAATTGGTAATTATGTGGGAGCTTAATAGCTAGTTCGATATAATGAGGACCAATAACATGAAAATGTACTAAATATAACAGTTTTTGAACTAAAGCCTCTGCGCTATTTTAGTTTGTTGATTGGTTGTCATGGAAACAACATAAACTACAACGACCGGCCTACCTGATTTATAATGGTTATTGTTTAAAACCATTTTTTTTTTAAATTTGACAATGAATAAAGAAGTAAAACACCATGTGTAGTACATCAATGGATTCAAAAAAATAAATCCTCTTTGGTTATGTTAATAGCAAAAATTGCGCCAATAAGAAAAAACAAAGTTGGTTGTTATAAAACAAAAACGAATCGATCTAGGAAAAATGTGTGACCACCATCCGATTCGGCTTAAAAAGTTGCTTCGGCAATGTTTTAACACATTTTAAATATTTCAAACTCCAAAGGAGTTATACACGATTTTTAAAAATCGTATTTTCCGGTTTTTCCTAATTTTTTCGGATACCGTTTGAGATATTTCCTACTTCTCTTTAGATTATTAATGAGCACCAAATTTAGCAACTTTGCCAAATTTAAACCTATACTCTAGCTATTATAATAAGCGAAATCCCCATGCTTAAACACGAATTTCAATCACCCTGTATATATATGATATAAATCAAAACACTATAAAACGTTTTTAAGGTACACAGAAACTGAAAGAAACATTTCTTTATTCCAGAACTTCGCTTGAATGAAATCCATGGGAATCCAGAAGGCCTCGGTTGTGTACAAAGTCTGCTTATTCTGAAGCAGTACCATACCCAGCTCTGTCGATAAAGGTAGGTGAAAACTTTAAATTTTTTATTTGTACTTTTAAACGGATATGTAAAATTAAATTACCACAATATCTCGTACAATCAATTCACCAAGCAACAGAGTATTGTTGTCGAAAATATGCGTTGTCATCAACTTGAAAATCTGGCGCCATCATCACCGCCAGCCACAGACCGAGTCCCGACAAAACATTTAGAAACACTGAAACAATACTTTAGTGTGCTTCAAGCTTCACTTACTCTGTAAATCCAAAGCTAGGTAAATAAAAACATTGTAACGTTTTGAAGACGAGTGCTGCTTAGCCCGGCTAGGTCTAATACAAATAATTTACCTACCTGCTTGAGAAACATCAAATACTCTTATAAACGCTCAATAATGGGAACGCATTTGTTTTTAAAAGTTTGAAGATGAGCGTTTAGGGGAAAAATCCTTCAGTTTCAGAGGAGATGTTATCTGCCTTTGGAGTTCTTTGAAACTGCGCTCTTGAAATTGTTCAAAGTCGGCAATTATTCGAGAAAACAAATAAAAGAGAATGTTAAGTAAATTCGTTAAAAGATAACTTAAACATCAACATAAAATTGATAGATACATGAAACTTTATATACAGATTTTTTTTACAAATTCTAATATCGATTAATATAGCCCTTTATAGTATTTTTTAGGGTTAAATGGGTGGTTGTTTAAGCAACTTTTTTTAGTGTGTTCATTAAAATTAAAAATTACTTAACTTTGTATTTCATTTTTACAAAAGATTCTCCATAAAAAAATTGGTGATGTTTGAATAAACTTTTATATTAATACGATAACATACAAATACTTCAAGCATTTAACCAATTTAAAATATTAGGATCTGTTTTGATGTATTTTATTAAAATATATACCTACAATAAAATAGTACAAATTATTTGCTCGTGGGAAAAATTAGATTTCCGTAAGGAAATGTTACATATAAAATTCAGTGCTATAGATAAAGCTTAAGAAAACACCCTATAGAATACAAAAACGCATTACAATAAATGATATAGGTATAAAATAATAGAACGCTGTATGGAGTAATGCTTTAAGAAAAATTAAAACGCTATAGTCGATAGTAAATAGTAGTCTTTATTTGTTCTGAATATCCAAAAAGGCGTATAACATGTCACAATTATGATAATACACATATATACAACACAAAATTATATTTACTTAAAAGAGTTTTTAAAATAAGCTTCATTAAGATATTTATTAACTCCATAGTAAGCTTTAGAAAGTAGACCATTTCTTAATCTTTTCTTCAAGTCGGGGGTGGGTAGATTTTTTATACTCTCAGGTGATTTGTTAAATTTGTTATATATTGCAATAATTATAGAGGCAACATTTTTTTGAAGATAGGTATATTTGAAGCAATCGGGTTCCAGATTTTTTTTATGTCGGGTATTGGCTGCATG
Organism: Elmis aenea; assembly: GCA_947652605.1. NCBI lineage: Eukaryota > Metazoa > Arthropoda > Insecta > Coleoptera > Elmidae > Elmis > Elmis aenea. Next base: position 1,122,673 of record OX393576.1, on the reverse strand, counting down.
GTTTCTTATATTCACTTCGAACAGATCAAAATTATTTCTTACGAAAAGGATGGGTTCGAGAATGAATAGGCCGTAAAAAATTTATATTTCTTTGTCACGAAAAGTGTCTTTACAGTGATCTCGGTAGTTTAGACCAAAAATAGTTCTTATACATCGCTTTTGTGTAATAAAGAGGCGTTCAGAGTCACTAGCGTTACCCCAAAAAATTACAGCATAGCGTAACCTAGATTCAATAAATGCATGATATGCAGTTTTGGCCGCATTTGTACTGACCAATTTTTTTTTAGGTTTTTTAGTGCGAAAGGATACCGTGACAGGCTTTGTGACAGGCGTTCGATGTGGTATGACCAGTCCAGTCTAGTCAATAGCTAAACCAAGAAATGATATTTTATTAACAACATTTATAGTTTTGAAATTATTTTGAAGTTTTAAGTCGGACTTACTTTACTTTGTGAACATTTTATTACTTGAGTTTTATTGACGTTTAAGGTTAAATTGTTTACTGTGAACCTATGTTGGAGTTGGCCTAAGCAGTCAAAGAGTTTTTGTTCAGAATTTTTGGAATCCGAGATCAAAATCTGGAAGATCATTTGTGTACAGTGTGTATAACAGGGAGCCTAAGATTGATTCTTGCGGGACTCCTTTTATGATTTTCTTTTTGTTAGATTTTAGAAATGTACCTGACCAGTCTTTTCCGGCAACGTATTGGTTTCTTTCCGAAAGATAAGATTTTATAAGGTTATGGGCGGTCCCTCGGATACCATAGTTTTCTAATTTCGTTAGCAGTATCCCGTGGTCAACACTATCGAAAACTTTTGAGAGATCAACACACACCATGGTGCGTTCGTCTTTATTGAGGGATATGTTTTTAATTTAGCGTCCCTTATTATTAGACCAACTTTTAATCATTGCTACCGCAAATTGCTTTAGACACTCTGTTTAGTTCAGTAAGAGAGGGCCAGGTTAAAGGTTAGCTAAAAGTTTTTTGTTCTGTTTAGCAGAGTGGCAATTGATAAAATATGGAAATGTGCAGTAGTAGCGACTCAAACTAATAATAAGGGACGTTAAAACGATAAATGTAGAAAAATTTTCGATTTATAATTTTGTTAGGAACAACGCTACGCTGTACGTATCCACCAATTTGTACGCATTTTGTAATTATACTTACTATAGCAGCGATTCTTACATTTGTAGAATCTTTCTGGTATTTATTTATTGTTTAATTATGTATCTTCAGTTTAAAAAAAATATAATTATCGATTTGTTGCTGAAGCACTGAGCTTAATACGAAGAGCATTTCGTTTTGATATATCGCTAACGTAAATTACGCTGCATTGAGCATATTTTTGTGGCAAACGAATTGTTTGTGTTGCGGTGTATCCGGGAAAAGTCCGGGAGGGAGTGATATTGATCCGGTGAATCCGGTCAGCGCGGCCAATCCGACTCAGGCACGCCCAGACAGCTTTATTCTTGTATCCTGACACCACCACATAACCACATAATCCATACCCAAATAAATAAATCAGGTGTGTACGTGTGTATGTGTGTGATACATCCCCGTAAAACGTCCGATCGCGTACGCGTATATTTATGTATCTGCAGTATTTTTACGCTTCTACAGTTTTTTTTAATGTATGTAGTGCACAGAATTCTCGGAGCATTGATTGATTATGAATGTAAAGGATAAAGTATAACTCGGTTCAGTACAGAATCAAGTAGGCGTTTTAAATTCATCTGAGGGTATGGATCGAACACGTCACTTGAGCAGTTAGTGGACCGAAAATATTATGCCGGTGCCCTTTAATACAAAATTCATTGTTAGTATGCTGTATAATGAAGATTTTGTGCGCGCCGTTGAAGTATTTCTCTCAAAGGATTGCTTTTTTGTTGTCCGTTGTAGCTTTTCTCCTCATTTTATTTTATAAACGGATGTTGGAAGTTTACAGAAATAATCTTGTAATTGAATTTGGTTGGATACGAGGGTCGAGCTGATATTATTGAGACTTTGAGAACATATAAAGCAAAGAAAAAATCTGCGGTTTCATACTACTTAGGTCTTTGCTTTTTGATAGTCAGTCTAATTGGTCAAAACAATTTTTTATAATTTTGGAAGCAATAAAAAAATTAATTAAATCCGAGAGCATTTTTGAATATCATTTTTTTTAATTTTAAGGAATAATTATTTAAGTTCTACTTTCTACTGGTTATTGACACCCAAATAAATATATTTGACAGTTTTTTAAATCTGGTTGTAGTAATAGAATAGTTATAGAATAGTTTCAGAATAATCCTATAACATAATTATACACGTTTTTCTTTCGTATCTTACAAAAAAATAATTTGGATTGTGTTACAACCATAACAAATCGTCCTAATAATTTTTTTTTACACTAACGATTATTTAATGAATCCTAACGAAGAATGAGCATTTGCTGGGTAATGACATCACAGGTGGTTTTTGTAAGCATGTGCCAAATTTTACTCTGACGAAAAACGAGCAAAACTTCTGAAATCAATCAAAGTTGTCACAATTTTTAGGTAGTTTCGGAGCTTTCATTAATAAGAAGTTGGCACACGCGATGCTTACGACTTACCGCAATAAACAAAAGCGGTTAGCAACTGTTCCCTAATGCCCTACTAGATCAGTTTATCAAAGCCGGCACTAGACCTTTATCTAGCAGACACCGACAGTGTTTAATTAATTAGTCGATTTATTAAAAAAGCAAGTTTAATTTGATCCTGCAGCCGCTTGAGGGTTATAAATGCGTTTCGATGCGGTCCTCCGACGAAAAAAAAAACACATTAAATTTTGTTACATTTTAGCCTGCCGCGTGTAGAAAAAATTGAGAGTTTTTTCGAGGCAGGTGATTATTGTTTTATCAAAAAAACTGATCATTAGCAGAGAGGTTTGTTACTGATACTCTCGTACAACAAATATGCTGCTTGCATATCGAAGAATAAAGGTCTTTTGTGTACTGATACAAAGCTTGTGAGTACGGAAGACCATACAACTCTTCCTTGAATAGCCAGCTATAGATGGTTGCTAGCAAACCCCCTGCTGAAACTGACAATGCAGAGGTCAGAGCATGTAATAGAGTTGTTTAATGAGCGATGAGGTAAACCCGAGGTGGTTCCCTGCTGTCACTAGCTCAATACATCTCCATAACATTGTGTTTGGATAGCATCACATAAAAAACTTGACGAAATAATGGTAGTCGGTTCGCAAAAACTTAAAATTAATTAATTCTGCAATGTACTATAAGTTTGTTAACATTTTACAAAGGAATTTTACAAGGTGTAAGCTTGGAACAATAAATATTCTATTTCGATTCTTTTCACCAAATTAAACTCTCCACATTACCTGTATTTATCGATTGCCCAATTTTTTATTTGTGTCTTAATGTACTTGTATTTCGGTAACTATTATAGATAGCAAAAGTCTGATTCAGGTCCCTAAGGCAAAGACTTCGAGATACGTACATCTGTGTTATAACACAGTAAAAAATCGACCGACTTCAATCAGCTAGATGTACTTAAAAAAAATTTAATATTAGTATTATCTTAATTTCGTGACACTTTTACGTTTTTTTGCCATTTAAACAAATTTGTTGCATCTTACTTTCTAATAGAATAACACCAAACATTAAATACACGAACAGAAACTTCAACACCATTATTTAAACAGATTCATTAAATGCAGAGATTCTTTTTATAGAAGTTATGGGTATTGGCTAAATAATAATCAAAGTGTCTGGTTCTAAAAATGTTCAAATTTGGCTCACATTTTAATTTTGTTTATTATCTAGCGTGCCATGGAATTGTTTCAAAACATTAAAGCATCACTTAATAGATCTCGCAGAGACGGGTCACGATATGTTGTCGCTAGAATCTGATCAAGTCTGTGTTTATTGCATCAAGAACATCAAAACTAAATGTTTTTCAGAGTTATACGTGCCACTGGCCATTTCGTTCGGAAAAATAGGGGAAAAACTGAAAAGTTGAATAATAAAAGTAATTTTTGCGATCGCGTTGGCCATGTCTTTTTAATAAAGACAGCTTTGATCAGATTCTAGCGACAACATAATATCGTGACCTTCCCTGGTCAGAAGGGGCAACAATTTGTCTAATTTAAACTTCTTTGTAGCTCTTACCCTTTACGAGGTTCCAATAGTGGCCCATCTATGTGGACCACCCTGTATATTTATATATTCATACAGATAAGAAAAGTCTTGTTGTTTGATGTGTAGCGTTGCAGTTAACAGAGTATTAGTAAAACGCTGCACTGGTGCTGAAAAAGGGCGTTAATCAGCGCCAGCACCTCACACTGCGAACTAATTACAAGATACAAACTGCCGGCTCGACTCCTACACTCACATGACCCCTAGTCTCTCTACCGGCCTCCAGGTTAATTATCTTCATTTCATCTGTACCCATTATCCTACAGATGAAAGCAATTAGATAATGACGGTAACTATAATTATCACGCAGTATCTTTTCTGATTGTGTTTGCCTTGTTTCTTTTTTTGTATGTAACTAGCTGAATAATTTATAATAAACAAGTTGGACAATGTAACAGCTTTTGTCCTAACATTTCTTTTTTATTGATCGGATAATTTAGAAACGAATAAATATGCTTGGTTATTTGACGAATGCTTGAATTATTTGGGCGAATCATTTATTAATATATATTTAATAATTGCTTACATTTTATTAAAAATATTTTGATACATTTGTGAAACAAAAGAGAACGAACTGAGTTTATTTTGGGCATGCACTTATTCTCCAATGTGTTTTGGGGTTTATAAGGCACATTACAACAACAAACCGATACTAGTAAACCCAAAAAGCATTAAAAATAACTTTCGGGGCGCATTCAACAAATCGCTTTGTCCAAAATCAACCAATTCTGGTATAGAGTGTATACATTACAACGCATTATAAACTAACGGCATATTATGAACTCAAAATAAACTCGATACATCGGTCAGCGTTGAATTCATACAAGCCGTGGTCCTGTTTAAACCGGTCGCACGATTTTGTGTTGGCATAAGCTACAGTTGTCACTTCTATTCCGGTATATCGACATATCGGAGCTTAGGTAAACAGTGATTGTGCTCAGGCAATGCTCCGTGCTTAATCCGGGCTAATGCCATTGCGATTAGGGAACGTTTCGCACCTCGGACGATCCTGAATGAACTTGGAGATAATGCTGGAGCACAAAAGCAACCGGAAGAGGTTTAGCTATGATAATTCGCTCAGCTGTATTTAGTTTTGTGTTTTTCTAGCTTTAAATACGCATTTTTAGTTGTATTAGTTGGCTATGTTCTCGGAATTTTAGGTAATTCGTACGCTTTTGCAGGAGAAAATTCATTCATTTTTCGAAGATAATATTGTTTAAGATATTGCCAGGAGATTTAAACATTGTAGCGAGATTTTAGCTTGAAAAGTTTCTCGTGTGACTTCTAGAGCATTAACGAACTGAAAATTGATAATATTATTTTAATTTTTTCAGTTCCATACTATAATTTGGGACGGTTTATTTTCTAAAAGTGGTCTATTTTTTCTTGTTTCAAGATCTAAGGTACACGATATTACTTTTTTTGTACTTTGATCGAAGAGTAATTTGAAAAATTAGTACGTTATAATTCAAAAGATGTACTAAAATCTTATTTAATAGGAAGAAATTGTTAAAATAATTTTCGGTTCAATTATTCGTCAGTCACAAATTTTGCTTTCTTAAGATATTTAACACATTTTCTACAAAAAAGGCGTTTACCCTTATTCTATTCTTTACTTTGCTTTCGGGATAGTTTCTTGAAGTATTCGTTGTGGACAGTTATTATAAAGACAATAAACTCTTTATATCGTTCCATTTGGTTGATATAATAGGTCTAGAATTTTATACAGTGTGTCCAAAAGGAATGGAATATGCTATATATCTCAGTAAATATTCACTTTAGGGAAAAATGTTTTGAATAAAAGTTGTTTGGTACTTAGTTTTCCACCATAAAACAAAATTTAAATATTTTTCTTTCGAATAACAAAAGCGTAATGAAAAACAATTGAATTTTTTTAAATGACAAGGTACCCTCATTTGATAGAGAATTGTTTTCTCTTTTCAATGATGGGGTCACCTTAAAAATTAAGTTTATGCTAAGAGGCCGGAGAATATCAAAAATTTAAAAGATCTTATTAAAGAAATTACACCTGAAATGGGGAATGTTATAAACGGGTTTAAAAACCGAGTTTATCATTGCCAAGCTGTAAATGGTTCACAGTTTGAACACTTATTGTAGATTTCGTCAAAAACTTTTAGTTCTTATGATGTTTTTGTTAGAAATAAATACTAATCAATTAAAATAATGTTTGCGTTTTTCTCAAAAAATTGCTTATTAAAGTTTTGCATCATTGAAAAGAGAAAAAAAATCTCTATCGAATGAGTATAATATGGGAGTACCTTGCCATTTAAAAAAATTCATTGTTTTTCATTGCGCTTTTGTTATGCGAAAAAAATATATTTATTATTGTCTTATGGTGGAAAACTAAGTACCAAACAACTTTTATTGAAAACATTTTTCCCTAAAGTGAATATTTACCAAGATATATAGCATATTCCATTCCTTTTGGACACACTGTATAATAAAAACAATATAAGTACCTAAGTTAGCGCAAAAATAATTAAAAACAACAAATGAGCAAAACAGATCAACAGTATTAATATTTTTTTATTCCAAATTCGTGATTATATTACTAGTCATACAAGTTTAGCAGTACAACAACAAGATCGATTGTATTTTTATATTTATTCGGATATTTTTGCAACCATGGCATTTTATGATTAGGAAATTTTACAAAATTGTAACCATGTCTTCGTTATTTTTTGCAATATTCATGTAAAAGTAAATTTGCATATTGGTAAAGAAAATATAGTGTTCTAATAAAATCATGTTGACTCTCAGTTACATTTAAGAAAGTGCTTTATACATCAGTCGGATTCAGTTATAAAATTCTATTTTTAAACGAGTATTAAAACTTTTATAACACGGTTAAATTTTTGAGAGTAAAGAGATGTGGTAACTTTTCCAATTTCAATTTTGTTTGCATTTAGTGGGAAAAAAACTTGGTGTACTATAACTCTAAGTAACGGAGTGTTTACCTACGATGAACAACTTTGTATAAGGAGTTATAACACCTAAAACACAGAAGTCTAGAAGAAGTATAGTACTGTACAAGGATTTTCAGGCCTGTTGAGCAAATCTCTTGATACAGTTCGACTAGGGCGGCTACTGTTCTCACCTCACGTTGTGATCTCCACAGTTTTCTTTCACGAGACGCGCAACCATCTCACTCTCGCTTCAGTTTCGAACGCAGGTCAATAAAAACGAAGCTAACCGTTGCCGTGTTAATAGAAAACGAGTAATAACATAGGTGTCTGTTTCTCTACGCCTCGCTAAGTTCGCTATCCCATTTTGGCCTGATAACTGACAGTGTGTTAGGAACTTTTAAGCTCAGGCATGCGTATACATTAAGTCTGTATCGAGATCAGATACACTGCTAATGGGCCTGTCAATGGATACCCCAGATAACTGACTTGATACACAGGAACGCGTGGAATGTATATGACTCGGTTTAAGTCGAGAACAATGGACCATCGCAGGCAGTTTTTAAAATGAAGTGGAAATCAGATACGACCAGTTGTCACAGGAGCTTTAAGAGTGTCTTAATTACAGGGCATAATAAAGTAATTAGTTGTTATCGCGTATTAAAAAGTGGATTGATAAATATAACGGATCGTTTACAAGAAATAGCATGGTTAAACCATCAATATACGGGGGGCGGAAGAATAAGTTATGTACCCATTCATAAAAAAGACATGGGGTCAAATCAAAATGGTATTTTGCAACGTCACGCTCTTTGATAGTTACATGTTTATTATGGCGTCTTTCCAAGAATCTCATTTCTTAAAAAAAAAACTTGAGACATTCTTTCTGAAAAGTTGTGGTGTTTAGGTGTCCAATACGCAGACACTTCTAGTTTCATGCCCAAATCATCGTGTAAAATATTCATGACTCTTGTTTCAGATCTTCTTTAGCGATAATAGACTTTCATTTAGCGAGTAGGTAATCAACACTAATTTCTCAACTTTCCTTATCGTTTATTCTGTTCTTGCATCCAGAGGCTTCCAGGCCTGGGTCATCCCGGATTGATACTCTGTCCCATCTACACTGTTTAGACCAGTATTTTTCTTGAAAATATGTTGACGAGCCGCCTCGCTTCCATCGTTCTTTTGTAAAATGTTAGCTCCATCACCCTCTTGTATCAAAAACACTTATATACTCAAGATTGATATATATATATATATATAACTCATTTTCGTAACACATATAACACGATAAAAAGTCTTTCAATTCAGCTTTTGGCAAGGTAGATTATTCAATAATTTGCACTAGTACCTTATACCACAAGAATTAATTTTACTTGTTTAATTAATTTGAAGCAAAAAACACACACAGCTATTGTAGTCTCCAGTTCAATATTTCCGATTATAATAAGCTTAAATTAAACAAATTCTCTGTAACATCGGAGCACGGAGTTGTAGGAATAAACTTAACATAATATAATACCCGAGGCTCCTGGTCATACACCTGGCATTTACAGCTGCATGCTCTTTAGGGAAATGTTTTCATAAAATTAATCGTGCTTTATCTTATTGTTTATCTAACAATTCGAGGTCTTTCACTGATCGAGGCGTCCTAATGACTTAGCAATTTTGTGTAGGAAAATGAACACCGATATTAAGCAATATGTAATTATTGTTTTCAATATTGCTGCAGGTTTTTTAAATGGTAAATACATTTTATATCAATTAAATATACCTGTAATAATTAAATGGCAAAAAAGCTACATTTACTTTTTCAAGAGCTTTCAATGATTTTTTTAAATTTACATTTTTGCTTCGTTAATTAAAAACAACAAACACTACACGTAGCGACTCATATCAATGATAAAAGAGAAGAATACATATATTTTTTAAGGGCTACTGCCAAAAACAAATATATAACGTTAAAAAAGTTGAGTTTAGTATGTATCTCTCTCAGTGGCTCAGTAACCACTCAAATTTTAAAAAAATACCAACGCCTTTACCAAAATCTATGTAAAGTTATCCAAAATTTACCTCTGTATAACATATTTTTATCTACCATGATAAAAACGATTTGTATTTGAAAATTTTGTGTTTTTTTTAAATTTTTTTTGCAGCTTTCTCTGCAAGTTAACTGAACTGTTCAATATTATTTAATGCCATTCAGTTTGTTCTCTAATTCTGCTCAACTTTACTAACATTATCCACTTTCTAACTCCTGCAATAGCAAAGTTATCCATGTAGTAATAGATTATTACCATTCTGTATATTTCTGTGCAGCTTTTCGACTTTTAATAGGAACTTTAACAAACAAACAAAATATGGTGGATATGATCTTTGGGGCATTGTGGATGTGAAGCATTTGTCCCCAATTGTGCTGTAAAAATTACTTTTGATTTTTTATTCCGTCGCCATCCTGCGATGTACAAACGCTACCGCTAACCAGGAGCTCCTTGCCTCTATGTTTTGTGTTCAAGGCGGATGTTTCGAGTTTTTTTAACAGCGCGCCTGGTTTTAGGGTAAAAAGTGTGAGCTAGTGTTTGATCGTGGTACGTCCCACTACATCTCGCGGCCTTGCGCCGGCCGCGACGCTTAAGTTGGGTATCAGTTTCATTGGGTGCTATGGCAGAGCCTCGTCATTGGCGTTCCATACTTTCGCGTCACGCCCCTGTTTGTCATCGTTCCCATCTCTATCCATTTGATTACTGTCAACAAATTGATGAGATGAGCTTTAGGATGCTCGTCACCACACGGATTTACAAGTAAAAAGATACCAGCAGCTTGTCATCGTAATGCGGGCGACAGAATGAAACGTGGCACACTTGGATTCAATTAAATAAACCTCGACGAAGAATCGCACTCATTTGTCTGTTAAACGCTATAACACTGGATAAACGAAGCTTTTATATTATTTTAATTTGTGTTTACACCCTTAAGAATTCTATCCATTAGATTTGCTCCCCAAAAGCATAACAGGAAGTCCAGAAGAGGAGTCCCAATCCCAATTAACATTAAGGTTAGTTAGTATTGTTCAAACTTGCAATATACGTTTAATTAACTCAGTATGAGTTTAAATTTGGAAAAGCTCATCATTTTATGCCGATTCCAAGAAAAATTTAAAATACATCAAATGATGTCTGAAAAAACTTTGATTTTGGAATATTTTTGTAGCTTTGAAATGTGTTTAAATATTTTTGAAGCACATTTTTGAGGCACGTCGGATGTACCAACTTTTGGTATATTCGATTTTATTTACATACGCTAAGTTAAATTTTTTATCCTTCTTTTCCACTTCATGGGTTAGGCCTAAATGTCCTGTTTCGCCTACATAAGTTATCCTGCCATTTTTTTCTTGGCCTACCTACGGACCATCTATCTCTTGGCTCATAATTTAAAATTTGTCTCGGTGACTTATGCATTCTCTCTATATTTTTGCCACTTTCCTTTATATGTAGAGATTTTTTCGTTTACACTGTTAATGTCTAGCTCGTTATTTGTCCTGGTTTCTTATTGTCTCATCTTGTGCATCCCTTCAGTTGTCCCAAGAATTTTTAAAGCTTGTATTCTTCTCTCATGTTCCTGCCTCATTACCTACGTTTGCTTGCTTGCTAGAGAACTGGAGTTGTGATTGCATTAACAACTTTAACTTTGTGCTTGTTCTATTTTTGATAGTTCTGTTAATTTATACCGCATATCATTTGGTTATTTTGCAGTTGCTTTTCTTCATTCGAACAATTTTTTACGTGTTTTCTACTACGTTTAGAAGTTATAGTGAAGTTATTTTTAGTCATAATTTATTCCGTACGGATATGTTTGCTTGTATGTATTAACCGAAGTGTAATTCAGGGTAGCCCTTGATGGCGTATCTATTGATCGTACGCACTACAAAGTAAAACGAGGCGAGAAACACCGATACACAATAGATATTATACGGATGATAATAGACCTGAAAAATGCCTGGTGCACAAAAGCTCTTAGGTGTGAGGTTATCCATCAAGCCGGGTACATTTGTCAAGCGTCCGGCGGCGTGACGTCAGAGATGTTATCATCCAGCACCAATGTGTTAGCTGTCAACCGAGCTCGTAATGACGACCTCGATACAGGACAACTACAAAACGACCACATTGTGGTTATACACGATATTCTGTCAATTACGGTCTGTGGTCCATTAAGGCGTATTTATTATATGTGCTTTGTGTTTCTGGCCAATAACTTTAATGGCTGAAGGAGTTTAACAAATAAAATTACCTGAAATTGTAGATTAAATAGTTGCCGAGTATGTGCAGAGGGTGAGCGTTGAAGAACTAAATCCTAATAAGAGTCTTGTAAATGTGTCTTTGTAAACGATGATAATGTACGTCGTAGGTGTAAAACACTATAGACTGATTGATATTTTTGCTCTAACGTAAAGTTACGCTTATTATAAGAGATAGATAGATCATGGTTGCCCAGTTGGCAAAATTGCTAATTTTATGCTTCACAACAAACTTAAAACATATTTGAGTTATCAGCAATCCTTTTCGTAAAAATTGAAAAATAGTCATTTATGTACCTAGGCAGTTAAGCTCGACTTTTATCACGAGCGTGTATATTATTTGTCAAGGAGAAGCCGAGGCAAATAACCACGCGAGTGATAAAAAGGAACTTTACTGCCGAGGTGCGTATTAAACTTTATCTGAAATCGTCAAAGAAATCGCGAAAAATCAAGCAAATACATCATAAAGTTTTACTTCATCTGTCAGATTCTCATTCTCCTGTCAAAAATTTATCTTTGAACAAAAGCACGCTCAATTTTTTAAAATTCAACCAATGAGCGTAGCGCATTTTACTTTTTTATTGCCTAGGCAGTAAAAATGATTATAACAGCCGCTTTTGGGTACTTATTGCGCTGGTTTAGTGACGATTGCAGACAAAATCTGTTTTGGTATTATTAACCAAAATAAAATTGAGCAACTTTTTTAAATACTAAGCTTTATTTCCCGTATTGGAACTGATTAAAAAAAAACAACACTATTAATCCCACTTCCTGTGGATATCAAAACGACATTAAACATGTTTCAATGAAAAATTTCATTTAAAGGTAAATCTTTCAATTATCGAAATATAACAGAAAACAAATTTTGAATCACACTGTATTATGCACAAAATCTCCCCCAGATATAAAAACAGTTGAGACAGAATTGGTTTGAGTAAAATTTTGATGTGAGTATTCCTTGCAATACAATCCGGTTAAGAAATTGTGTTAGTAAAATAAAACACAAAGTTATAATATCAATATTTAATGTGTATATTTATCATTGGACAATCCATGTAAATATTGTTGTATATAAACGATGGATTCGTTCTGGCTATCTACAATTCAAATACGCGAACATCTAGACATAATAACATACTCTATATCCAACCATATTATTTGTGAACCAAAAGCGAAATCAGTAGAAAAAATTTCAAATCAGGTGTGACGTAACGGAAGAGAATTACATGGTTAAAACGAATTTCTCGAAACACCTCGTGCTAGTTGCAACAAATTAAACTCGACTAAAATGTAGCTCTAACGTTTTTAGTACCAATAAATTTAAATATTTTATATACTTTATATCTACAATTGCCACTGAACATACAATTTACATGAGTGTATATAAAATCCCGCACATTTTACACAAATTATTTTAATTCGCGCGATTTTATTAAACTAAACAAAAATAATAAATAATTTTAGTATTGCATCCATTACATTTATATTAGCGGTTTGCAAGTTTTGTCCACACACAGGCATTTAATATCACGTTAGCCTTGGAGGCGAGAACGGCCGATGCAGTGGCGGAGGATTCGCAGGGCTTGGAGGTGCTATCCTTACAATGCCGCCGTGCGACGGAGGTATCCCGATATGGAGATTGGTTTGAGGCGACGGCGCCGCCACCATTCTGCTAGGCGATGTGACTTGGATCCGTAAAGGCGTTGTTATTTGGGGGCTAGCGCCTAGACGCAAAGGCAAAGCGGTTTCAGGTTGCAGCCGCAAACTCAACGCGTCCACCTGATTCACCCGGAGATTGTCCGGAATACGTAAATTCATTGGCGGCGAGTGTTGTAACGAAGTCTGCGGTGGCGAATTGTCAATTCGAATCGGACTGTTCTTGTTCGAACGGTAATCGTTCGAGTCGACGTTTATAGGCGAATCGTTCCCACTTAATCTCATATTACCGACTGTATTCCTATCTAATCTATAATTTGACGATGTGTCCACGTGTATAGGCGAATTCGAGTTGCCTAGTTTGCGTAAATTAGTACTTGGTGATGGTTGTCTGTCTAATCTAAAGTTGGGCGGAGAGTGGTTACCGAAACGGTATTGCGAAGGTATGGGCCCCGGCGAATGGGGACCAAAGCGAAACGAATTAATTGCGTTCATCGTCGGCGTCGGAGAATTGTAACGCATAGGTCCTGGAGAACTTATCGGTGGCGAGTGGGTACCTAGGGATATGTCGGAATCGCTGTCAGATGAATGCGTCGGCGAGCTCATCGGAGGTGGTCTTCCTCCTCCGTGATTTGCCAGCTGTGCTGCCAGTTGCTGCTGTTGCATCCTGAAACAAGTGAATCGGTTAACAACATTTTTAACACATGGGGTTACATGCATATACAGCAATTCCTCGTTTGTAGAAAAGTGTTAATTAATTTATTGTCAATCTAAATTTCATTCGTAGACTTATCGCCATCTAGCGAAAATTTATGTCGAATAGTTCCCGATATTTCAACAGGCTTCTGAACTCCGAACCTACGTTTACTACTACATAAAAGTAAAATGACGTCAATTTTTATTTATAATACGCTTGCGCTTGCGAAGCGAATAACTTCTCTCTTCTCTATCGAATGTTGCCAATTGTACATTTTTTATCGGTGGCATTAATAATATGATTTAGGGCGCCAGAAATGAGTTCGCACCCCGGCGATTAATACCAACGGCGCGCCACTGTTTAAGCCTCACGATAGGAAACGAACAAATCCAGACAGGCTTAATGTAGCTGTGAAACGGCACGAAAGGAAACGAAATGAACATACATAAAGATCGAATTTCCAAAACGGCGTATTGCAGGCACGAAATTATAAAGTATCTGACATAATAGCCATTAACTTGAGCGTCTACGTGCGCAGGAACAATATATCCTTGGCAGAACGAGCGGTCTTTGATCCCAGTCGATGTTAACAGGCTATTCTCTAAACAAACTCGATTAGCATTAGCCAGGTCCCGTTACACACCCTCAAGCGCTCATTTCAATACCTAATCAAGTTAATTCGGTGTATGAGTTTTGGTAGTTGGCTGCTCCTCGCGATCCTGCACTGCAAAGACGCGGTAGGCAACGAGTTATCGAGTTAAGGGCGACCGCAAAAGATTGCAAATTAAGTTATTACTTGTTTTTGCTGATGAAAGTGATGGTTGTACATTTATTACAAATGACGTTATCGGCGGCTCAATTTATATTAGTCAACCCACCACCGCGTACAGAACCTCCCTACCTAGTTGTGACTCGCTAAAAAAAATGCGAAGTGAACGCGACAAAAACCTATCCGTTTCTTAAACTAAAAACTTATAAGTTTCTGAAATTTTAACCCTGAATATGGTCGAAAAAAGATCAAAACTCCACTTGATTGTAGCCACATAACAAACATCGCTTATTGTATCCGGAAATTGTTTAAAGAGATTCTAACTTTAGGGATATTCTTACATTTTTACGCGACGTTTCAACCCTGAAGACGAGTGACATATGAACGAAACGTAGAACATATTTGATGCGCTCAAATCTACACAATTAATAAAGTCATTTGATGAGCAGTGCATAAAATGATCGTCAATAAAATACACAAAAATGAGGCTAAGCAAAAGTGGAAAAAACATACACAAAATTAGGCTAATAATTTAATTGTTTTACAGATTTTGTATGGACACTTAACACCTAAAATGTTGACTTTTTAATGAAGCCAGAACTAGTGAAACAAGTTAATTTTTTAAGTTTGATATTAATTAACAAAAGTTGTGAAACAAGGTTTTGTTCCTTAACAAATACTTTTTCTATTGAGCTACTCAAAAACACGTTTGATCAGATCAAACACACAGATAATTTTTAAAAAGCTTTCATCTTCGAGTTTTGCTGATATATGAAACACCGGAAAAACAACAAAACTTAAATTCACATACGCTAAGAAACAATTTTATGCTACTTAAAATGAGCTTATAAGTGAAACATAAGGAACGCGCATTTTAGAGATTTTTTATTATATACAGATTCGTCCAGAACGGCATAGTTGATAAAGCAGAAGTGTAGACCCAGTGCTAATTTGTTGGCTTCTCTTAAAATGTAAGCAGACCACCCCTCTCAGCGGTATCCCTAGTGAATACCTGCTTTTAATAAGCCAAAACAGATTGCTAAGGAACACGAAAGTTTTAATACCCACCAATCCCACCACCTAGAGTAACTTCCCCTCGTCAAAACCGGCCTTGTCATCTTTTGTATTTTTTTGTACAAATCCCAAGTCTTAGAAATGTGCATGATCTTGTAAGTGGCCACAGTTTTAGAGACAAAATTTGCCGTTTCGATTTAAACCGCCGCTACATTAATGACGATGTGAACCTTAAAATAAGTAGATCGGAGATATTGTTTACCAGTTCAAACGTGGGGATAATATCTGTGATGTACTGGAGGGTACTTCAACAAAAAAATCACAGTAGTCTATTATCTGAAACCAGTATCATTGCATGGGGCGTGGTGAACAAAAAAATTGGAACAAAAGCAGCCATGTTTTATAATGAACGCGTCGCGTTTGTGTCCATAGGTTTTGCCGCTATACAAAGGGCAATGCATCGATACATGGTAATTAGGGCGGTGCAGCAGTCAACGATACCATCTCCGAGTATGAATACTAAATGCATCTACCGACTGCTCCGCGATATAACTTAATAAATAGTTCTGTGCAATTTTGACACATTTTGCACACAGTGAAAATCAATATCACCTCATTTGGTTTCCTCAGTTATAAAGCTAAACAAATAAACTTCCTTCCTTGTATGAACGAGTGTAATTAAAAGATGACTTATATCTAACTAGAACAGCGCCATGTAAAAATCTACACCAGTTTCGAAACTCTCGTCTCTTCATTGGTACATTACTTTCCCATTTCTTTATTCACATGAGCACTTTTAAAAACATTCCCACAGCACAAAATATTTAATAGATTTTGATAAAAACAGGTTATTAAACATACTAGAACTTTTACAGAATCATTAGAGAATCGATATAAATTTATTATTTTAATAATAAACTACTTGTTTAAGTAAATATAGTGTGAGATTTGAGTATTCATTTTTTTTTGAAGAACTGATTGTACTAAAATCCTACCGGCTTTGGTGCACTTTGACAAAAGTTTGGTGTAAGTTTTATCGTAAATGTGTGTTAATTTGGAAGATCGAAGAACCAAAATTTGTTGAAACTTGAAACTATTTTGTTAAAATTGTTATACGGTTGCCCAATTATCAAAACTATTTTGACGTGCTGGCGATACGTTTTTCAGGGGTTGATATTTTGTGTAAACTGTACTTGAGCTATATACCTATACAGCTATTACAGACGCACAACAAAAGACATGTAATGTACACCGCTCAAATAGCAGTTTAGTATGGTGCTGCCCGTATTTTTTTCAATCATCATACAATCTCAGTGTTTAAGCTTGAACTGGCTGTGCTGTCTCAATTACACGCCATGAATACAGCACGGAAATTTTATAGTGCTATGGACGTTGCTACCGATAGCATGGTATTTTCTAAATGGCATTGTTTGTGCCATAATTGCTAGAAACATATAAAAGGTCGGTATATCAGTTTCGACAAATTGTACGACCAAAGACATCGATACAACCAACAAAAATATGCCTGCAGTACAAAGCGATTTTTTTGTGAAGCTATGCTTAAAACTGTTCTTTTTTTTCTGTTTGAAATAAACAGAAATAGTTGGAATATAAATTTATTTTAATAACGTGATTAAAATTGCCTAGGTCAATAATTATTCATTGACTGTCTTGTAATTGTACCCATTAACACTTTGCGCATATTACCTTTAGTAAATAATATAACGTTATATTTTTCCAATGAAAACTGTTCTTATATTGATGAGTTATGCATACGTTAAACTGAAATTTACAAAAAACTGCTTCAAAATGAATTTAATTTCCATTTTCTTAATAGGGAGCTGTACAATATATCGTGAATTAATTAATAAAAAATACGATATCACTGGAGTAACTGTTCTATTCATCCGAAAGTAAAAACTTTTTTTTGTGTATAGGTAAATGGATGTAGGTATATATGAAACGAAATATTTTTTTAATTATGGCTGCAATGCGTATCTAGTCAACATATTTTTTTTTAATCTGTCGCAGTATCAATAATTAAGTGTTCTTTTCAATAAAAATTAATTTATAACCACTACATCACCCTGATGAATGACTATTGTAACGTATAACTAATAACTATTTCGTAATTACAACGGAATTGTTCGCGCACCGTTATAAAATCAAATCAGGTCTGCCCGTAATTTAATCAGTTTTATATACATTTTAATGGCCAGTAGTGCATGTTTTAGAATGATTTGCGATTTAATTGTGAAAGTGAGTTATTAGGCGTTTTTAAAACTAAACGCTTGGGTTATAATTAATCGTACAACATAAGGAATTTGGTGGTAATGAATATTTATTTATACGCCGCTGCAAGATATTTAATTTGCTTCTTTAATGAAAACAATTTAATTGCGAAAAAATGTGGTGTCGTACAAATATCACATTAATACCGTAAGACAACACCTGTATAAGATACAATAGCTAGAAAATTATTAAAGTATTGGTTCTAAAAATACCTAAGCACGTTAAGCTAACATAGTAGAAGCAATTTTTGTCAAATTTAGCAAAAAAAGCCCAAGCGTCGGTACCACATTTGCAATTATATTTCATATATGGATTAATACATTAGTACCGTAAGACAATACCCCGTATAAGATACAATAACTAGAAAATTATTAAAGTCATGGTTCTAAAATTACCTGGGCATGTTAAGCTAACATAGTCGAAGCCGTTTTTGTCAATTTTAGCAAAAGACGCCCAAGCGTCGGTACCACTTTTGCAATATATGCTGCATATATGGATTAATACATTTATACCGTAAGACGACACCCCTTATAAGATACAATAACTAGAAAATTACTAAAGTCATAGTCGTAAAATTATCTGGGCACGTTTAGTTAACATAGTCGAAGCCGTTTTTGTCAATTTTAGCAAAAGACGCCCAAGCGTCGGTACCACTTTTGCAATATATGCTGCATATATGGATTAATACATTTATACCGTAAGACGACACCCCTTATAAGATACAATAACTAGAAAATTACTAAAGTCATTGTCGTAAAATTATCTGGGCACGTTTAGTTAACATAGTCGAAGCCGTTTTTGTCAAATTTAGCAAAAGACGCCCAAGCGTCGGTACCACTTCTGCAATATATAACTGCACATATGGCTGATAACATTAATACCGTAAGACAATACCCCGTATAAGATACAATAACTAGAAAATTATTAAAGTCATGGTTCTAAAATTACCTGGGCATGTTAAGCTAACATAGTCGAAGCCGTTTTTGTCAATTTAGCAAAAGACGCCCAAGCGTCGGTACCTCTTTTGCAATATATACCGCATATATGGATGATAACATTAATACCGTATAAGATACGATAACTAGAAAAGATAATTACCAAATTTTTACATCAGCCTACTTAATATTTTCGCAATAAAAGTTTTACCCACTAATACTGGATATATTTTGGAGAAAATAACGAAAAAAATACATGAAATATAAGCACCTATTGCAGTGAATCAGAGCGAGTCGTGAGGATTATAATAGAGTTATAATTTAGTTAGTACACGCGTTCGCAGCCAGGGGCCACAGCTCTAACATGGCTCAGGCTGTGTTTGAGATGAGACAATCTAATTCCGTGGTAGCTTCACTAACTGGATTATTTATACACGCACGACTCGATAAACTGTTATTCTTTCGGATTTAGTTAGCACTGAAAACAAATTTCGCTCGCAAACGTTTTTGACCACATAGCTTTGAAGTTACGCCAAAACAATACAGGCTTTGTTGCAATATTTATTCATGGGCATTTCTACAAATCACTCTCTGTGGCGTTCTATGTGATCAGGGAAATTTATATTGGAGTAACTTATATGAAGATAATATTATGACAATCTACAAACAAAGTTTTAAAAAAATTGTTGAAAAAAAGTGCAAGGACTTTAGCTTTTGCACTTTTTTCATTGTTCATGGAAAATTAGAGTTGTTATTAAAATAATTGACCACGAATTACCATTATTTAAGCTATAAATAGTGTGTAAGATGTTTTAAGTCATTTGCTTTAGTTTGTTTTTAAATAATTACAGACAAATATTTGAAAAGGACACCCAACTTACATTCGTTAACCAATTTGCATCATCTTGCAGATACAAAGCGTTAGTATAAATTAAAATGTGTAGTAAATTATGTGTGACGATATTAGTACATGTAAAGTTACGGTCTAATTGTCGGAGTGGGGATTAAGACTAACAAATGTATTCAAACAATTAATTAAATTCAGTTATTATACTTGAAACCTGTCAGTATATTATTAAAATAACTCGTGTACATTTTGATATCCGTTGCAATTAAGAGTATTTCCTGTGTACATTACATTTCATGTAATTAAATGTAATCTTTCCGATGAATATTGCGTTGAGATAGCAAGATAAAATTAAAATAAGATGAGTGCGTTCATTAGTGGGAGAAAATATTTATGTTCGTTTTTTTCAATAAACATCATGAATAAATTCAGGCAATGATTTCTACTCATACATTTGCTGTTCATTCATTTATTTACTGAATAAATTGTATTACAAAACATATGGTGCAACATGTAACTGCATAGACTTCCTCATGTCTGGTCTCACACTGTTACGTTATTTGAAGAACGAAAAAAGAACTTCACATAAAAAATGCAGGCTGGATTGACAGTGGAGTTCCATTATGGGGATCTCGCTAATTATAAAAGCTAGATCGTTTTATCGAATTTGATACGGTCTAAATTTCATGCTGATTAACCATATGAAAACAGATTTTAAATATTTTCAACCGTTTTCATGACAAGTGAAAAAAGCTCCGAAATGGACTTTTCACTGTAATTTCATTTATCTATAAAATTTAGTGAGAACTTTCTTTTAGCATTTTTTATTCACTTTTTATTGGTCTTCTCTTTTGTTTCCTGAAGATTAAAATTGAGCTTAAACATAAAAGAAAGGCAACTTCACACTATGAAGATAAAAATATTATATAAATAAAGATATTTAGTCGATAATTACTAGTAAGCTATTATACTTAGTTGTTTTTTTTGTAATACTTATTTGTTTCTTTAAGTAATCCATAAAAAAAGGTGTTATAGGGATGAAGTTAATTTTGTTTAGTTGTACAAATAAGAGTGGAAGTTTGCAGAATAGCAGACCCCAACATTTCTCTCATGTAGAGTATTTGAAAACACTTTACAGTTTGTTTGTTTAAATAATAGAGAAGTACATATTTTTATGTGTTTAGTAACTCAATATGGGGTAGTTCTATTTTGCCTACTAGCGATATTTCCCATATGCTGTTGGCAGCAGTGGCGGAAGTTTGGCGCCACCGAGCCCCGTTTGTTTTTCTCAACCCCGAGACTTGCATTGTCACTCTGTCAGTTTATAAAGACGAGCGATAACATCTATTGTTAATCTGTTTTATAAGAAGGTTTACCAGCCTTCAAGTGTTCTTATTCTTTTTAGATCGACGCCACAAGAAAGGATAAATAAAGATATGCATAGCGTGGCGCACTTAATAGCATGGCTTCATGATCTAATCGTTTTACTAAATGGAATACCCAACGAGAAAACGTTTATTAATTTTAATAATATAAACAGGGGAATATTAGGAACCATGCTTTTAATTTATCACAATCATAATTTCAATTCAATTTAAACATAGAACAGAGACATCAAACTATGAATCTAAAAATATACCGGGTGTAAATGAAATGTAGTACACCCCCTTTTTTTTCTTAAGTTTTAATTTTGAAGGTGCGGAATCGGTTTTTTGACAAAAAATCAATTTTTTTAAATGGAACTATGGTGGTAAAAGCGGTTATTTAAATGGAGCATCTTCGAACGAATCCTTCGATACCAATAAAAAAATTAAAAACTATGAGGGAAAAATATAAAATGATAATGGTCGTTCAATGACATATGTTATAAAACGGTTATTTTAACTATATAAATATTATGTATTTTTTTTAAACAATCAAGTTAAAAATTGAGGCCCCTAAAATTGTGAGGCTCGGGGCATTTTGGAAACATTCAGATTCCTACTGACTTACAATTAAGCAAGTGTTTTAAGGTTGCTTGATTATGAGTAATTATTTTTTTAACAGAAGTTTTGATTAAATGGCCTACTAGCTCAACACTTCATAGTATAACCCTACTACTAAAAGTCTAGACCGTTGAAAAGTACTGAAAATGCTCTACAAGAATAGGTACACCAAAAAAAGTATACCAACCTATTTAAAAAAAAGTCGGTGACGTCACAACAAATAAATGAAGATGTTTAAAACAGAATTTTTTTGGCAAGTTGTAGCTAAGACTGTCCCAAATTATAATATACAGTGTGTCCAAAAGAAATGAAATATGCTATATATCTCAGTAAATATCCACTTTAGGGAAAAATGTTTTGAATGAAAGTTGTTTGGTACTTAGTTTTCCACCATAAGACAATATTTAAATTTTTTTTTCCAATAACAAAAGCGCAATGAAAAACAATTAAATTTTTTAAATGACAGGTACCCCTATATTATACTCATTTGATAGAGAATTTTTTTCTCTTTTCAATGATGCAAAACTTTAGTACCCTTATTTAAGCAACTTTTTGAGAAAAACGCAAAAATTATTTTAATTGATTAGTACTCATATTTATTTCTAATAAAAACATTATAAGAACTAAATTTTTTTGACGAAATTTACAATAAGTGTTCAAACTATGAACCATTTACAGCTTTGGAAATGATAAACTCGGTTTTTAAACCCGTTAATAACATTCCCAAATCCCAACCATTTCAGGTGTAATTTCTCTAGTACGATGTTTTAAACTTTCGATATTCTCCGGCCTTTCAGCATAAACTTAATTTTTAAGGTGACCCCATCATTGGAAAAAAACAAAAAAATTCTATCAAATGAGTGTAATAAAGGGGTACCTTGCCATTTAAAAAAATTCAATTGTTTTTCATTGCGCGTTTGTTATTCGAGAAAAAAATTAATTTTGTCTTATGATGGAAAACTAAGTACCAAACAACTTTGATTTAAAACATTTTTTTCCTAAAGTAGATATTTACTGAGATATATAGCATATTCCATTCCTTTTGGACACACTGTAAATGGTTTGTTGATCACAATTGAAGTCGCTATAGTCTTGGGCCCATTTTGTAGAACAGACTGTACTTATACCCCCAATTTACCACAGATATTTAAAAAAAATAAAACAAAGTGAACTGTACGAAGACTTCATCACTCCTATTAATGACAATGATGACATGAATAAACTTTTACATGAAATACGTTACCTATATCAATTATTTATACTTATATTTCAAAATGCAGTAATGAATTTACTTATTACTTTAGTATTTTATTAATTTTAATGGTTATAAAAAAATACTTGAGTAAACTTTTTACTTTTTATAAATTACTATATTATACAATTTTCTCATTATTTTTTTTTTAAACTACTGCCTTTTCAAACATCACTTTAATAAAACAAACCAGACAAAATCTACATAAGTCCGTAGTTTTTGTAAACTATTAATTTTGAAAGTGGCTTAAGTCACTTTACAGTAATGAAAAATTGTGATTCGTTAACGTCTGTGCAAAGCTATGTACACTGAGACAAATATAAGTAACCAAGATAACAAGTACAAGCAGGGCCTTTCAGAGAAAACACGAGGCCCGGAGCAGCGTGAGTAAAAAAAAGGTTCTCGTTTTCTTGAATTGTTTTAAAATCCGACCCGGTTCACACTTATAACTCCCGCTTTATTTAAATTCGTACGGGTTTTTACAAACAGAGTTAAAAACTGTAAGGCCCCTAAACTTGTGAGGCCCGGGAAATTCCCCCCCCTCCCCACTGATAGAGCCTGATATTTAGATGAATAAGCTTGACTTAAAATCACTTGTCTTTTTTTATTGAATGTCTTGTCAAAATGCAATACCGGATTTAGGACTCTGGTCTCTTCCTCACTTGCAGACTTATTTATTTAAATCGCTTACCTTGAAGGATCTTTGATCGAAATGCATAACCAGTTTCAAGATTCTTACCTCTCCATTAGAATGTAACTGATGAAGAAGCTATAGCTTAGTATAAAATATTTTAATATAAATAATGAATCCTGAAAAATCAGTTTAGTCGAAATCTATCACATACTAAATCAAATTCAGTTTTGATGATCATTTACCGGTTTAATTCTTACAGACGCACATCACTAAATCTGGATTTCAAGGTCGTAATCCGACTCTAGTTTCAGGGGGGCTCGTTTCGTTTATCCGGTAGATTTGATCAGCTTTGCTTTAATTTGGGCACGGACTTGTCTCATGTTACACGAACCCAAATCATGCGATCCGGTATATTCCGTGTACGGGTGGCGTGCGGTTTTAAATTTTTTCATACTTAAATTACCATAACATACATACGAGTATGCAACCTGACAGGGCTCGAATAAATTGTGACCGACGATGTATCCATTAGGTTTTAAAATAATTTTGTACCAGAATGCCTGAATGCTGGAAATATTCCCCCCACCCATAACGGGATCCAAATCGAAACACTCTGCATATCTGTTTGTTTTGAAACGTTTGATAATCACTATTTTCACCATAAAATTCGCCAGTAATGTGACAAAAATTCAATATGACGCCAACAAGTAACAGAAAAGTTAACTGCTAACTTGAAAGAGCTATACAAATATTTTTAATCGGTTTGCCAACAAAATAATACGCGTTACGCATTGCATGAACGTTGGTTAAAGCTTTTACAGACAATTAGGCCCATAATAAAATATTTGATTTTTTTACATATGTAAATGATGTGAAGGGTATACCCTTGGTAAATGGAAAATCTATAAAAACTTTAAACAGCTATAAAAAAATATTTTTAATCGGTTTCCCAACAAAATACTACGCGTTACGCATTGCATAAACGTTGTTTAACTT
Source organism: Elmis aenea (assembly GCA_947652605.1). Lineage (NCBI taxonomy): Eukaryota > Metazoa > Arthropoda > Insecta > Coleoptera > Elmidae > Elmis > Elmis aenea. Next base: position 1,098,200 of record OX393576.1, on the reverse strand, counting down.
TTCTACAAACAATTAGGCCCACAACAAAATATTTGACTCTTTTACAGAAAATATTAGAAGGGTATAGGCCTTGGGAAATGTAAATTTTTTAAAAACTTTAAACGGCTATAAAAAAATAGTTTTAATCGGTTTTTTGAACAAAATAATACGCGTTGCCTATTGGATAAATGTTGTTTACCATTTTTAGACACAAGTAGGCCTAAACGATTTTTTTTTAAAATGTTTGATTAATATTATTCAAAGGGTATACCACCTGGGAATTTTAAAACAACTTTGGGGTGTTATAAAAAATATGTTTAATAGGATTTTTAGAGCAGTATTAGTCGTTACATACATGTTGTTTGACATGTTCAATAACTATAAAGCCGATTGCAAAATTTTTGAATTTTTGCAAGGGTATACACTGGGCAAATTTTTAAAACTTTCGAAGAGCAATATAGAAGATTTTTTATCGTTTTCTGAACGAATTATTAGTCATTATACACTGCCTACATGTTGTTTAACAATTTCAATAACAATAAAGCCTATAGCACAATTTTTGAATGGTGTATTAATAAATTTTCAAGGCTATTTACACCTGCAAATTTTGTAAAGCCTTTTAAGCCCCATAAAAAATATTTTTAATCGATTTCTGAATGCAATGATAGTCTTCATGCATCGTCTAAATGTTGTTTTAAATTTCTACAAACAATTAGGCTTAGAGCAAAATTTTTGACATAAAAAAAAACAAGGGTGTACACTTGAACACTGTTTAAAGTTACTCATTGTCAGTCGCCTCTTAAAAACCAATTAAGTTGTGACAATTTTAACTTAGCTACCTTGTTAAAGTTACTTCTTAAACTTTGAACACCAAATTTCACGGGTCTTCAGTATACAATAAGAAAGTTATAAATAAAAATAACAACTGAAGTTTTCCAGTTTTTCAGGATATTTCGAAAACTGGGCACAATATGCTCACTTAACTTTTACTAAGCACATAAAGCACACTTCTTTGCTAATTCATCTATCCTTCTGTATCTTACGGTTTCCGAAATTCCCATGGTATAAAGCACTATAGGTTGCTGTGGCACGGTCTTATCAAAGTTGAACTTTTTAGACAAAACGAATGTTAAACAATAAGTACGTACAGGCAAACTCGTTTAAGTTAAATGTGAACAAACAATAATTTTATTACTCCTTGAACTATAAAAACCCAGCCATATCCTAAAGAAGACACTTATTTATGTTTTAAGCGCGTAATTACATCCTACCGCATAATTAAATCTACTAAAACCAGTGCGCGTGGAAAACAAGTGATAAAAAAACGATGAAAAAACGGATGATATATACCTGCATGTTTTATAATACCAGTCATTATGTTTGCTGGCTATGGTTGACCTTTACGACTTTACTATTAATAAAATTTGCAATGACTTCTGTTTAACTAAATTTTAGACGTGATAAACACACCATCTTTATGTAAATAATGTAAATAATTTGTAATAAATTCTGCATTTTTACTAATCGTAGGTTAACTTTAATCTTTTTCACTTCGAAACTGTCCTACACAATATTTAAACAATAAAAATTCGTTAATCTAAAACTTAATGAAGTTTTTTATTACCAAAATAACATCATTAAATTTTTGTCTGTTGTATAATCTTCGTTACTATTTGTAAATAAAATTGTGTACCTATCCAAAACTTTGCATAACATGTGATGTGCTTCCTCATTCGATATGTCCACAGCCTCAGCTGTCTTGACCATTTTTTTTGGCCCTCCCGAATGATGTGTTAAACTCCCAGTAAGCAAGTTAAATTTTCGTTAAATCGGGTGAGAAATTAAAAAAAAAATTTGCATGCAAAGCAAAGTACATCCAAAGTGCTAAACATATTTGTACGCGTTCATAATTGGTTATGTAATTAAATTACCAGTATAATTGTCAATAACAAAAAATGACAGCATAAAAGTTTTATGACGGTAGTATGTCTACATTATTACTAGGATTATTAATTTTTAAAATTGCAGTCATCCTGTGAGTGATTTAATCTTTCTGGGTTCTTACAGTAGTACAATTCTCGTGTATTATGCGTTAGTTTGGTAATTTGATGAACATCTCAGTAATTAAAATAAAAAAACATGATTGTATACTCTGTGCTCAGAAAGTAATTCTTAAGAAAAAAAAGTTCATGTTACTAGACATTGTAAATTGGAAGACAATTTGTACGTAGCGTTGTACTCTGCATAATACTTACAAGGGCGAATCACGATATGTTGTCGATGCGCTGGTTTGGTGAAAGTTGCTCGAAAACAATTGCTCGAAGGAAAATTGCTCGAAAAACAGTTCCTCTAAGGCAGGAGTGTTTCCCAAAGTGTGGTACACGTACCACTGGGGGTACGGGAAGAGTTTGGTGGGGGTACAAGATTATAATGAATTTTATTTATAATATAACTTTTATTTATTTTATTTGCATTTTATTATGAATACATTTTATTTTTTGTTTATTAGTTTAATTTTTTTTTTAACGAGGGGTACTTAGTGTTACGAAAATTATAGAAGGGGTACACAGATGTCAAAAGTTTGGGAAACACTGCTCTAAGGGAAAATTATTCCTCAAGCTACCTGAGCTCACGTTAGTTATGAACAGCGCATGCTGGTTAATGCTTTTAACTGTTTTGACCGTACACTGACTAGTTCATGTATTAATTTTGTAATGATGGAACAGCCGACTAAACAGTCCGGTGAACTATCAGAGACTGTGTTGGAACGCGATATTGATACTGCGCACACTCGTGATCGTTTACTGTACCGTCCAAGTAGCTGTTGGAACGAACCTTAATATATTTCAAAATTTTGAGTGGCTGCAATGCGTATTATAAATCTCATGGTGTCACGTTACTTCTCATTAATAATTTTTTGTTTGTCGTCTTGTGATGTACCTACTACGGAGTTGAGTTTTAATCCCTCTCAAAATAAAAAAAAAATGACCCTCAGTAACCTGTAATTGTAAGACATAATTAATCAATCCCTCTCAGTTAATTATTAAAGATCTGTATAACATCGAACGTACCTAATCTTTGAACGGATCTTCGACTGTGCGGTACTTCTCTCAAAATTAATGACCCATCAACGCGGAAACGAACATGCGTAAGCACAATGGTGTGTGGATTACCACTAGATTAGTTAATCAACATCGCATCAAATATCTATATTATAAATTACAATCACACGTTTTTACCTGACCGATGGGTTAATTAGTCGTGTGAGAAATGCGGCGTAGGAAATGTAGGAAATTGTACTTGTTAGTGATCTTGTTTTTACTTGATAAAGTTGCTGCCAGCTTCGGCAATAAAAACAAACCTCACGTTTCAAGATGAGGAAACCGATACGCGATTCTCAGAATAAGTTTGCATTTAGATTAGGTTTGGAATGCATTTAAAGGAGTAATTTACGAAGCTGGAAAAAAACGAACTGATTTGCGACTTTTCTAGGGCACTCCGTGAATGAATTTGTCCACTGTAACAAGTTTTTTCGTAATGCAAATTGTTAGGTCGATATCAGTCGAATCGAGGATAATTTCAACATAACTGCAATTAAGCTTATCTGCAGAAATGCAATATAATGTATATCCAGTTTCACTTGCATACTCTTAAACCTTATTTAAATCATTCTATCCAACTTATAAAAGTCTGCTTTAGTGCTTTGCTTCTCACTAAACCACATAATTCTTTATTTTCACTCAAAAAAAAAAAATTAAGTTCAAACAAAACACACGTTAAATTGTTATATTGTCCACCAATTTATACACACCCTGTATAAATACACAAATAAGTAACGCACCCGATACAAATAATTTTCCCATGTATCATTTACCCAAGCAACTTATGACATTCACAAATTCATTTGTAACTTAAGCATTTCGATGGGCGAGAAGCCAAATTCCCATACGTTATTTCTATTGTGACATCGATGGTCTCCTTGTAATTTTTTTAGTGTTCTTGCAATTCATTCAACCGTAAAAGTAACCCTTTGTGTATAAAGTTAAGTAATCTGCTATTATACTAGAAAATAATGAAGTGCCCACTTATGTGCTCTCGGATATTATTAAGTGGTTTCGACTTACAAGAGTTGTGTGCTACGTAATTCATACACGTCATTAACTAAGTCACTTTAAATAAGACAAAAGGGCTGTAAAGTACGTCGACTTTTATCGCTGTGCGATACTGTGTTTTTTTTTTTTTAAATTTTAAGGGTTAAGAAGTTGCTAGTATAAAGAGGGTTACTATAACGAACTATACGAGGTGAGCGCCAAACTTTTCCGACCTGACTGTGAAAGAAACGGTGTAGGCTCAAAATTAAATTTTATTCTTCAATAAAATACCCCCTGATATCAATGCACTTATTACATCGTTTTAGCAATTCGATACCTCTAAAACAATATGCCTTCGATTTATCTGCAAAATGTGTCGAAACTGCAGCCTTCACATCTTGGTCCTTTTTCAAATTTCCAAACAGGTAATAGTCACTGGGGGCCATATCTGGACTATACGGAGGGTGATCGATTTATTCAAAACCGCAGTCACGAATTGCGGCTTGAGCAATTCCAGCAGTGCGCACGGGGGCATTGTCGCCTCTGGTCAGTTTCCCACGTCTTTTCTCCCGAATATTTTGTCGTAATTTCTGCAGGAGTGCTGCATAATATTCCCTGTCGACCGTGGTGTTGCGTTCTTTAAAATCTATGAGAAGAATGCCCTCACAATCCCAAGAGATCGTAGCCATCACATTTTTTGTCGACTGACAGACCCTGAACTTTCTTGGCGGTGCTTCTCATTTTCGTCTCCATTCCATCGATTCTTTTTTGGACAAAGGATCATAGTGGAGAACCATGGTTTCATCCCCTGTAACAATTGTCTTCAACGCTTCCACAGGATTTTCTCCACAGAGCTCCAAAAAGGATCGAGCACATTCAACACGACGCTGGCGCTGAACTGCTAAGAGATGTTTGGGGAGTGGGGACCCACCTTGCACTAACTTTATTCATGCCTAAGCGATCGTGGAGGATTCGGCGAATGCTTGTATCTGAAAGCCCCGACATTTTTGATAGTTCTTTCACGTTCAAGCGTCGATCGCCTAATACGAGTTCCTCAACAAGGGCAATCTTGTCGTCCGTCACCACTTCCACAGTCCTTCCCGTTCTTGCATCATCTTCCAAGGATTCTTACCCCATTCGAAACCGTTTTGACCAATCTTTTACCACAGAATAAGACGGGGAATTGTCCCCGTACACCCCATTGAGTCGAACTTTGATGCTTTGAGGAGAAAGACCTTCGCGAGTAAGAAATTTTATAACAGCTCGATAATCAATTTTCGTGACTTCTGACATCGTGATGAACGAATGACAGTTATAAAAAAACTAACTGACATATAATCCATTTTTGTTTTTTCCAAGGCTAATATGACTTCAACCAATGTGTTAAAAATGTTGTCAAAGCATTTATCATTTACACCCTATAAATTTCCAGCGCCAAAAGCTTACGTGCACAACTTGAATCCTTTTTTGTATGTACAATTTAATTTATGATAGGTAACTGTACATCAAGAAAACGGCGTTAAAAGTGTTTTAATTTAAATAAAATATTCGTTGCTAGTTTTAAATAAATCGTTTATCAAAACTTTTAAAATCAATACGTATTTACTTGTATTAATTCTTTTAAAAACATAATTAAAATCTACAAAATATTTCAAAAAAGAATGGCTTGTTTTTGGTGTACCTATGCAAAATAAATGACGTCACGTTAAAATACAATTTCTTTAACGAGAGTGAGGTTAATTTAAACTTTAATTTGGCTGAAAAAGAGCAGAAGTCTCTAAACTACATAATACAGTGTGACAACTTAAGCCAATTGAGAACGATACAACATAGAGGGCCTCGACAATGAAACATTCATTTGTTTGCGTTTGAACTCTCGTCAAATCAAATTTAAAATTTATACCCTCGTACTCTTTGATACTCGAAATCCTTTGTGCCGCTGACGAATTTAGCATGGATTTTTGTTTGTACGGAAGTTGATTACTTTGGTAAATATCTTCACGACAGGGAGAGTTAAATGAGATATATTCATGGGAGACTGAAATTGTACTTCTTAAATATTTAATTAGCTGAATTTTGGCGAACGTTTTTGTTGCCCGGGTAAATGTACGGGGGACTTATTATTTTAATAAATTAAATTCGCTTAATTGCGTACAGTTCTAAATGAGATGCGCAGTCCAAATCTTTATAATTCCGTTTTACATTAGGAGAAATAAAAATAAAAGTACGAAGACTGCTACTGTTCGAAAACGGTAAAATTTCTCTTTTAAAATTTCATCATATACGAAAGGTGGAGTATCATTTTTCCATGTACTTCATATTCAATACTTCATTGTATTTTTAAAGTAATTAAATTAAAGTCATTCTAATTTAGGTAACACAAAAAATATTTGCTATTCTTAACAAAAAAAATGTCATGAATTGAAGTGTAAAAACTATTTAAGTTGCTATATTAGCTCACAATTTTTTTTTGTTCTAATTGAAGGTTGCCAATTGTTGTATATGTCGTAGGCAATGTGAAATCCGGCATTTTATAAAACGCCTAGGCATTTTATAAAAAGCCGGCAAAACGAGCAAAATATGACTTTTTCTTAGACCCATACATTTGTGTTTATACAAAAAAAAAGCTTTAACCAACCTTTAACCTGACCCTCATTCATTTGGTCAGTAGTAGAGGGTCAGGTGAAAGGTTGGTTAAAGTTTTTTTTTTTAAATAAATAATAAAAATGAAGCTAATAGTTTTGTGCCTAGGCGTTTTATAAAATGCCGGATTTCACATTATGCCTACGACATATACATACAGTTAATAGAAATGTATGTTTGAAATAACTGTGTTTTAAAAAAACGAAATAATCGAAATGTAAATGTATTTACCGTCAATCATATCCAAAATGGACGGTAAATATAAACTCGATATAAATGTCATGTATCATAAACGCGTAGGTGAAGTTTAGTCTCTATTGTGGCGACTCCCTGCGGCGGTGACAGCTGAAGTTAGCCACGTCATATCCACATCCGCCGTTGCAGACTCTAATTGAGCCAAAATACATCAAGGAAATTCGCACATTTATTTCTATTATTTTGGTTGGCAATATTTCTGGAATAACAGCGTCGACAAAGAAGCAATTTTTTTTACTTCGGCTCAATTATTCTGTTTTATGATATAGCAATGTACACATTTACTTATCACTTGTTTGCTAAAGACCAAAAATATATAACATTCCAAAATTCCAAATTTTAAAATATATAATTCAGTTTCAAAGCTCAATAGCGTAAACTTACTATTGAAAATATCAAAAAATTTCAAAAATCGAGGCACCTTCTGCCTCATATAAGCGATGCTCAGCCTTTCATCCGATAATAATGGATTTCTCTAAATAACTTCTAATGACTACCGGCAGACTGCTCGAAGGAACAGATTTCCCCCTATATATGTACAACACAGTTCTGTTTGCTTAGCTCCTTCAGACGACTGCTGAAGGAAACAATCATGTAACGCACAATAGACACAGAGAAAACATCAGAAACTCTTTTCCCTTCGCCCTTAATAAGTGTCAAAGTCCGTCGGTTGCTTCCAACCTTGCAAAATAAGTCGAGAATATTAAGAGCATATAGTAACTTCTAACATTAAAAATCATATGAATATATATTTGCAATCAATACTCTTAGAAATACAGGGTGTTTAAGTTATAAATTACTGTCTGTTTATCTTGGACCAAAAAATTTGGGAAAATTCTTCTTATTCTTACGTCTCCCTACCGTTGGGTGCGAGACTTTTGTTTCTTCTTATGTATGTGGATTATGTACGACTCAATCTCTTTTTATCTTTAGGCAGCCCTCTAACGTTACTCCACTCAATCTCTCTATTCGTGACAGCTTCTTTTACCTCCTCATTTCAGGTCTTCCTTGGTCTTCTCTTTCTGCTTCTTCATCCAGTTCGCGTTTTATAGGCTTTTCTGGATGTCCTATCTTCTTCCATTCTATGCACATAGCTTAGCTATCTTCATTGTACCTCCTGGATGTTAAGTTCCACTCGTTTTTGTTATTTTACCAAGTGATTGAATGGAGATGAATAAACTTAACATTATAAGAACCTTCACATTAAAAAATAGGAAATAGGCCACTAGCCTTAAGAACCATGAAAAAGGAACTAGTCCCATCCAATTTGTCTAGTTTGTTAGGTTCAACAATAGTTTGACAAAAAGTTAAAAATAAGGTGAAATTCCATCCTATTTGAGTTATATTCGTGCTCTTCGGGCAAGGAAAAAATTTCCTAGCAAAAATTTTTTGAAATCCATTCAGCACTGATTTGTAAAACAATTGGGCTATGAGTCGATTTTCCAAAAAAGCCTATCCACTCATTAATTAAACATCCCTAAGTTTATAACTTAAGTATTCTGTACTGATTTGCGATTGATTTGAACTTTTTTCTTATTTTGATGAACACCATATGTTCTTAACCTTTTTTTTTTAACACCCCATGTAACTAAATAAGAGCATTTTTATAACATACCAAGATAATTGCGATTGCTAACTAACCGTTCAGGGTGTGATCATAAAACAAAAATCCCCAGCTGAGCGATCGAGTGGTGGTGTGTTTATGACAAATGACGTGTGACCTCCTCAGCAGGGCCCCGACCACGGCTAATGAAGCGGGCCTTCTTGCTGATTGCCGCCATAACATGGACAAATGTGATCGTCAGTTGTTGATAGCTCTATTCGTCAAGGCACAAAGCACAGTGACAGCCGAATAACGTGCGCTCTCGAACAATATCGAATCGTACAGGATATAATACAACTGATTAATAAAGATCATTACCGAAGGAACGTGTAGGATATGATAGATGTACGATGACCACGGGAACCGCTAATGATGCGTTTTCGTAATAATCTCCCTAACTGTGATTTCACAATCACGTATATTATATTATAGATTAATATATCATACAGGCTCTGAACAAAACACCAACAGTAGATAGCAAAAAAGCAAAAATCTATGCTTTTGATGTTTTAACTTCTGTCATTTACTAAGCTGATAAATTTTTTAATCATAATTTGGACGAAGTGAAGGTTGTAATTGTTTCTTTTTTGTTTCTACAACGGATCTATGAACTTTTAAGCCAAATTTTAGATTTATTATTGAAAAACTCAACGACTAAAGTCTTTACACTTTGCTATTTTTATCGGAATTTCAACATCGGCATTTGAAAGAACTGAAAGTAAATTATTGCTGTTTATGGAACACATAGCATGTGTATAATTTAGTCAATAAATTCTACAATCACTACCTTAAAACTTCACTACCAATGTTTCAAATAAATATGTAGTAAAAACAAAATATATCCTAGTACAGTTGACAATGTAATCCTTTACACTGAAACAAAAAACAGCTAGAGTATTGGATCCGTATAAAAATAAATACAATCGCTATAAAGTGTTTTAAACATCTACTTTTACAAACAAAATATTATTGCTAGAATAATGACTCCAAAGCCGGTGTAAAGGTGGAAGCTTACCGTTGAATCGGAGTGTTTTGCTAAAAGGCACACAGCAGAGTAGAGCTTAAAGAACCCAGCAGTTCTCAAACACGCGTTTTTATCAAACATACAGCTTTTTTAATTTGTGAGTGGTTTAACTTTTATTTCATTCCATATACTTGGACTAAAATAAAAATATTTTTTATTTAGTGCTAAGTGAATTCTGAATTACTTTATACGATAATTGAACCTTAAAACTTTTCTGGTTCACATTACAACAGCATATTAAGAAGCTTTGCAGTGGATTTCGCTAATGTTCAACCAATACATCGTTTTCAATTGATGAAGTTGGCCGGGACGACATTCTGAGTGTCGCTGACGAGGTGTCGTAAGCCTCGGGAGTAAGAACAGCAGCTAAAGTGCGAGTGTATTGAGCAGGCGAGACCCAAAATCCCCCCATAACCCGAGTAGTCGAAGTGTATCCCCTGCAGATTTCAATTCTCGCCTCTTTGATCTGCCCCAATCGACCTACTCCAGTATCACACTCCAATAACACTTCTTGCTTCCGAAGAAAGCAACATCTGGATTTGATGTCAAAGCAAAACAGAGAATTTAAATAACTGTTAATCCCTTCAAAGTTAACACTTTACATAACGAGCAATTGGAAATGAAAAAGTGTTCCTTAAATCAAAAGCGAAACAAATTTAAAGCGTAATAAAAATAAAATTTTGCTTTATTAATATGCCATAACGTATTCATTTTAATTACAATGGGACAATAATTTATTCGTAGAGACGAATATGCAGCACTAACAATTTAGTGATAAGCGACTATTATTTTCTAATGAAACATCTGAACGATTGAGCGTCGTTTAACGAAACAAAAACGCACCAGACACCTTTGTCTCCATCCCCTTACATTGTAACACTCTCAAGACTTGTTTTTGTCGTCATAAACAAAAGCAAACACACGAAAACAATCGTCGCTAGACTTGACCACGAGTGATTCTTTTTCTAAATAAACATCTGAACAAACAAAGGACGTGAGTGGACGAAACTAGACAAGAGCCGTCGGAAACAATTCCATTACAGAGGCGAGATAAACAAAAGCTCAGGAGCTGGTAGTTATGTCACATCTAGCTATCGGTGGTATTGTCACAGCTCGTTACCACCAGATGCCAGTTGGCCTGTCATATTATTGTTGCATTGCTGATATTATCTGTCCTATTCAGGTGATGACCGTGATAAAAAGACCGAATATTATCTGTTAAGTTCCTACGTACAAGCATTAATTACTAAACAAAAGAAAACCAAAAGAAATTAGACTAGGGAATGTTGAAATAATCCAACCAGAATCTTTTTTGTAGAAGAGTTTAAAGTTTCATAACTCTAGTATCTTCATCGGTACTTTTAATCATAAACAAATTTTAATTTAGATATCTTCCTAAATAAAGATTTTTACTTCCAAAATTATCGTCACGTATAACTCAATTTTGAAACTTTTAAGGTAGCTTTTATCTATGTATATGTTTAAAAATTATTTGGCGTTTCTTTGACTAAATTTTTGTGTTGTTACAGGTGGATTACACAAACGTTTCGAATTCTGACGTGGATTTACAAGGACTGGTTGAACTTAAACAAGGTAGGATTTTTTTTTTTGTTTTTTTTTTGCTTGATCGCAGTAAATTTTCTGTACAGTATGTTTAGCAAATAATTACCAGTTTAAAGCGCTTTTTTTATATGAGCTAAAGTAGTAATTATTTTTTTAACAAAAAAAATTTTGAGTGTTTTTTCCAAAAACGGTTCCGAAATTCTTCCGAATTTTAAGTAATATCCAGCCAACGTCTTTGTGAAAGGGTTTTGACTTGGATTTTTGGAAGGAACGACACGTTTTCAAAAACATCGACCAATTTATGTACACCCTGTGTAAATAATAATTATAGCGTTTTAAGATATCAATCAAAATTTATTGAATTAAGCAAAAAAATACCTGTCAAACTTGCTCAACATTAATGAAGAATGTTGGTTGTATGTATTGGCAGGTGGTTGCTGTAAGTTTTTATCGATTAAATATCTATACTGCTTGTTCTTACATTCTATTACCCCGCGTGTATGTTCCAATATATTTTTTCATGCTGATATATGGCAGTGTTTGTTTTACTTTCTAAACTTGTTTGGTAATATACCGCGCTATATGTGCCGCGCATTTATTTTTTTAACATGGCCATACCACTATTACTTCCCATGACAGGCAAGTTTAGCTTTGTTGCCGAAAGGTCTGTTTTCAATTTAAACAATACTTTCGAAAGTACACGAGTTAATCTAGGCGTTGTGTGTCTACAAAATATTTTTCAAACGCCACACACAATAGCCTAATAATTAGCGGGAGTATAGAGTGCCGTTCACTGTCATATCCTTTTATAATCCTTTTATTGATAACACATAAATGAAGGAGCAGCGATTGCCTGAACAAATGAGGGGTTCTGTGTAAACAAAACACCCTGAGAACTCTCTCGATTGTTTGGGCGAAGAACTCGACTGCTCACTTTCAGTGTATTTATTTGAATAGGACTATTTTGTTTTCTAGCCAACATGGTTGTGTGCTTAAGTGTATGAAAAAAACAAAGCTCTTAAAGAGGTGTGTTTGACAATACTTTAAGAAAATGGACGTCAAACAAATAAAAAAATTTATGAGCAGGCCAATTTAGTATCGAACGAACAAAATTTTATCAGCAGATAAAAAAATATATACAAGCTTTGTGATCAAATTACTGATTTTACTTCTAACCAGGGAAGGTCACGATATGTTGTCGCTAAAATCTGATCAAGGCTGTGTTTATTGCAACAAGAAGAACAAAACTAAGTGTTTTGCAGAGTTATTCGTGCCAATGGCCATTTGCTTCGGAAAAAAGAGAAATAACTGATAACTTAAATAATAAAAGTAATTTTTGCGATCGCGTAGGCTATGAAACAGTCAGAGATAAAATCGAAATGTTTCTATTTACCAATTCGCGCATCCTTTGCAAGTAAAATGGTGCAAAGTTTTTGAAAAATCTTAAACGGTCACGAAGAAAAACGTCAAAAACGAAACCCCTGCCAAAGCGCTATGATTTGAGAAGTTGTATAACTAAATCTATGCGATTAGCATTAGCAAAGACGTTAATGTAAAAATATATTGACTAAACATTTTCAAAATCAAAACATCACTTAAATATTTTTCTCTTCGTATAGGAACGTTAAGTTCTAATTTTGTTCGATATTATAATCGCATATTCCATTGGCTCTATAAGTGTATCAATTAAACTTTTTTTATTATGGTGTAAGGTTTAAGTGTGCATCTAAGCAACTGTGTTTAAAATTATTCCAACTCTTGACGGAATGTGGTAGTGATAGTTCTCTTATGAAATCTTACGCAATTTTAATGAATCTAACCACCACACCACATATTGCATTACTTTAAACTTGTTCATGAACTTAATGAAGTAGCACCAGGTTTATATTTCAGTCAAGTCTCCTGAAAACAGATACTTTAACCTCCTCAAGATGGCGTTTAGGAAAAAGCACACATAACCATAGCTACGCACAGCCGTCCATAGCTAATCAATTTAACTGGAGGATTGAATATCAATAAAACTAATACATCGGCACCTGGTTCAACAAGAAAATGTCGTGTTTGATAATACTTAACTTTTTTGACTTGAACTGATTTGCCGTTTTAAAAGTTTAAGTAACTGATGCTGGCTAAATATACGTGGTAATGGTATCTTGGAAATTTGTTGACTTTAAAACGATCCTAAAGCCATTACTAGTTCGTTTATATTTCACAGAAGCAACAACCAATGAGCTTCTACGGTGGCTAAGTGGGTTATTTCGGCTTCACCAAAGGCTGTTTCCTACGTTTTGGCCTTTAATCAATAATTAGTGGCTCTGGGAGCGGTGGAGTATCGAGTTATTGCACGAATTCAAAATGTGTAATGAGATCAATACAATTTTCTGAATAAAATTGTATATAATTAACTTTAAAATAGCTTATCTTAATTCTTAGACGTGCTCTTCTTCAACAAAAAATCTATACTGGTTTAAAAGATTCGAACACACATATTTCTACTTTATTATTTTACGACTTTAATCAGAAAGAAGCAAGATCCATTTAACATTTCAAATTGTAGAATAATTTTGCATTAAAAGACCGTTTTAAGCAAGTCCCTTATCACAATTTTAATAATCTACTCGCTTTAATTAACCGATTATGAAAATACTTAGTTTTAATTACAAAAGTAATTAAAAAACCTGCATAAGTAATATGTTAGTAATTCAATTAGATCTCGACTTTTTTTTGCAAGTAATGTTAACACGCGTATCAAACAAAGATTGCTAACTTAATCGCCATTAATATTGCCAAGAAAAAACAAATGCGCTTCGCTATCAGCGCACACTAGATGTGAGTTGAATTATACATTCTAACACAGGATAATTTATAGTTTTTTTTTAATACCGGATTACTTACTAGTGTAGATCCAGATTGATCTAGATTGACGTTGTATTTATCCGATCCCTTGAAATCGGATCAATGAAACCGTTACAATAACATCGTGCGATCGAAACCTTACCGGATGTGACCGAAAGTGCAAATGAGGACCGCGTTGACCCACGATAGTGTCCTTCCGTTCCTTGCTTAAGGAGTCTACTAACAAGCGCAAGGATTCGGTGAGGATTATCTAAATCCTATCGATTCTGCCTCGGTTTCTTACAAATGAGGAGCTGATTTCGAAAGTCTCTTGCCTATGTATTACACAAGCTATTGATTGTGCCATATCTATCAACTTTTTTGAATAACAACTTTTATTTTATTTTGAGACTCTCGTCCGTTCGTCCGTAGCAATCTTTTTTATTTCTAAATCGACATAGAAATCCTAAAAATTTTATGTTTTTGTTAATAGTGTAATGCAAGAAGTATAATGTGCTGCTTAAGTTGTGTTGTACTGTATTTTGACTTGTCTTATATCATGTGTAAAAACTGATATCTCAAAGACTAATAAATTATTATTATTATAAAATTATTATTTTAAAAATCTGTAAACAGTTATGAAAATATTTTTAATCGGATTCTGAACGAATTATTATTCGCAATGCATTGCATAAATGTTGGTTTTCAATTACTATAAAGCCCCAAAAAGAAAATTGACATTGAGTTATCAAGGATATAAAATTTTCAAATTTTTATAAACTTTGAAGTGCTATAAAAATATTTTAAAATGGTTTTTGAACGCATTTATAGTTGGGCAATTTTTAATGGCAATAAAGTCCATAACAACATTTTTGAATTTATGGCTACAAAATTTTCAAAGGTTACACTGCAAATTTCTGAATATTTTGAAGAACTTAAAAAAATGTTTTTAATAAGTTTTTGTACGAATTAATAGTTGCTATGCATTGCAACATGTTGTTTAATATTCTTAATTACTGTAAAGTTCAAAGAAATTATTTGGAATTTTGTTTTAAATAAATTATCGAGAATATAAAATTGGAACAATTTTAGAAACTTTGTAGTAGGTACTATGAAAAATACTACTAACCGGTTTCTAAAACATGATATTATTATGCATGTATACTATTTTAAATAACAATAAAGCCCATACCAGCTTTTTAAAATTTTTGACCAATAACATTTCAATGATATGGCACTTATCAAATTTTAAAAAACTTTGAAGAGCGATAAAAAAAAATCGGTTTCTGAACCAATAAGTAGTATTAGTTATGCATTCTGTAAATGTTGTTTGGCATTTTTGAAAACATTGAGGCCTTGGAGGAAATTTTTGAATTTTCGACGAAAAAAATCCCGAAGGAATGTGGGTACCATTGGCAACCTTTTAGAAATTTCGAAGTACTGTAAAAAATACTCTCATAGCAGAATTTTTGTATCCTTGACTAAAGAAATTTCAAGGGTGTGGCACTAGACAAATTTTTAAAAACTTTGACGGGCTGTGAAAAATAATTTTAATCGGTTTCTGAACCAATTAGTGTTAGTTATGCGTTACATAAACGTTGCTAAACAGTTCAACTAACAATGAAGTAGATTTCAAAATTTTTAACCAAAATTATTCAGGGGCATTTATTGTCAATTTTCAAAAATTTCGGAGACCTATAAAAAAATTCTTTTAATCGGTTTCCAAACGAATTGATAGCTGTTTTGTATTGCACAAATATTATTTAATATTTCTAGAAAAAATTTAACCCATAACATTCTTTACTATAATTATGTGCAAGGGTACCTATATACACTTAGCAAATTTTAAAGAATTGCGTTTCCCCAGTAAATGTTTTTAATAAATCTTTACATTTAGTGCACTTTTGAATAATTCTAAGTGTTTTTTCTTCTTCTTCTGTTGATGTACCGAAAACTTTGCCTTAAGACAAACGTTTTGAAAATGAGCTCCTCAGGTGTTTTGTGATCTGGCAACATCAGGTTCGTCTTGGCCTTATTGATATGCGTGAAACGTCCAACGCCATGCAAATAATCAATGGAATCAAGAGCTAACGGCAGCGTATTTATTAAAAGCGGCGGAAAATAATTACATTACATTAAGCTAACACATTCGATGTAAAGTGCGAAGGGATAATAGATCTAAGTTAGCGATGGCCGAGATACGACAGGAAGTGTAGATGCTATCGGCTGGCGGTTTTTTCAACATATCCTGTAGCTAAACTACCATTAAGGCTTCTTTAAATTGGTACTTAAGTAATGTGTGTTCTTTGGTGTTAATAGGTTGATTATTTCGATAAACCAACATGGGGCAATAATAATGTTCGTGTGCAAATAATATCTGTAGTTTTTAATTGTTCTCGCATGGAGAGTTTTTTTTTAGTAACTTTACAGAAATGTTGGATGGACTGAAGTGATTCATTTTAAATATAAAAATTAATCCTTTGAAAAAGATTAGTAATAAATAAATAAACCTGAGACGAAATTCTTGAAAGTGATATTGCATTTGGACAAGACATGTGCAAACAAGAATACGTAAAGATATGTTTGTCTTCACAGGGCAAATTAGCGGAGATTATTAGACCGACGAGATTCGTACCATTGATACCACAAGGGTAGTTATTATCTAGGTGGCCCTTGCGGGTAATGAAGCAGAACGATATTACCGGTCGGCCGTCTGTAATAAGACCGTGGCTACTCATGTTACACATCTTCCAAGCAATCATACGCTTCCTTACACAATTTTAAGACATTTTTTTCGTGATATAAAGGATTGATTTCAGCTAAATCCCGGTGGCCCCATTTTCAAAATGGACCGGTTTTTATCGAATCTGTGCAAGGTGCCGTTTCATCTTTTTTTAGTTTGCTTTTTTTTAAGCATCGGTTATTTGATACAATGTCTTGATTAACAGCGCGACTAAAAACATGTCAATCCGTTTTGCATCTCATTAGCAAATTTGGCGACCCGTTTTTAAAATACATTAAGCGTCATCAGATTTGGTTACGTCTGATCTGGGATTAAATATTTGTATCGAAAATAAATGTAAGCTCCTGTGTCACAAAAGAAATGAAGCCCGATCTCGCTTTAAGTACTTCATCATTAACAAACGTCCTACGTACGTCTTGTTTTGCACACCATAACAAACTTTTGCGACTTTTTAAAAAGCAAATATGACAGTAATTGCTCATTAAAAATTTTAATCAAGTCAGTTCATTGTTAATCCGCCCAGATCTCTTAATATATTTATATTAGATCTTTTATCGTGTCTATAATATATCTGTATTAAAAAAAAAAACGTAATGCGACAACCAAATAATTCAAGCATACCAACAATGGGATATCCGTTGCAAAAACCGACAACAAACGTCTACTTTTGAAGCTTTAATAAATTTGATCATCCAATTTTTGATATCCGTACTCATTAATAACGTATTTTAATCATTATCATAATATTAAACTAATTTATGTTACATTTAAAATGTATGACCTCAAAAACTCAAAAAAAAATGCAATTCTGAAAGTTTTGTCTCATACTTTAGGAGGATTTGGTAAACAAATAATATGAAAATATAAATAAGAAGTGTTTGCGATAGTCGAAATGTTGCGAAAAACGAAATAACTCAACTTTAAACTTGCAAAATCAGCTGACGTTAGCGTGTTTGAGGGCACTATCCTAGCCATTGTATGCAAGGTAAATTACATTGAATTTTTATTAGCAATTAAGGCATTTGTGAAATTTTTGATATCATAACATACTTCGCAAAGTGTTTGCGGTTTATCGGACGCATTTTGTGCGTTTTGCCAGATTTTTTATAACGGAATGTAAACAGTAAGAAAAAATTTGACCTTCGCATTGTGAACGTCTGTACTTTTGAAAATTGCGTTGTTCTGAAGATGTGGCCCGAATATTTTCTTTGCAAGATAGGAGAATTTGAATTACATCCTATATGTAAAACTTTTGACCTGTATTTTCAAATCCATCGACAAGATACAGCTGATCGAACATTCGAAAATTTTGCTAGAAATAAAGGTATTGGAAGAAAATTAAAAAACATTTTATTTTGAATTGTAAATCAGTATTTTTTTAATTGGTTTACAAATTATTTAAGCGCACATTTTATTTCTTATTGCAGTTTTCTGTGGTTTCCCTCCTCTAACTAATTTTAATTTTGTTTGATAAGAAAGGAATTTACACTTTTTATTGTATTTTGATAAACACTTCTGTTATCATAATGTGGTCTGTCTGTATGTTTTTGAAACGATTTTAAAGTATTAGTGCGTATTATAATTACATCATATTTTATTATTATCACAATTAAAATGAGCAATTTGGTGCTGAATTGACACTCGTCACTTCTACCAAAAAAGAACATAACAAACCATGGTAAACACCAAAATGATTCGTTTTATATTGGACTATTTAATGGTTCCTGTTTATTTATTTTATTTTTTACTCAAAAACTGTAGCTTTTAAGAAAAAACCTAAAGATTACAAAAGTTTCCACAGAGTTCTGATAAAAAAAACAACAGGGGTCGCACTTTTCAGCCCCCTGTGAAGGTGGGAGATGATTGAAAATATTACCACGGTAATAAGTATAAGCATCTACCTCATATCATTCTCCTACATTTATCCAAATTTGAGAAATAAAATAAAAACTTAATTTTATCGTCCCCCTATAGGGGGGTGTAACTCCGAAAGGAGATGTCCAAGGAAAAAATGTTACATGCTTTCATGTCTTTACCCCCCTTAATTTTCGATAAGGAATCGCCTCCCAAATTTTTTGCAATATTTAAGAACAACGTTATAAAAATAATTTTTATTTGTAACTCTGAAATTATTTTTGGGATATGTAAAATGTGAATTTTAAAAATAGTACAAAATTACGTTAAGATATTTTATTTTCATTTTCATTTCATCGTTATCGGTTATATAACGTTATTAAAATATCGTTACCTACGTTATTGTATTAGAAATTATAGTTGAATCGTTATTATAACGTTATCGGGTGTCGTGACGTTATGTTTTCCATCCCTGGTTTCAGTAGGGAATCCCAATAATAAGTTTTGTTTTTGGAAGTTGTAAACATAATACCCAAAATCGGTATTGCATAAAACCATTGCTCATCATTAAGTAAACGGTAAAAATATGAAGGCTTAGAACGCTAATGACCGTTAAGCTGTAAACGGTTCAAACACTTACAAAATGTGATTTAAAAATTAATTTTTTTAAATTTCGTTTTAGTTGTCACGTTTTTTAGCCGGCAAAAACACAGATATAATAATTTACTACTTACACTACAACAAAACGGAGCGACGATTACATTTATTACACGTTTACAATAATTTATTACGACCTGGACAGGCCGTCTTGATGTCCCTAAATAATCGTGTCTTAATGAAGATGTGAGCCATTGAATTTAAGGTCTCGCAGCTATCGTCATTTTATTAGTCTGATTAATCATCGGCCGGTATATAATGAGCCGAGTTAGATTAAAAACGAGTGTTCGCTCTGAAAGCGCGAAGATTAAAATTATTTATTATCTCGACTTCGTATGTGTCAAATTTAATAAAAGATGAATAATACTAACGAATCCACATTCGTACTTTCTAATTGCGATTTTAGTTTATGAATGCACAATAACTTTCAGGTCTGTAAACATTTGAATGTGGAATGAATTTGTATGACTGTACAAAAATGTTGTATACACCAGGTGTTCGGCTTTAATGCTAGTTTCCATTCTAAAGAAAAAAAGAGTTGCTTGTGATCAAAACTTAAATTTAGAATTTTGAGTGGGTATTAAATATTTTTGATTATCGAATTGTTTTGGAATCGTCAAATTATATTCAATATTAGATTTAATTTACGAACTCAAAATCGTTTGAGTTCGCTCATTCACAGTTGTTGGCATTTTAAACCACAGTTATTAAAAATGTTCTTTTAAAATTTAATTTTCTATGATAGATTTAATATTTTTTACGGTATAACAAAATACATTTAAAATTTTGCCTTTACTATAGGGAGATTAATAAAATTTCGATAAATAGACAATAACTTTATGCAAAAATCAAGCACTGCTTTATCTTTAGCAATTTTAAACAAAATGCCAAATTTTTAATTAAACAATGGCTTTCAAGAAAACTTAAATAAAAAAAATATACCGATGAAAAATTTGAAATAAAAATAATAGTCTTTAAAATTGAGTGATTAATATTATTCAGTATGAAAATTAAAGATTATTGCGGTTTTTCTTATGCCAGTCAAATTTCGATTTCATTAAAAATTTAATTGCTTTTTACATTTTGGTAATGAAAGCATATTTTTATTGCTAATAATGTAACTATTATCTATTGATTATTAAGGAATATAATTATTATTTTAAAAGTTGTTTTAAAACTAGTGATAATGATTTCTCACAAAAATTTTAAAATTTGAAGTTTTCTTACTCAAAGGTATAAAAAGCCAAAAATTTTGAACATTCTTAATTAAGGATTTAAAAATATTATTTAACAATTTTCTTAGTGTATTATTTGCCAAAGGTGAAAACGCATAGATTAGGATGTCTTTAACTTTTTCAGAAAATATGAAGACCATCCCAAAAAAATCGACTTTATTCTGAACAAAATTGTAAGTTATTGTCTTGGAACTTTGTTAAAAAGTTTAAGGAGCTGCACAAAAATTATTTTAGGCAGTTTCTGAGAAAATCAAAGGTGGAAATACATTGCTTAGGTTGTCTTTAACATTTCCACAAAATATATTAACCATCCCAAAACAATCGACTTTTTAATAAAAAACATTGCAAGCTTATAGCTTGTAAAAGATGTTTTAGGCCGTTTCTGAACAAACCAAAGATGGATATGTATTGCCTAGGGTGTCTTTAACATTTTCAGAAAATATAAAGACCATCCCAAAACAATCGACTTTTTTCTGAAAAAAATTCCAAGCTTAAAGTTTGGGAACTTTTTAAAAACTTTGGGGAATTGTAAAAAATTGTTTTAGGCCTTTTCTGTACAAACAAAAAATGGGAATGTATTACCTAGAGTGTTTTTAACATTTTCAGAAAATATAAAGACAAACTTTCGCAGAAAATTGTCTTCGCTGGTTATTTTCAAACTCCATTCAACTTTTTTTGTGATTCTATACAAACTTGCTAATTTAAAACACCTTCCAACTGTTGTAATAACAAACTTACCCATGTAGCCCTATAGATTGTTGTCACTGTGTATGTATTTATTTTTAAAATGATTGACTTAAATAATTCAAACATTTATCATTTTTAAAGTACACCTGTAAAAGTTTTCAAGCGAACATATGACATTATGACATTTGAAAATGCAGTCAGTCGTTAGTTTAAAAACTATAATCATCTTTAAAATCACACAGTTCGATAGATTTGACAAATGTGTTCACATTATAGTATAAAAATATAAATAATGGCCAAATAATATTTCCTTTAAAAATGAATTCGCCTTGACATTACTTGTATTTCCCATACCTACAAAAATTATCGTTAAAACACAAATTATAGTTCCTTTTTTTAAGGCCTAGCCTAGAATTTTACAAGTTATATTTTTCATGTTTGACATGATTTCTTTTCCAAGATCTATAATTACCATACACTTTAGTTTGCTTTACATTTATAGAACGCAAGAATTGTTTATTGTTGTCATTTATCATGGAGCTAGACAGTCGATTAGTATGAATATATTATAATACGTAATTTATTTTGTTTCATGCATATTGAATACAATAATCCGCTGTATAGACCTTATCGGTCGCTTTATGTACTAAAAACAAATGCGATAGGTGCTCGCGTACCTTGTGAATGATTAATTTTTCTTTTCCATAAGTATATAATGATAGCTTGGCGTGTTGGGCTATTATGTTTAATTCCTTGTAAAACTAAAATGATAGCAAAATACAGTAAGTGCAAGTCATGGACTTTTTATACGGGGTGTTTATAAATTTTGACAATTTTGTTTATTGCTGAATTGGACCTTTTATTATAAAAGTGGATCAAGTCAATTTTTGGCAAAAAAATTGAGACGACAATAGCTATTTACGTAACAAGACCGGAAAGTGATTCTTTACTGAATGAGTAGTTTTTGGACGAGCCTGAAAGGATAAGAGTCGAATAAAGACACTTTGCGGGTATGTTACGTACAATTTTTTTTTGCGTCCGCCACTGACACCAAAATCACTATCGTCACCATCCAAAATTAAGCAATAACTTAAAAAACTACAGGTGAAAACTCGCTTGGTGGTATAATGACGCTTGTTTGACAGCGCAAATCAACAAAATACCTCATCGCCATAGGAACCAGTTACTTTCTGGCCTACGCCAGTAAAGATGTACTTTCTAGCCTAAAAACTGATCGGAAACAACTGATTTTCTGGGCGGACGCAGAATAGTTATTTATGTATCAAGGCCAAAACGTGTAACTTTTTCGGCCGCGTCAGGTTTGCTGGCTGAGACGTAGTCGAAATAAGCAAACAGGCAAGGACGAAAAAGTACGTTTTGGCCGAGGTGCATATTACATTTTTTGTGCGATCGAATTAAAAACAATCTTAAGGTTTTAGTATTTTTCAAAAATATAGGTTAGAACTGACAGATGACGGCGTATGCTGTTAGCGGTGGAAACGTACTTGCATAATTCTGTACATAATTTAAATAACCTTTTTTTGTGCGATTGTAATGTTTTCTTCATTAATTAATTAATATTAATTACATACATATATATTTATTTATTAATACATAGTATAATTGACAGCAATAGAACAGTATTCAGTATCAACACGAAAATATTAGGTTATCAACTACCTGACAGTTAACAACCTAAAGACCTCTACGTCACTACCCTTAGCGGGAAAGCCATAATCTCAGAGAACTTATATTCAGACACGCACATGCGCTTTCCGTCCTGCTTAATGCAAATGATCTTTTTCGTACGCTGTAGCGGCCGAAAAACTTTTTCGGCCGTTGCTAATGTAGGGCCGGAAATGCAGTACTTTATGGTTGCTAACGCGTCCGTCAAACAACTGTTTCTAGTACGATCGCACAAAAAAAAAAAAATTACATATAATTCAGTGTGAACTTTTTGTAGCAAACAGTTTTTTTTGTAGTCGGAAATATTTTGCTGTACGAATTCTAAATTAAAGGCTGATAAAACAATTTGTAATTAGAAAAGTTTTAACCGAATAACTCTTATACCTACAAGTTATGAAATATTAAGATTTGAGTGAGTTACCTCAGGATAAGTTTTACATAGAAATAGTAAAGTTTTCTGGATGTTGAATAGATTTAATTGTGTCAGTCTAATTGATCTGTGGCAGACAATGTTCTTTGTAAATTTTAAATTTGTCTCGAGAATCATCGATCTGTAGTGTTGTCGTCGGTCGTATAAAACGCAGTCATATGCGTAGCCTGGAGCTATGTGCTAGCGACAAAATTGTATCACCTAAATGCGATTCTTGTTCCCAGTGGGGTGCATTGTGCTGCTCTGTACAACCCTAAAATACTTGATTACTGTGATTAGGTTAGGGTTGCTTTCCCATGCTTGGCGGACTTTGAATATCGCTAAATGTCGTACTTCTAGATACACAAATTGACTTTCACTAGACGCATATCCAAGAACTATTAGCTCATACTGCGGTTTACAAAGAGAATGCAATTTATTTCAATGCGAGGCACAAGTAAAATTTGTCAGTTATGAACTAACGTCAGATTTAATTGAATGAGGTCGCTTTATCTCGACACAGATTTTACCCTCAACTTGAAAATGTTCTACGTGGTTGTTTCATTTTTTTGTCTTTACATGGGATATTATTGCTGAATAGTGCAAATTTTATTTTAAGATTTAGTTATCTCACAAAAACAATACGTTTCAATTCATTTAAATTCTAAATGTTTGAAATATAAGTTAATTGTATTATAAATAAATAGTTTTTCTAAAACATTGAGTTATTTAAGTTATTCATTTATCAACTTATGTAGAAGTTAGCAGGGCTTACTTATACATCTTCCGAGTTGTGATGTTTCACATTGAGTGTCTAAATTTACTTAATGAGAAGCTGTAGTGTCAAGAAAACACATTATTTTGTTACAACTGCAGTTTCACGTTACGAAGTATGCAGTTTTAACTTTATCAAGCTTTTGGCTGAAGCATTTCAAAGGATTTGTAACGAAATTATAAGATATTACTTTTAAGTTAGTCTCAAATAATCTTGAATTATAAAAAAAAAATTGTTTTGTATTAAAATTCAATTTTTTGGCCCTTATTTTATTAAATTTAGATTATTTAGTTGAATATCATAAATACAGCTAAACAGAATAGCTTAAAAAAAGTATCGTATGTCGTGTGTAAAAATTCACTCCTGTGCGGTCATTATTTAAAATAGAGCAATTAAAAACCATTCTGGTTTTTAGAACAGTTTAGGCTTGCTTCGATCTAAGTTACATGGTTTTATTTATAACTGGTCCTAGGTGGTCCGGTTTAAGCTGTTCATACATTTTGTAACTCCGGTAGCTAAATGCCACAGCTGCTATTATAAAATTAGTGCACGTAAGGTTATTAAATACAATAGTAATTATCGGAATTAAGTTGGATAATAATTTTTAATTTGAAAGGTGTTGTATAATCAGCCTGATTGTTAAAGTGATGTATATGTCACATTAAAATGTTTAATTTTGACATTGAAGCTAGGAGTACAATTTTTTTGTCGGGTAGGTATATACAATATTTAAACTGCAAACTAATAAATTGAGCTGACCTGGCCATTTTACACTCCATCATATAGCTTATAGCCTAAAGAGAATTGAAACAGCAATCCAGCAAGTACACATGAATGATAAGAATGGCCTACTACTCTTCGAGGGGCTGCATCCCCGGGCCCGCAGTCTGAGGGCCCCTAAATTTTTATGTATTTTTTGTTTAATATGCATTTTAGAGGCAGACTGCAAAAAAAGTGGCCACGTTTTTTATTGCTCTTATAAAACTCAGATTTTTTCATTCACAAGGGCCCCCAAATTTTAACTTACCCGGGCTCCCTCTTACCTCTAAGATGCCCTGGGAGATAAGACTGATAACCGAATTTTGTAAGTGTTGTAATTTCTGAACGAATTCAATGTGATTGTAATAATATTATTGTAAAAATCAAACTTAATTTGATACGAAGTTCTAGCCAAGATTTGTCTATAAAATTTGATTAAATACTAATCAAAATCTGTTCAAAATATGTTAAAATTTCACACACAATCTAAGGCAAATAACAACAAAATTTTCTTTATACCTACAAATAATCTCATTTTTAAGTGCGCCCTTATAGTCATTTTGGTATTAAAATTGACACCGTATTTTTAGCTGTGCAAGTTATTTAGTTAGACAATATTGTAATCAATTCTTTTCTATGTTAGAATGTATAGATTAATTACGTAACATACTTTACTTGAGCTAATTGACACCAGAGGCACATCCGGCTTAAGCTATGAATGAAAACGAAAGTGCACCGAAACAATTCCTTAATATACTATAAATTAGTAGTAATTTAGAAAACCGAACGCCTTCATTCATAACAAACGACTTTGTGTACTATCACAAACAAAGTAAAGGCAACATGCACCGACTAATTCACTTCATGATTAGTAAACTTTCACTCCATTCTTATGCACACATACTCATATACATAAATGTCAAAACGCCAAAACATTTTAACTTCTTGTACAAACACATCACGAATACTCGTATAGCTGAGGACTATCGAAAATTGTATACGCGCGCGCTGACATTTTTCTACGGCTTGTTTGTTCAGACAAAATTGGTAGGCAGAGTATTTGAAAGCCAGTAAGAACTGGGCAAATAATTCTCACCATGATGGTACAGTGTAGCTCCAATAACCCGTGTTTATTTTATAACAGATACGTATTCGGTGTCTTCTGTACTTAAAAAACGAATGCAATGATTTGTTTGCGTACGGAAATCTATCGACTACCTTTTATTTTTCGCCGCACTACCAAGAACCACGATCGTGATCAAACAAATGGCGATCGACCTTTAAATTTTGTATCTAAGCCTGTGTTAACTTGATCTATATTAAAAGCATTTACCATAAACCGAATACTTAACATTTATACTTGAACTTAAGTAAATATGATTTGGAAATGTATAGCAACGTCAATGCTTTTAAAGAGAAAAAAGTACATATAGTAGTATGTTCTTTAACTAAACAAAGATTGCTTTACGTACAGCAGTCTAGTGACAGCACAAGTATTTTATCTTCTTCATGTAAACTTCACGGTTTTTATTTTGCAAGTTTTCGAGGATTAGATTATTAGGAACATCCGTTTTTATTAAGGGAAATTCTTACTAAAAATCTCAATTTCGTTATTATAAATCCAAATATTCTATTAGCATTGTTTGTTGCTTAATAGTTGCTAAAATTTGGTGCGATTTTTGTTATGCAAAGTAATATATACATAAAAGCTATTTTGCAGGCCGTTTAGGCCCAGAATTTGATAATGTTCTTCCATACTTCTCTCTTTCGTTTTCTTCCTCCAATACATTATGTTTGTCTCTCTTAGTTCTGCCTCCACAGCTTCTCTCCATCTTTTTCTGGGTCTTCCTCTTTTTTTGCTGTATGCAGGCTCTTTCCACACTTTCTCTTTTATGCTTTCCTCCCTTCTCTCAATATGTCCTAGCCATTGTATCCTTCTGGCATTTATTACTTTGTCTATATTTGCTTCTTTGAAAATTGTATATACCTCCTCGTTCGTTCTTCCTATATATCCTTCATCTGTTCTCTTTCCTTCCACTATTCTCCTAATTCTTTCTTTCCCATCTTCTTAGAGCTTCCTTTGCATTTTTATTCAGTACTCAGGTCTTACACCCATAGATCGCTGTAGGTCTTAGTATTGTTTTATACGAACGTAGTTTGGTGCTCCTAGATAACTGTTTTGCTCTTATTAGGTTATTTAAAGCTCCTGCATTTTTGTTGGCTTTCATAATTCTCATGTCTTTTTCTTCTTCCATTCTGTTCGTGAGCAGTGTACCCAAGTACACAAATTCATTTACTTCCTCAAATTCCCCTACCACTA
This sequence comes from Elmis aenea, assembly GCA_947652605.1. NCBI lineage: Eukaryota > Metazoa > Arthropoda > Insecta > Coleoptera > Elmidae > Elmis > Elmis aenea. Next base: position 1,071,082 of record OX393576.1, on the reverse strand, counting down.
GCCTGTCTTCTATTGTCTGTTGTCATATTCTCATTAGCTTGGTCTTATCTTCGTTTATCCTTAATGCTTTGTTTTTGTGCTGCTTCTGTCATTCTGCCTGTGATCTCTCCCAGGTCCTTCAAAGTTACTGCCAGTATAGCTACATCATCGGCATAACTTATGAGTTGGTGACTTTTGTTTAGTATTGTTCCCTCTCTGTTCAGTCTTCCGTCTCTTACTATTTTTTCCAGAACTACGTTGAATATGAGGGTTGATAATGAGTAAAAAAACAGCTTAAATTGCGCCTTTTTAGCAACGATTTTGTTAAAAACGTTGTCTTTATAAAAATAATGTTTCCAAATTTACTGTTCATAACTAAAACAATCATGTTAAATATTAATACAAATGTATAGCCCATAGATTTCAAAGATTACACAATTTTTTCTTGTTTTAAATCGTACATTTACCACTTTTATTTTCTAAATAACCTTTGAACACAAGAATTGCATTTACGAAACTCACCCAAGTAGACAAGTATATATTGGTTTACGAGACAATATTAAATAATAATCGCAGTCAAAGGACCATCTGGTTTCTAACAGATCTTGGGAAAAACCCTTTATCCCCAAAAATGCCTCAATAAGTGGGAAAATCCACACAATATTGTGCGATGGGATTGTTTGCCTCTCAGAAATATTTAAAGCAGATTAACCCCATGAATAAACCGTTTCTAATTCTCCCTCAATGCTAATACTAAATACGTATTGTGCTCGAAGACCATTCAGGCTCTGCTTACACAAGCTTTGTTTATGCCTAATGTTCAGGAGACTGCCAAAAAGGTAGGTTTTATCGTAATTGTGAACTTACATGAGCGATAAGAAGGTATAATAGACGATAACGATTCAAAATTAATTATGGTAGCCTAATAGTGTGTCGGGAGTGTGTCGTTATCAACCACTTAAGAATTGTAGACTTCAAAATATCCTTAGAAGTACCTACAAAATTTATACTCATCGTATTATTTGTAGATACTGTGTATTATTATTGTTGTTGATTAATATAATTGAGAGTGCATGAATTAATATTATACCATTAAGTTGATTACCTGGGAATGGCATTTTTAATGTGCACAATCTATCAAATACTTGTGCAAGAGTGTACTCAGTGGCGTGCACCAGAAGTTAGTTTGTAGATTTAATTGGCTATAAAGATAATTGCGGAATTGTATTTATTAATACCTACAAGGCTTTTGAGCATTTTTATATGTTGTTTGTCGTGAGTGTACATAACATGGCAAGTGTAATGAATGGGGTTGTAATTAACAGGTGTATTTACATAATTTTATTATTGTCAGACGCAATTTTTACTGCCTACGTATAATTTGAAGTAAAGTAATGACATCGAAGACCATTAAATGATAATGAATGTGCTGGTATGATGGAGCGTAAATTAAATGAAAGGAGATTGTTTTTATTTCCGCCACACTGTTCGAAAAATGTGTGTTTGTGGAAATAATTCAAACTTGAGATTTGCAATGGATAATTAAAATAATTATACGCAAAGGATATTAAAATTGGGTGCACAAAAAGCTTCAAAAATTTATGTCAAGAAAATTACATGCTAAATCTGTTCGTCGAAGCAGGGTTTGGCTACAAACGTTTATATAAAAATTATGTTTTTATTTTATGGGACATTTTGTCGTTTTAATATATAGCTACTAAATTATTTTAGTTTAGTTCAGTTTATTAAACTGAGGTCACAAAAAACAAGGACACGAGCTTAAAGACATGGATGAACAGCAAAAAATATTCAGTTTAGGCCATTTTAAGTGCATATCAACAAAAGAAGGGACGCTAAAATTTGCCTTCAAAATCGCGTATGTCCATAAAAGAGGTGTGAAATTTTTTAACGCAAGAACATCAGAATATTAATGGTTTTCGAACGACTCGCTACCGTTCTCAGTCAAAAATATTTGTACAATAATAAATTATAAAACAAACACTAAAAGTTTCACGCCTTCAAATAGTTTGCCGTATCGGATCGAGTTAGCTGCGGGTCGGAATGCTATAATTACAAGTTGTAAATTGATATATGGCCTATTGAACAAGACTACCGGAATTCTTTATTACTGGTTTTCCAGCTCACTTTACATGCTTATCAAACTGTTATATCGTTATTATTATACTGTTTCGCTACCTTAATTGTTCAACCACAGCGATATTTATAGGGTTTAACAGTGAAAAATGCTAAGTCAACTGTTAAAACCAATTTCCTGTCCAGATTTTAATTTCAGACATCAGTATGTAGTATATAAACGAAATGTTTGTCTTTAAAAAGCTCTGAAAATTTATGTTTGTCCAGTAATCCCTGATATTTCGTTTAACACGAGTCGCGAATGAACGCGACATAATGTTGAAACCAAAATTTAAATACCGCACCTCTAAAATTCTGTAAGCGTAAATTTTTGAAGGAACAAGAAAAGGAAATACTGCACAAACTTATACCTTAACATACACATATTTATGTATAACATTAAGTGTTTCCTTTATAAAACTACTGAGCTTATGCCTAAACCTTATAATATTATAGTTTCATTATCAAACTTGTTTTGATAGATCGTCATAAACTTTTAATCCTTTATAAAACAGAGAATTTTGAGTGTAATTTCGTTTCCTGGATTCCAAAATAAAATCTTTACAGTTTCTAGTTGGATAATTGTGAATCTCAGAATTTTGGGTTACACATTTTAGCAAAAATTGGAAGCAGGTTATTTATAATTTTGAAAATTAAAATAATCGTATGAAAAACTATCCGTAGTTTGATACTAAGCAACTGTAAAGTATCTAGCATTACAATAATTTTTGTGTACCTGGAATAGTGTAAAATGATTGTCATAGCCCCATAATGCAGTTTTTGAAATCGGTTTAAAACGTTAGTAAGTATTCGCCAGAAATAAAATACTAGAGCAATATTCAAAATGGTGTGCTATGCTACTTTTGTTTATTAGAAATGTAGTAAGAATTGAAAGTTTACTATTGAATCTACCAAGAAAACCAAATTTTTTTGGAAACCTAACCTAACCTTCTCAACTATATAATCTGTTTAGGTTTTTCACGTTTTTTTATGTTAAAAACATGGACACAACATTCGATTAAGATTTGTCCTTGTTCAATAAAACTTTAACAGTAACTTGGTGTTATATATACAAAAGAAATACAAGATCATTGTGAAATATTCGTAGAGAATAAACAAAACTGAATTAATGCAAGTATTAATCAAATTTTTAGTAATGTTTTAGCTGATTCCACTTAAAACAAATAAATGCAAATCTGGCTTGCGTTTAGTTGTTTTCTCTATTAGTCATTCATAACAAACATAAAACAAACTACATTTACGCTGTGCAACTGTTAATAAAACGATGCAAGTTCAACGCATCTGCTTACAAAGTGCTTTGTTCATATTCACTATAACATAGGAAGGTTGTCATTGTCAACACATCTGCAAAATCTTATTTCTTGCGGCAATAGCACGGCTTTCGAAATACGAATATCAATTCTCAGCTAAATCGAAATTGCCTGAAGTTTTCCTGTCCTACATAAACTACCTAGTAGCGCACTATTCATACATTAACAATCTGTGTAAAAAAATTAAGCACAGCTCTTTATATACGCTATTAGTATTTTTTAAATTTTGGATATGCTTATAGTGTCCGAAATTCGAGGTTCACCGTAAATTTTTAAGGTACCTAATAAGGTTCATATGTCTACAAGAAATTCCTCACTAATTGGTGATTTATTTTTAAACTTATATATGTTTTCTAATAATTTTGCGATAATTTTAACAACTGGAAGGCTCATTAAACAACCAAAAACTTAATACCTACTTAATTTATTCGTCAAAATAATTAACCCATCAGTCAGAACACTTTCAAATTCACTATCAGCGACAGATTTAGTTTTACAGGCAATTAATATCGCTAGCTTGGCGTAGGTACCCGGGGAGCATCGTCCCCCATTAATAAAGACTATGGGGGGCAAATAACACAAATATCCTTCCTACACAAATTCTACAAATTTTCTCTGCCTACACATAAATAATAAATATTAATATTTTTATAGCGCTTGGCTTATATAATCGTTTGAAGTATCAGAGTAAGTTAAAATTACTTCATGATCGTTATTTTCCTATGTAATACGATAATTACAGTAATAATTACATGTAATTAGCTATCCAACTTTCCGATAGATAATATTGGAATAAACTAAACTTGCAACTTATGATTATATTGTCATTTATAACGCTTGTATTTTTAATTTTTAAATGTTAATTGTATGTAAACTTTATAATTTGTTATTTTTGCTTTGCCAAAAAAACCTTTTCTGTTTCGCATTTACGCAAATTATAGACAACCTATGTTGTGAAAATTTGTAAACTAAATATTTCATTATATTATACATGAATGGTTCGTTTTTAAAGATATTGGCATCAAATATTCCATACTGATTGTATTTTTGATGAAAATATAGCATATTTATCTTTAGTCTAAATTCTAAATAAATCAAATGGGAAAAAAATTAAGATACATTGTAATAAAAATTAAAAACGTATCTTATTCATGAAAATATCAGATTCAAGCAACGCACAATCAGATGTTTCGAGTTGTTACCTTTTGTTACACAAAAACAGAAACTAGACATTTATTTGCACCCGCAAATATACTTCACTTTGCTATCTACATAGAAATCCATTTAAATTAACTTTCAAACAAAACTATATTAGACTTTCATTTGTTTTTAAGCAATTTTTAATGCGAAATTTTACATGCTGTTTTATTTTAAGGCAAATACATTTTCATAATTAGATTCCGCTATTGTATTAAAAAATTAAGATTGGGATCAATTCAAAAATGAATTATTAACGTGCAAGCGTGTAGGCAGTCTAATATATGTGTAGCAATATAAATAAGTTTAAATATAGATCACTCCTTTTTTGAGGGATCTATTGTAGAGATGTCAGACCAGTTTCAGACTCATTTCTTCATCTGTAACTATCTTCTTTTTTTTTAAATAAATTATTAAAACGTATACAGGATGTCCCAGATTACATTTCCAGCATGGGGATCTCGCTTATTATAAGAGTTACATGTTTGCTATAACATCTGAAGTACGAGGAATTTTGTACTTTTAAAAATTGATTGTGGTTCCTCTCATACTAAGGAACAATTCATCTAATTTAAACAAACCTGTATCTCTTATAATAAGTGAGATCCCCATACTGGAAATGTAATCTGGGGTATATACAGGGATACCATATACATAAATGAAAAGCAAACATTTTGCTTCGATATTATTTGATGAACTAACAGATGTACAACTTGAGTAATTAATAATGGTCAAAAAGAATTTACGGCTTCATGATTTTTAAGATTTGTTCACGGAAAATTTCCAAATTGTTACCCCGTTTTTTTTTCGCCAGTGAATAGTGCATAAGTCAAGGGATAAATATTATTCCTCAAGCCGACTGGGAAACCGGAATTGATTCATAGTAATCAAAAAAATTTACAACGCATCCACTATTAATCAAAAGTCCTCATTGAATGCAAATTGCCTTGCTGGAATAATACTAATGTGCCATATAATAGCTGTGTTTTGACTAATTATGGTAATAAACAGTTATATAATAATGATAAGCTGATGAATAACGACAATTTGTAATTTATGGCCGCCTATTGACATGTGAACGTACAATAAATGAGCAGAATGTCCTTAAATCAGTTGCAAAAGGACTTTACTGTAATATATGGTTAGCTAAATTGATTCAAATACAATTATATTTACAGAAAAATCATGACTTGATGCAGTTCTTTTTTTCTTTACGCGACGCTACAGACAATTCGCATTAGGAATTATTTTGCGTTCCTTTGGCAGCAACTGTTTAGGCCATTTAATTAAAAAGAGTTTAAGAAGCGTGTTTTTTGTATACTGATCATTAGTTGTCGCAGTTTTTTCCATGTAGACATTGCAGTTTTTTGAAAATGGTTGGTTTGGAGCAATAACTAAGTAAATCAACAAATTTGCGCTTCCGTTCTTCGATTCTCTTTTTATTCTCCATGTGTAGGCGACTTTACGCGTGGGTAGTTCCTCATTTTCAAAACATACTCAAGTTTTAATGTTTTATTTACGTGGAATACTTCTGTTGCAGAAGATTTATGAGAAAGTAAACCCCAAGTATTAATTATCGGCACCGCCTATCGGTAGTTTGTCAAAAAGTAATAAATTAAACTAACCTGTTCTTAGCGGCGGCCGCCCGATCCCGTTGCCTGCGGTTCTTAAACCAGTTTCCTACTTGCGTCGGGGTGAGACCCGTCGCTTGTGCCAGCTCTCTCTTCTTCGTGGGGTTGGGATAGGGATCCTGAAGATACCACTCTCGGAGAAGGCTCCTAGTCCGTTCCTTAAAACAGTGAGTTTTTTGTTCACCGTCCCAAATAGTACGCGGCAAAGGAAATTTTTTACGCACTCTGTATTTGTCTACGGGTCCCAGGGCTCTCCCTCTTAGTTTCTCCGCTTCCTGGTAATGCGCCTCCAACCACATCGCTTGGAGCTTCCCGTGGGATGTTTTCGTAAACTTATGGTGTTCTAGTATATGATAAAGTTCTCTAAAATTACCACTATGGAAGGACACTATTGCTCTTGCTCTTAGAACGGCTTCGTTTTTGTTCAGTTCGCTGATGTTTGGATGGGCTACTGGTAAGGACCATAAGAAGCGCGCCAGTCTTTCGATGTCTCCGCTTTCCTCGAGGGTTTCGCAAACGGCCGCGACTTGCTCTACCGTGAAATTTAGCGTCGGCAGTGCGAACATCGGGTTGGGAAGGATCGGAGCTGGTGCTACCGGCAGCGGCACGCTAACTCCCGGGGATGAAGACGTGTCGGAGCGTCCACCGGAGCCAGGCTCTGAGCTCCCGGAGCAGAGCCCGGAGCTAAGCCCCAGCGCCATGTGCGTTGCCAGTGTGGCTAAAATTTTTGAGGCTTTTTTTACCCAAAGTAATTCAGCAAAATTTTGCGCTGGTTCTATCAAAACTCCACCGCATTTTGGGGAAGACGTCTTGAACTCCTCACATTTCAGTATAATTATTAAATATTAATTGAGTTTAATCACTCGCGCGATTTTAAACGATTATTGTTCGTATTAAAAATTAATTTTACAGTCACTATCACCACATAAAGAAGTCATTATCACTGTTATCACTAGTCATAAAAAAAGTGTCCCGATAGTTTGGTATCGCGGCTGGTCTGCCTGCTGTTGGCTCAGGAGGGTTGATTTCTTTCACAGGTAACAAAAGGGATCGTGTTGCACAGCCAACTGTGTGGAGCACGGGATGATACTGGCATCCACCAGTTCTTGTAGCACGGCACCGCTTGCTGGCGGAACGGGCATCCATTGGCGCACAGTCGAGTTGTTGCCACGGTTACAAGTTTGCTTGGTCACCAATGGCGACCGGTTTTGGGGGGGATTTACCGCGGTGGGTGTTGCTTTTCTGGTGTCAGTTTGAAATGTCGCTTTTGGAATTGAGAACTTGTGACATATACCTAACTAAAGTTGATGGTTAAAGTGGACCTCTCTTGTCGACGTCTTCTAATCCCTTAGAATACGAACTTGGATATATTTTTATATAATTTGATTTTTTGTTTCCATAACCATCTTATTGTGAATTAATTTTGTATGAATCTCTCGCGTATTTTAAATTAAAAAAAGGTTTAAGAACTGCTGAATTTGAATAATTTGACAGATTACCCGAAAAATGGCTTATTTTAAACGAATCTCCTCTGTAAAGCATACTCTTCGGTGTAATTATCTTTTATTTAGAAGTTAATTTCACAATCTTTACGATTTTGTATGGCGAGTTAATTTTTGTATCTCTTAAAAATCAATAAACAAATAACTGCATTGTTACAGAAATGTTATATCCCATATCGAATCACCCCTTTGCAAACCCCAGAAGACCAGCTTTCGTGTAATATGATCCTTAAATTCCTATTAATTTAAGTTGCTTTACAAAGTTTAATTTAAAAATCATGTGATTTCAGGGGCTGGAACAAAAAACTTTTTTTTTTTTCAAACTGAACGGAACAGGTATTTGTTTGTATATTGGTTGTATTTAAAAAAAAAACATGACCCAAATTACTTTCAAAAGTATTATGAATTTCCTTTTAAAATTTTGATGGTAAACCCTGTTCATGTTTTTCCATTTTTCCATTAAAAAAAAACCTTTGTATCATATAATTTTTCATCTTTATACTCCTATTTTATCTAATACTCTGACTCATTTTAACACCCAATCTTTATGTCGTAGAATCAATATTGTAGATAATATTCGAATATTTTTGAAAATTTAAGCAACATTGGGAAAAAAAGGTTTTTGGCTAGGGATCACTATTTGAAAAAATCGTTATGAAAATTTATTGTAAAATCAGAGAAATTGGTGTGATAATATTTAAATTTTGTCTTCAGTTAAAAAATAGATCTCTTATATTTTGTTTATTTTTTTCTTCTATTTTTATATGTAATTCTTCAATTTTGGACTGTTTTGTCATTAGAATTTTTTTTTTATATTTATTTTATTCGAACCAGCTTAAAGCTGCTTAGAAATTAAAAAAGAGACAAAAAAGTGTTACAAAAAAGATGGAGATAGTAGCAGCAAAAATTATTGATTCTCAGATCAACGATCATATGAACTTTTTCTCATTTTAGTAAGTGGATCCTAATGTTGTTCTTTCAAAATAAATGATCATTTAATTAATTATGGAATGTGGTTCTCGTCAAATATCGACAATTTCATTTTACGCATCGCCAATCGTAAATCTTACGTCATATAGGTACAAACTTTTTATTTACCAACATTACTATGCCAACGGAGAACCAAAAAGCTTTCCAACATATCAAATTACATTGTTTTAAATATAACATTTACTACAGACATAGATTTGTAATTATTAAGTCGAAGATTGTAACGGCGGTGCCTTTGATCTTATTTGAAAATTGTTGACCGAGATTTGGAACAGCAGGGGCATATTTACTTTGATATTTAAATACAGTAGTCAGTACGAAAAGGTAGAACACACATTAGCATATGGCAAAAAAGATTTCATTGCATTTACGCTTTTCACACACGCAATGCCAAAGGTGTTGGTAAAATTTCTGTAAAGCTTTACACTTCAAAAATTATTGAAAATCATAACGTCTAAGAAAAATGGTTAGGTTAAATAACAAGCATGCTTAGGAAGCTAATAAATATCTCATAGATAACGCCCTTCTGATTTATAATGTCTTTATTTAAAGATAAGTAATAACTAAATATTGGTTCTTAATAAATGAAATATATTTTTTTATAGGCCGCGAAGTTGGCCATGGATTAGTTAAATGTGCTTTTTTTTCTCTCTTTTAAATAAGATATTACTTGCTATACCTATTTTTATAAATAAGTCACAAAATTAAAAAAAAATCGTATTTTACCCATCACTTATTAAGCTATCTATGAAAATAAAAACAAAAAATAACTAACTAAATGTCAAATGACAGTTAATATTTGTCTGCGGTATCATTTATTAGAATTGTTTATTATTGTTGTGTAATTCGATCGTCTTTGTAGTAATTGTTATAATGAAGATGGCTACATTTAAAAATAGCAAAAAAATTGACAGGTTGAGATGCTATATTCTTTACCATAAAAACTGTGTAAAAGCTGAGCGAATATACTTAGAGCTATATCTCGAGAAAAGGCAACGAAGGGTGCGTAATTTCGGAAATTTGGAAATAAATTTAAAGAATATGGCTATTCGAAGAATCAACCGGAAATCCAAAACAAATTAATTAAAATTATCTATTTTGCACAGTTTCTATTGCAAAGAATTAAACTTACATGAAGGCCTTGACATACTCACGACAAAGCCTCTACATGTAAATCAATCTTGCCAGATTCCGAAACCTTGTAATGATTTTTAAAATTTAATAACGCCTGCATACTTTCAGTGTCTTTTCTTCTCGTTAATCCTATTCTTTATTTATCTTTCGGCTAACATCCGGACACAATCAAACGCAAAGCAATTACGGGGGAATCCAAATCACGTTTAAAGTGTTCCAGAAATAAAACTGTCACAGTGGTAGGACCCTAATGAAGACGCTCTTGTGTATATTAGTTTTCAGGCGTTGTCGTGACACAAGACACTGGCCTGTCGTCCGTCATCTTCGGTGACTTGGTAGTTATTACCGTCGCCGGTACAGACGCTGGCGCCACTTCGCTGATTATCAAAACAATACAAGACATGTCATAAACTCGTCAGACTTTCGTTCGTATTTTTGTTTCATTTTTAAATTATAGTCAATAAACAAGTCTTATAACAGCTGTCCAGGATTTGATTTTGAATTGAACTAGTAATTAATAGCAAATATTAGGGTGTAGAGAGCGTACGCATAAGGTTTTAAAAGAGTTGCTTTAGTTTTTATTTTAATCCAATTTTTCCTGTAAATAAAAGTAAATATTTTAGTATATTTTGTATTTTTTTTGTTGCTAAATCATACTTTTGTCAAACATATTTAAGTTTTTTGTACCTACAATCAACTGTTTTTGAGTAATAGGTAAGTGTTGTTCACAAATGTCACATTTTTGAGTCTCAAACTAGACAAATATTTTCATAACTTCTTTGCTAGTAAGGATACAAAAAACTGTTTTTACAAAACTTGTTCACGATCGTGAGTTGCATAATTTGAAACTATTTTCAAATATACCGAGCGTTTTGCTTCCGCGTACTAGTAGGAACGCCCAGACTCGTTTATTACTATGCTCTCTGTCGGTCACCTGACGACGTCACACAGTGACCAAGTCCCAGCATTGATAACTTTATTACTTTATAAAAACCTTTTTCGCTTTTCAATTCTAAATTAAAAAATCGTAAATCATAAATACACGTGCTACTTTCTATTTCTAAGACAATGTTCCATTACTTTCGTGACTGCGTCTTTCTAAAAGATTAAATAATTATTTAGAGCTAAAAAGTGTAATTATCAGTGTTAATATCTAGGCAAGACGATGGCATAATCTCGCCTCACCCGTTACACCATCGAATGAACACTAATTGCTGGGATACATTATTGATGGCGTTTAAGGCAGTCACAATAGTTCCAACGAGCTCTGAATCCCGACAAAGCAGCGATCGACGATCTAAATGACATCATAAATATTGTAATTTCCCCCACGGGACAACGTTACGTCAACTGGAAAATTGTCTCTCGATGAACCCTACTCGCACCCTTGTACTTTTATAGACACCCTCCTTACTTGTTCATTATATCTTTATATCATATTCATACTTGCAACAATTTCACTTCGGTTTACAAACATTTTTGTGTTACGAACATAGTCGAAACGCATATGATTTAACCATAAGAACACAAGATTCTTGAAAATCGAAAGAAAAACGAACTTCTTATAAAGTAACACAAATTTATGGCTTGAGATCGAACAATTTTCTATAGTTATTTTTCCCTTCTATCTTTTAACCATTTTCGGAACTGAAGCTGACTAAGATCTTCTGTTACTTCCTCCAACCATCTCCTCCGCGGTCCGTCTTTTCTCTTCGAGCCTACTTAGCATTCTAGTAAAATCTTTGTTAGTCTTGCATCTTGCAATCTACTGATTTACTTTGGCCATCGTAGTCTTTGCATTCCTATAATGGTTGTTCCTTTTTTGTTGCCCATACGCTTTTATGCCTCCTTAAATCGTTGTACTTCTCCTTCCTCTTTCATGCCCCCATATATACTCCTGAATGTCCTCCTTCCTCAAACTTCCAGTTTCGTCTCTAGGTCTTAATTTAGAACTGTTGGACGGTTATGCTAATTTTCGCTTTCCTGCAATTTTTTTTTTACCAAAACATCGTTGTTAGAATGTTAGAGCTCCATCATTTCTGATTAATTTTTCTAGTTGGTTATTGATTTCTTTTTCTTCCTCACTGTTTTTTTTTTATTAATGACACTTCCAGGTAACTATTCGAAACTTGCAACTATATAAAAATAATATTCCTTTCCACTCCTGAATTGTATCTTGAAAACATCCTCAATATGAACTGCATTACTCCTAATCTCCTTCTAAACTATTCTTTCAATTCTCTTGGTTTTTGTGTTAATGCTAGATTATCAGCGTAAGCAATACATTAATGTTTACAATAGTGTATGTATAATGGTTGATTATTATAAATAATAGCAAAAGTCCTGATTCCTTCGGCCTTGTCACATGCGTCTGTGAACAATGTTACATGCACTGATTTATTACAGCTTTTGATTTTTTTCCAGGTGGCAGATTCACTGAAAATCAACGCACGATGGATGGAAGAAGAAAAATCACTCAAAAGTTAGATGTGCGTACAACCAACGATCTTCTTCTCACTGGTGAGTTACTTTTTGTTATTATTTCGTGAGTGCAAGTTATTACTACCGAACAATTGCTTCACTTGATTACTTTTAACGTGTGAGAAACTAGTCGCCGAGAGTAAATACCTACATCCATGGGAGCAGTACGCGTAAACTAATTATCGGCTACATATAGGTGATTAATAGCTGACAGGATCGGAGGCGGCGGTTACAGAATATAGCGAATAAGTGTCGGTAGGTCGTGGGTCAGCCGAGCGGCTACTAAACATGTCGTAAGAAATGGGGTGACGGGGTCATAGCCGTTGTGGACAAGTGGCATCCTTGCCGCAACATTACCACGGATATCTCTTGCGGATTGGTTTCTAAAGCATATAAATATCTGTCACGATACTTCTAGATTCATATAAATACATGTGGGAGAGCATTTCAACGAATTGCAAACGAATGCTCGCTCGGTCGGTTAAACACTCGCACTGAAAATGTTTGGTATTTATAATTTTTTTTAAATCAATCAGTGTAGATGCAATTCAAGTCCAAATACATATAAACGTACCTTGATCTGGACAAATGATTAAAAGAACATGCTTAACAATATACAGATATAATCTTTATGCTATATATCGGAAAGTGATTTAGAAATTTGATTCGATAGATAATGTGCAAAAAAAATTTTGACAACGCCATGTGATTAAGTCTTAAGCGGTTGAAAAATTATTCGGGAATATGTGTCACGAAAGAAGGTTAACACTAAGGAAATTTTGCTTTGTTGAGTTAATTGTTGATCTTTCTTACAACCAAAATATTGGATAGTATCCTAAATTATTTTTTCGTTGTAGATAAGCATTATAAACATATCCTGAAAATTTCAAGTCAATATCTTAAGCGGTTGAAAAAGTATTCGGAAATATGTCTAGAAAGGGGGTTAACAGTAAGGAAATTTTGCTTTGTTGAGTTAATTGTTGAAGTTTCTTACAAACAAAATATTGGATCGTATCCTAAATTATTTTTTCGTTGTTGATAAGCATTATAAACATATCCTGAAAATTTCAAGTCAATATCTTAAGCGGTTGAAAAATTATTCGGGAATATGTCTCGAAAGGAGGTTACCAGTAAGGAAATTTTACTTTGTTGAGTTAATTGTTGATCTTTCTTACAAAGAAAATATTGGATCGTATCCTAAATTATTTTTTCGTTGTAGATAAGCATTATAAAAATATCCTGAAAATTTCAAGTCAATATCTTAAGCGGTTGAAAAATTATTCGGGAATATGTCTCGAAAGGAGGTTGACAGTAAGGAAATTTTACTTTGTTGAGTTAATTGTTGAAGTTTCATACAAACAAAATATTGGATCGTATCCTAAATTATTTTTTCGTTGTAGATAAGCATGATAATCATATCCTGAAAATTTCAAGTCAATATGTTAAGCGGTTGAGAAATTATTCGGGAATATGTCTCGGAAGGAGGTTAACAGTAAGGAAACTTTGCTTTGTTGAGTTAATTGTTGATCTTTTTTGCAAACAAAATATTGGATCGTATCCTAAATTATTTTTTCATTGTAGATAAGCATTGTAAACATATCCTGAAAATTTCAAGTCAATATCTTAAGCGGTTGAGAAATTATTCGGGAATATGTGTCTCGAAAGGAAGTTAACAGTAAGGACATTTTGCTTTGTTGAGTTAATTGTTGATCTTTCTTACAAACAAAATATTGGATCGTATCCTAAATTATTTTTTCGTCGTAGATAAGCATTATAAACATATCCTGAAAATTTCAAGTCAGTATGTTAAGCGGTTGAGAAATTATTCGGGAATATGTCTCGGAAGGAGGTTAACAGTAAGGAAATTTTGCTTTGTTGAGTTAATTGTTGAAGTTTCATACAAACAAAATATTGGATCGTATCCTAAATTATTTTTTCGTTGTAGATAAGCATTATAAACATATCCTGAAAATTTCAAGTCAATATCTTAAGCGGTTGAAAAATTATTCGGGAATATGTCTCGAAAGGAGGTTAACAGTAAGGAAATTTTGCTTTGTTGAGTTAATTGTTGATCTTTCTTACAGACAAAATATTGGATCGTATCCGAAATTATTTTTTCGTTGTAGATAAGCATTATAAACATATCCTGAAAATTTCAAGTCAATATGTTAAGCGGTTGAGAAATTATTCGGGAATATGTCTCGGAAGGAGGTTAACAGTAAGGAAATTTTGCTTTGTTGAGTTAATTGTTGAAGTTTCATACAAACAAAATATTGGATCGTATCCTAAATTATTTTTTCTTTGTAGATATGCATTGTAAACATATCCTGAAAATTTCAAGTCAATATCTTAAGCGGTTGAAAAATTATTCGGGAATATGTGTCTCGAAAGAAAGTTAACAGTAAGGACATTTTGCTTTGTTGAGTTAATTGTTGAAGTTTCTTACAAACAAAATATTGGATCGTATCCTAAATTATTTTTTCGTTTTAGATAAGCATTATAAACATATCCTGAAAATTTCAAGTCAATATCTTAAGCGGTTGAAAAATTATTCGGGTATATGTCTCGAAAGGAGGTTAACAGTAAGGAAATTTTGCTTTGTTGAGTTAATTGTTGATCTTTCTTACAAACAAAATATTGGATCGTATCCGAAATTATTTTTTCTTTGTAGATAAGCATGATAAACATATCCTGAAAATTTCAAGTCTATATCTTAAGCGGTTGAGAAATTATTCGGGAATATGTCTCGAAAGGAGGTTAACAGTAAGGAAATTTTGCTTTGTTGAGTTAATTGTTGAAGTTTCTAACAAACAAAATATTGGATCGTATCCTAAACTATTTTTTCGTTGTAGATAAGCATTATAAACATATCCTGAAAATTTCAAGTCAATATCTTAAGCGATTAAGGCTTTTGTATTACGCAAGAGTACCAAATTTCAAAGGTTTTATTGTTGGTAATAAGAAAGTTATAAATGAAATAAGGTTTCATGAACTTGATATAAATATTTTCAGTTCAAATTTCTACTAAGCACGTAAAACACACCTTGTTGCTAATTTAACCATATTCCCATGTTCTTTATTTTGAAACACATTTGGAATATACAAGGTGTTAAAGAAATATTTGCCACCTCCTTTATCTCGGTTATAATTATAAACAATCCAAGGAAACTCCCAGTTGTATTTTATTAAAAGACATAAAGAAAATACATAAAATAGCATTAAAATAATTTCAAAGTTTTGCTATTAATTTAAAAGGCATTAAGCAACTTTTTTTTTCAAATAACACTATTATGGCTTAAGGCGAAAACAGACAGTACAATCTTTCCAAAAATTATAACATTTTAGTATCTACTTAAATGAATATTTAAAAAAAAATAATAATATAGGTATAAAAAGCTTACTTAAAAAACATTTATCTTTGTTTCAAAAAATCTTTTGCCAAAATGCTAGACCAGTTTTACGACTTTGTCTGTATAAATTGCAGTCCTACTTATTTATTAATTATATTTAAGGTATGTAGGGGTTATTTTCAAAAACGACCTAGATTTTTTTTGTAGTAATGTTCTCTGGGCATCCTGCATCCTGTATATTATTTATCAATAAATTTAGCTTATACTGTTTTTATATAATATGAATTATCTGTTCGCCACAAAAAAAATTAATTGACTGTAAAATTCTGATCCTGGACTGTTTTGTTTATTTTCTGCAATTAAACTACAGGATCTCTTGTAAAAGGAAACCAACCATGTTTCCGTTAGCTAATCCAAATATTCAAACACTACACACTACCTTTTTAATCGCATCAGCTAGAGGCTTTGCAAAATAAAAATGCAAACAAACACCAGGTCATGTACCAGCAGTCCATATTGCTGAAACATCCTGGATGTATAAGGGAGGGTGGGTTGGAGCTAATCTGACAAGCCTCAAAGAGAAAGCGGATTTGTTGTTAGATGATTGACACTACTGTTAGTTTGTGGTCTGTTTTACGTATACCCTTGTGGCCACAGATTTTGTAACGCATTTTTTTAATAATGCAAGGGTGTAAATTTACACGAGGCAACCAATGTTGTAAGTTATAAGAGTATGGTTTAAAAGTTAGACGCCAAAAAGTAATATTTACAGACAAGCTCTTTACTAGGATAATTTGACCAACAAGGATATCTCAATAATCGTTATAAAGTAATTTTCGTATCTCCCCAAAAACATCTTGATTGCGTATAAACAGTTGCCATGTTCTCAACATGTTCAAACGAATAAGTAAATGACTATGCTCAATAAATATAAATTGCTAAAGCTAAAAGTAAAATTCACAATCTGAATGGAACTGGGAAGAAAAGACGTCATATTCAAACTGCGATATTACTTAAATGAAAATGGTATTCCAAAGACCCAGATATTCCCCAGTCTCATTTATCGAAACAATGAAAACGTAAATAACGAGCCAACAAAGCCGAGCCAGAGTCTCGAAATGAAATCAAATCTGTGCCGAGGAAAATAAGTGTAAGAGATTGACGGCGGATGAAAATTGAAAAAGGAAATTTCTTTTTAGACTCAATTGTTACGCTTTGCTGGCCTGCACGGTCAGCAGACAGTATATGCGGAGTTCATTACAGAATTAGCGTGCCCCACGTGGCGACTGTGTTCGTTTCTACCCTCCTTTAAATCTTGAATTACATTCGCGAACGGACTGAGGGTTGATGTGAGGGACATCGTCTTATGATGCGGCGTGCATACAACTAGATTATGGTGCTATTGTATCTCGGATGCGATGCAAACTAAACTCAAGGGACTTCTGTTATTGAATAACCTGGATGTTAATACCGGCAGGATTCGTCTTGCGCTGGCCTCGCGGTTAATGTATGTCTGAGCCCTGTTGTTTTAGGATTTTGTTTAGAATAACGTTCTCAACTTAAACGAGTTACCTTCCCGAAATTATTTTGATCAGTGTTACCCGCCTATTACAAACTTCGTTTTATCAACTTAAAGAAGTGGGTGTCTTAGATATATTTTTTTTGCTCATGGATCAATGATGGGTCTCTGCTGTATGCCGATAATTTATTCGTACAGAATTATTTTCATTGATTCAATACGAGGAAGAGATGCGTTTTTTTCGGCCCACTCAGAAAAATAAGAAAATGTTGTGTGAAAAATAATTTCATTTTTCGATTTAGTCTCCTCTTAGGACTCTTAGCTAAGTACACTTATGCACTTTATTTTTATTGTTTAGTCACGAATCCTTCTACTGCTATGTGTAGGACTGCTGAGTTGTGTTGTGCTGACTTTTTCCATGGTTTTCTTGTCTTGTGCTAGATATTTTCAAGTCTTTCCATTTGATGTTTCTATGTGTTGCTATTTTAATTCGTCTTGTCAGGTTTTTCTCGGTGTACCTCTTTTGCTTATTTCCCTGTGACCATGGGCGTCCACAGGGGAGGGCAAACGGGGCACTTGCCCCTCCCCGGAATCGAGTACTCGATTAATAACCAAATGAAAGAGCGTCAAGTTAAAAGATCGTTAATATTTTAATGCATTTCTTTGCAAGCTTTGCCTTCTCCTGGATAATTTTCTGCGGACGCCTATGCCTGTGATCTTGCTTTATAGGCTTTTCTGGTTAACATTTCTTCTTTCATTCTATAAATGTGATCCAACCATCCCAGCTGTCTTTCCTGTATTTTAGTTTCAACTTATTTTATCTTTAATATGTTATGTAATATGTTATGCTTTTTATACCATCTATATGTATAAGTTAAGTCAATTCGTTGAACAATTAGCTGCGACTGGACTTAAAATATGGGTTTCGTTCTTTCTTTTTTGCCACCTTCAATACCACACCGTTTTTAACGACGTAAAAACTAAACAACCCTTTTGGTGAAGATGCGCATAAAGGAAAATACGGTACAACGTCTAATTTTTTTGTAGACACTCCGTATACATACTAGGGTTAAAAATATAAAGGCATAAAATCTGTTGGCTGCTTGTAACATGAGATTTCTCAATGCCATAGCCATCTCTTAATCGGCTTCCGTCGCGCTTCAACTGTCAACACTTCACAGCCGATATTATCGCTCCGGGCAACTAGGATTTTCCGATAGATATTAGTTCTTGTATTAGTTCATTTTTCCTCACATCGACTCCGAAACAAATAGTCGAACAAACCACTTAATAACAGTATTTTATTAACAAGTAATAGTTTACGACTTTTATGCAATAAATGTGTGCATGTGTTGCTCAATAAAATCAAAATATCATGACACGTTCCACTAACCAGACTTTTATGTTAGTACACGACTTGTTTCTTAATATCAGATTAAGTTCTAGAATGTCCACTGTAAAAAGCTTATAAAATGTGCTTTATCAAATTAAACCCTTTTACAAATATATGTTTATATATTATTTTCATTGTAGTGGGTTCTAATACCAGCCCCTGTATTTCCAAATATTTCTCAAAGAACTAATCTGTATAATTATTTATGTAACATTAACAAAAAAGTCATTTAGTAAAGTACTAATGAGAGTAGAAACATCCGTTTTAATAAGAGGGTTACTTCAGCTTAACCAGTAAACTTTAATTCCTAACACCGAAGTACAAAAGCGTCAAATTTATCAAGTCGCATTCTACACGATCAGATAAAATCTACTATTATCAATTTTCCTTTGTTCCCACAAAATAACTTGAGCAAATAACAAAAACCCTAGTCGACATAATGGTCTAAACCGTAACAATAAACACTTCCCTCGGAAAGAAGACGCTTCTTAATCTCTTGGCCCGCGTTTAACATCGATGGACTTCGCGATACGGTTACTAAACACAAAACCATTCATTTTGACATCAATTAAAACGCTCTAGGTGTAACAATAGGCACCGAAATGACGCGCTACGATGATAATGACACTCGACAATCGTATCGCATCAATCTACGGGTTCTACAGGAGCGCTAATACCATCTGTCGAGCACCTCTTATTCTCGATTCGGTTACGATTGTTTGATGCGGGCTGTGATCACGATAAAATGTACAAAGGTGTTAAATAGCAGTAATACACGATTAAAGCAGGCTTTAGATAATGTACTGCGAAAATCTACTGTATCTACATGAAAGATGATCGTTCAGTATTCATTTGTGAAACCTATTCTTCGTGCTTCTAACCATCCATGAATGTACAAAATTCCTTTGTATGCATTTTCTCCTAAACTGATTTATCTGTGACAGCGACATCCAGGCTGTATTCAAACATTATCAGGATTTCCAAAAACTTTGATTGAACGCTACGAGGGGCTGTCGATAAGTTTCTGGTCTAGCGTAGAAGGAAACTACATATATGCAAAGTAATGTTATTTTATTCAACATAATCACCCTTCAAGTCTATGCACTTAACCAGACGTTTATATAGTAACTATAACTCTCTGGAAAAATAATTTTCTTCGTCTGCAAACCAGGTCCCTACATCATCGATCACTATCTCGTTTGACGTAAATCTTTGTCCTTTAAGTGTCCTCTTGAGCTGTGGAAATAGATAATAATCTGAAAGGGCCAAATCGGGAGAACATGGTGAATGTTCGGCGAATTCAAAGTCGTTTTCATTGGTTATTTATTTGCAAGGCAACAAGTGACTTCTGTGCAGGGGCGTTATCCTGCAAGAACAATTTTGGCCCGAAGTTTTGTTAGCAAAGAACAGTAATATTCTCTCGTCACCGATTTTTCTTGCTGCAAGTAAATAATGAATGTTAAACCATTCCAGAAAACGGAGGAGAAAAATTTCCATCAAAGGTCTGCACGCGGAACATCTCTTTAGAAAAATCGCAGTTTGAAACCTACTGCACTTTTTGATCTTAACTTTACATCCGTTCTAATCAAAGCTTGTACTTGCATTCATGATAACGACATTCGCTTTGATTTAATAGAAATTACCAAAGCCAAAGGTTTTTCAATACCCTCTCGTGTAGTGTCTCATCCTTGATTTTGGGCTATTTCTATTTTTCTGCGTTCCATATTTGCATTGCAACATTACTTTGAGTGATAACGTTGTTTTGTTTGAATTTTAAATAATAAACTACGCAGTATTTTTATCTGTGGTAGAGAAATATTATCCTGAAAAGCATAGTTATCCAAATTTTCAATAACGATTTAATTTACCATTATTCTCATTTTACCGTTCTGGTATACATTTAGATTTACCTACCTATATACAGACGACTGGAACAAAATAAAGGTGCACACACACCGTGTAATGTAAATTAACCTCCCTAATAGCAACAAGGTATAAAATCGATAATATTCGCATCAAAGATCAAATTTAGCCTGTAATCGTTCACCTTATTAGCGGGCGGCTCGTTTTCCATGGCCTTCTCTAATTTCAGACGCGCTTGTCTGAGCGCATTCAATCTCGGTTGCGATACTCCTTTGTTACCAAATTATCGTAGGTAACTCGATATTGGTATTGCAACATTTGGGATGGCAAACAATGTGTGGCCAAAGATGCGTTGTAATTTTTCGGGCAGTTTACTCGGTAAAATTGAAATTAATAACAGTATCCAGATAGTTTGATTTAACGACGTAAAACATGAGAATCAGAACGAAGATGTTAAAATTATGGGGCTTTTTAAGCGAAATTTGCAGATTTTGTTGATGACGACTTGTCCTTGGGGAAAAGGGATGGATAGTAAGGCAGTCTAGGCGATGGTGTACCCATTAGTGGCATCAAACATGCGGGTGCGGTAAGAAGGCTTAGAGCACCTGTGCAAGGGATTACTGTTAATAACACTAATGACTGCACTCACTCTATTTCCCCGAAGACTTGTATTTTGTGCAGTATGTACCTCGTGTTGTCTCGGATTGCACTCTCGCTATAAATACAAGGAGATTCTACTATGTAGAATTAGTGTTTGGACATTTCTTACGTGTTAATTGACTTTTTTCAACGGAAACACTTGCTACTTTTCCTGAGGATGAACGTAATGTGCCTATGAAGTTTTAAAATCAATTGCTTTACAATTAAAATTTTTCTTTAACTTGTTAATCCGGCCCTCTTGTACCTTCCGGTTTCGCGGTATTTTTCCAAGTTCTTGATTATGGTTCTCCACCTTTGTCTATCATTGGTCAATCGTTGCACATCTCTTCAGCTGACTCCTTTTTCTTCTAGTCTATGTCTCACTTCGATTTCCCATGTTGTTCTTGATCTTCTTCTACTTCTATCTATTTCCATCAAACTTCGTTTTCCATTCCATTTTTGCCTACCTGCTTTCTGGCATTTCCACCATCTTAACTGGTTTGTCTCCATCTTTTTTTTATGTCTTTCAATCCTAGGCTTTTCTTATTTTCTCGTTGCTTATCAATCAGTTTACATCCTTCTATTATTTTCAAAATTCTCCTGCGTCTGAATTTTTTGTTTTTACTTTCTTGTTAGTGTCCATATTAATTAATATTTTGAGTTTAAACAACCTGCGTAAGAAGTTTTAAGCATTCATTGTAATATTTACTCGATGTATTTAAAATCCCACCCTCCTAGATTTTAATACTGGCGAAACGCATATTTTTTAGCAGCATACTTAATGCGCTTTACATTACGTCGTGCTAATAATCCAGCAATAGTATTAACGTATGTCCTCGTGTTCTCAATGAATTCTCCCTTGGTAGCGAAGTTAAATGACATCTGATGTAGTGTGTAACAAAATAAACATCGAGTCCCCTAAATTTTTTTACAACTATAGTTAGCTAATAGGATTTAACATTGTATGTTTTGTTACAATTACCATCGTTGTAAATGTAAATAAACTTCATAAAATCGTATGCGTAGCGAAGGGATTACATTAGTAATCCGGCTTCAATAAAACATGCATTAGTAGACATTTGAAACGGTGTAAAATGTTATTATCACTACACTATTTACAGTTGCGTTAAATGCATTAACAAATTCGTTTAAATCGATGATTAAATTTCACAGTCTGTTGCATATGTAAGAATAACAAATGCATCAACAAGGATGCTATATGTATAATAATCAGCCGTGAGATAGCTGTTACAAATTTGTGACCCATAACATTGAAAAACGTAGTGTAAAAATGTACCCTTGAAAAACAGGACGGAAATTTAAAACAAAATTGATGAGCTGTGAAAATAGTTCTAGACGGTTTTTGAACAACTTTGCAGTTGTCATGCATTGAGTAGACCACTCTTTTAACATTTTTACAAGCAATAAAGCCACACAATTTTCGAAATTTTTACAACAATAATACTTTGCAAATTTTTCAAAACTTTAAAAGCTATAAAAAATATTTGTAATCGGTTTTTGAACAACTTTACAGTTGTTATGCATTAAGTAGACACACATTTTTACAAGCAATAAAACCAAACGTAGTATTTTCGAAATTTTGGCAACAATAGTTCTGAAGCTATAGCCTTTACAGATTTTTCAAAACTTTAATGAAGTGTAAAGAGTATTTTTAATCGAGTTTTGACAATAATAGTTCCAAAATTATAAACAACATTTGGCAAATTATTAAATGTTTGATGAGCCAATATACAAGATTGCAAAAAATAGATATGTTATTTGCGTATTGTAAGTTGTTATAATTTTTCAGTTTGTTTCATACAAAGGCTAAACAGATTCTTTTATCTTCTGCGAGGAATTTAAACTAGGACCCCTGATCTATAATTCTGTTGGTGTAGTATGAAGTTCGGGTCAGTCGTTTCAAATGTAAATGGGACAATAGCGATTGCCGATCCACCCTTCCCCATTGTGTTTTTCAGCGCCAACAACTTTTGTCTATGCACACAAATGCTCAACAGAGTGAAAAATAATTGATAACTATTTTATTTTTATATTCAATTTGCATTGATCAACTCATCTATACATAGGAACAAAACAGTTAGACTTAATACTATATGTTTTAACTTTTGACGTCACAAAACTATTTTTATAAGTTATAATTGACCCTGTTGTTGTCCTTCGGTTCTTCACCACCCCATAAGCATTTTACAGGCTTGTAACTTATTTCACTATAAAACTATTAAACCGTCTCAAAGTGCCCACTCTCTTCGACCAAACGGTAGAGCCAAACATGATTTTATATACACGTTTTGCGTTTAAAATTAAAAAAATAAGTTATAGCAGTTCGTCAACTATTGTTCTTGCAATTTAACAGTTTTAAATATCCTAAATACTTTCGCTTCTCACTTCTGTAACAATGGTATTGTTATGATACGGTGAATTAGGTGAAATTCCTCTGTATTTATTCTGGTAATAGTACGGTCCTAAATAAATTAAATAAATAATTAAAATCATCAGTATGCCAACCAATGAAGCTAATACTGATATCACAACTTGCTGGACGTGGGGGTTTGCTGGTACACAGCTCGGCAAATCTTTTGATGTTAAATTTGTGACCAATTTTCCTCCGAGAGCATATGGTGTGGAGCACCTAAAACAAAAAATTAGTACCTATAACCATACGAAGTGTCCACCTAGTACCTATGTATTTCTTTCACATATCATTTATTAATCAATGTAGATCGAAAGTTACTGGTAAAGTTGTTTGAGATCAATGTTGCATACCCTAAAATTATTTTCAACTGTACTTGGTCTTTTAGTATTACAAAAAGTATTTGTTTTACGTTAAATGTATATTTTTAATTTCTCAAATCTTATTTTAAACTTCCTTTCAAATTTTATGAGCTTTATTGTACCTTGTACCTACGATCAACTGTTTTTGAGTTATTTACATTTATTTTAAAAACATCGACAGAAACTAAACTACTGTCAACTTATTAATGCAAATTTTAAAAAATGGAGGATTCATTAAGAACATCTATTATACGTAGTAGCTTCTAATCAGTTAAACTTTTAAAGTAATTCACATAGTTTTTTTAAGTCCATTTTGCCGAAGTTTAAACCTGCAGAAATCAGTTTGTCTAAATAGAATACCCAATGTTTTTTTCTTACATTTCAGATAATTTCATTGTCTTGTCTGTATAGAATATTGAGCGTGTGTTTGTCTTAAAATGATATTATTTGAGTTTATGCTGTTTCGATTACAATTTATTAGTAAACGCATAATATTTATTGGAATTACAGTTTAAAAAACAACAATTTAAAAAACTTATGTTCATGAATTTATTTAACAATGAGTGTACATTAAAATATATTATGTTCATAACTAAAATATTTTTATTTAATAGAGACAGCATAATAAAGATATGACTTTATCCTTGTATTTATCATTAATTACAACATTAACAAAACCCCAATGTTACTCAAGTGATAAATATGATAATTCCAGGTAAATGATAGATTAATAAAATGTGTAAGAAACCTAGAAATATTATTTAGTTTTCATTGAAACGGTTGCAAATATTTAGAGGCTTTGCCAAATTTAAGCTCTTATACATTTATATATGTCAGTAAAATCTCCTAAAGTTACTATTGAATGTACTTTTTACCAACAAACCTTTTTTTTAAACTACGTAGGATCAACGTCAGCAATTTTACCTTATGTTTTGTTCCCTGTACAATGAGCCTTTTAACTCCTGAATCCACAGAAGATCACAGTCGCATTTCCATGGATTATTTTGCAAATCGACGTGATCCATTTCCTCAAAAAGATACAAGAACGTAGAGTTAAGAGTTCGAACGCCACTTCTCGCAATCGATATGCTTTTCAAAGCCCATTCTTCATTCTTGACGAGTACTCCAAAGGCTAAACTGTGGATGTCTGCCAGATTATTGCAATCTTCTAACGATAGAACTTCCAAAGACTGCAAATTATAAAAAGCGTATGCTTCTATTGTCTTTAATTTGGTGAGTCTGTTCAACTTTAACGTCTTCAGAGCGTGGTAATGTAAATGTTTTGCAGATAAAATTTGAATATTAGTCCCCGAAAGATCTAAATGTTGCACACTGTATGGCAAGGCAGGAATTTCCTTCAAAGGATTGCCTATCATGCTAAGAAATGATAGTTCAGTACACCCTTCAAAATAGCTATGTGGGATACTGTCGATATCCAAAAAGTCCAACTTCAAACTGTTTATAGTTGCTGGTATACCCAGAGTCAAGTTCAAAATATATATTGATTCCATCAGAGTATCCTTAAGGGCGTTGTAACTCAAGTCCAGTTCTTTTAAATTTGTTAAAGTTGAAAAGATTTCATCTGGTAGAGCATCAAGAAGGTTGGAACGCAAGTTTAAGATTTTCAACTTGCCCAATCCCCAGAAAATTTTTGCATTGTCAAAAGACTTCAGTTCATTGTTGCTCAAATCTAATTCAACCAAATTTGGTGCGAGTCCAAAGAAGTCGTCGGCTATTTCATGAATGCCATTATGCCTCAACACCAAAGAAAGTAAGGTCGAGTTCTCAAATAAATCGTGATTTGAAGTTAATCGGCTTATGGCGTTATAAGAAAGATCCAATTTTTCCACGTCTGCAATGTTTGGAATATATCCCAACTCCAGTCCTGCACAATCTGCAATCACAACTGGCTTATGAGTTTCTGCGTCGCTGTCTTGCGTACAAAAGCACGAATTTTCTGTCTTACGAGATGAACATAATCCACTTACACTTTCTTGAAGTACAACTTTTTCATAATGTGCGTTTAAAATAACACTAATTAAAAATATCTTCACGGTAGACTTCATTTTATTCACTCATAGCTTTATATAACGACTCGTTTTAAACCGAGATAATAATTCAATTGATACGAAATCTATTTATTTATTTATCATCACTTATCAAGCACAGTAGAAATAAATTAAGCAGCGATAAAACGTATTTGCTTTGAGATTATGATAGAGTGCAAGTTACTATCAATCGTAAAACTTTGGAAAAATAATGAATTGTTCGTTTTAAAAGTAACAACACTGCACTAACCACACTTGATCCTCTCTTCGTTTCTTAACAGTTGAGATAAGTGGGTTTAATTTATATATAATACGCGAAGAAACGAGATAATATTTGTGTGGATTAGCGCCGAGTATATAGTTTCATAATTTATAAATATTTTTATATTCAACGAAGATAATAAAAAACGATGAACTATAATATTCCAGAGAGCGTAATGTAAATATCTCATTAACGCGAAATTTTAGGGAAATAACAATGGATATATATCCAATTATTCTTGTTTAAGAACAGAAAGAATTATTGTACTTGTAAGTAAAAAAAAAGAGGCAAGTAAAATATTTTTTGATACATTCTTGGATTATTAAAGTGGTTCGTTTAAAAATATAAATAAGTTTAATTAAAAATCACTTTTTTTTCATAGAATATTTTGCAGACCAGTTTGAAAACTGTTTTGCTTTAGTTGCTGGGGAATTATTTTAGTTGCAGAACAATATCAACCTTTAGAACAGTCAGAAATCGTTTAAAAAAAGTTTTTGAGTTCATATTTTCATTTACGAGATTCTAGAGCTAAATTTTGTAAACAAATTAAGAATATTTGCAACGTTTTTTATTGTTTTGGAGTTTAATAAATTTTTGAGTCAGTTAATTCATGCTATAACAACGCAGTAAAATAAAGAATACACTTTATAGCTTTGAATAATTTAATTTATTATGAAACATTGTTGAGATTTTCACACTATAATACTATACATCAGAAATAAAGGGTTAATTAGCCGTGATATTTTTATAACGCAATAGAGTGTAACAAATTAGTTTATAGAAAAAGAAATACATTGTAATAAAACAACTTCAAAATGTTAACAGCAATAAACTGTTTAAACAATTACAAACAGTTGTGTAGTAAGATATTGAAATATAATAAATCACCAATATCGAAACTTGAGTTAATAACTAAAGCAATCACACAAAATTTTAACACATTAGTAGAGTTTTTTTAATTATGAAACCAAAACATTTCCACGACTCTCCGACTTTACATCTTTGTCGTCTTCTTGTTTTATATCTTCTTGTCCTTGCACACGTAAATTATGTTTCTCTTTAAATTCATTTATTTCTACACCTCGTTTTACCAGTTGTTCATTAAGTTTCTCATATAAGTCAGCTAATTTTTCTGTATTTGTTACTAATACTGGAAGAACATCTTTTACTTGTTTCTCTACTAGAATACCACCTATTTTACGAAAGCATTTTCTGTTTTCATCCACTTTGTTCAAAGTTTCAATAACCAGCCTGAAAAAGTTAGGTTATATTAGCAAGATTTATAGATACATTACAGGATTTACTATCGGCGATTGCAAAATGTAAACGTTTTTACTCAAATGTAACTGTATATTAAGTATAGAGACGTTTTATCTTCAGTTTAAGTACAAAAACTAAAAATTTCTATCATGTGCAAGCAATAACTTACTTGTGTTCATTAACATCCATTTGAATTTCTGTTAATTTTGCTGCTAAACCACGTTGTTCAAGGCGTAGCTGGTTAAATTCTTGTAAAATTTCTTCTTTTGTGCCTTTTTGGGGCTTTTTATCCGTTTTTTTCGAACTGCTTGCCATTTTTGGTATATAAAACTAAAAATTGCTTGACAGTTTTCATTTACTCCCACACTACACTACCAACATATAAAACATAAAAATAGAATTCCCTACATCGATAGGTAGTGGTTAATTAATAGTTAACGGTAATATGTTTTATAATAAAATTTGAAAATTTACCCTGAATTAATATTTCATACGCTCAGATTAAATCGGTATGTTAAAACCAAATAGTTGCATGCAAAAATTTAATATATGGTCACCGGCGAACGCCTTTAATTAAAATTATCGATTTGTAATTTAGACACAGCTTTTCATATTTAATTCAAAATGTATAATTTTTGCCTTGCTGTTAAAGGCATATAAAATTAAAATCGTTGGACATGCTTTCCCCACTTTGTTTTTAATTTATTTGTAGTTTAAAAATCTTTAGCAATTTTATGCATTTTCTCTTAAAACAGCTAATTTATTCGACCACTTAAATATCGTACAGGTCATTTACACGGTAGCCATATTGAAACAATTTATAGGGCAATTAAATTTTTGTTCGATGTAGGCGTGCTTAGAATAAATGTATTTAATAATTAAAATAGAACTAAAATGAATTGTAACAATTAATGCCCGTGAATAGTGCTATGCCTTTACGTTACAGTATTTGTTAAATCGAATAAGTGTATTTGAAGTGCGCTTAGATCTATAAACCGCTACATCTTTGAAGTGCCGACAAATAGTTTACTTGCGTAACGGAACAACAAAACTTGAGGTGCTGCTATAAATGAAAGAAGTGAAATAAAACAGCTAGTTGCAATGAAATGTTTAGAAAAAAGGAAATAAGTGATACAATACCTGTTACATTTACTACTAAATGTCAACGTTTGTAAGTCAGTGAACTTCATGGATAATATTAAAGTAGAATTCCATTAGTAACGGTTAATTAAACACATCTACTTGTTGAGAGCCTGATGACCAATTTAAATATATTCGTATTTTATTCATTTGTGCGTTTATGGGTAATGAAACTGCCCGAGACATGGAGACGGAGTCAGTGAAATCAGAAAATAGCTCCAGATCAAGACGTTCAAGAGGACATCGTGATCGTAATAATCATAGACAGCATTCATACAGGAGTACAAGGTAAACCCTAGATAATTTGTCATCACCGTAAACTAATTATTGTTTCTTTTAGAAGCAGTAAATCGACTCGCAAAAACGACGAAATGGCTCCATTCCAAACTGCAGTTACTATATCTCCAGATAATCGCGATGGTCAAGAAGTTATAGAAGTTCAAATATTACCTCAAGATGATAACTGGGGTGAAAACACAACAGCCATAACTGGTAATACATCAGAGCAATCTCAAAGCACGGAGGACGTTAGTAATTGGCCAGGTGAACCCGATACGGGCCTAGGTTTTTATTGTCAGCGTTATATTGGGACTGTGTTAACCTATGTTTTATCGACTGCAGCTTTTCTAAGTCCATTGGCTATGGTGGTCTTACCTAAAATTGGATTTTTTCCTGCCTTGTCTACGTCGCTTCAGAGCACGTTACAGAACAGTGATAAATTGCTGACGTGCGGAGCTGAATGTAAAGGTCAATTAGTGTCTTTGGCTTTCAAGTTGGTTATTTTGGCAGCTGGTGCATGGGCCGTGTTTTTACGAAGATCTAATGCGACTCTTCCTCGAATATTTTTATTCCGTGCTGCTGTATTAGCTTTCGTACTCATATGCATTTTTGCATATTGGTTGTTTTATATCGTGCAAGTCACAGAAACTGCCAGAGCGGCGACGACTCCCGAAGAATCTGTTGACTATAAAGCGTTAGTTGCATATGCGTGTAGTTTAACGGACACTTTATTATTTATACACTATTTAGCAGTTGTTTTAATAGAAATACGCCATCTACAGCCGACTTACTACATTAAAATTGTGCGTAGTCCTGATGGTGCTAGCAAGGCATATTCGATAGGTCAGCTGAGCATACAGAGGGCTGCTGTTTGGGTGTTAGAACGATACTACACAGATTTTTCAATATACAATCCATACTTGGAGCGCATACCGGTGTCAAAGTCACGAAAGGCATCGTCTAGCTTTAAGTTTTATGAAGTGGACGGTGTTAATAACTCAGGTATGCAGCAGTCTCAGTCACGTGCCATGTTAGCGGCTCATGCACGGAGACGGGATTCGAGTCACAACGAACGATTCTACGAGGAACACGAGTATGAACGACGAGTCAAAAAACGTAGAGCGAGGCTCATCACTGCTGCCGAAGAAGCCTTCACTCATATTAAAAGACTGCACAATGATCAGGCACCTGCCATTCCCATGGACCCACACGAAGCGGCGCAAGCAATTTTTCCATCAATGGCTAGAGCTCTACAGAAATACCTTCGAGTTACTAGACAGCAACCGCGGCACTCAGTCGAAGCCATACTAATACACCTAGCAGATTGCTTAAGTCACGATTTAACACCAAGAGCGTTCCTAGAGCCATATTTAATAACTGAACCCGTTTTACAAAACGACAAGGAACTCAAAGGCATACAAACGTGGGCCCTGATATGCGAAGAGTTGTTATCTAGACCTATCGGCGATAGCACTAGCTTTCAGTTACGCCAAAACGATGTATCTCTGTTGTGTACAATTAAAAAATTACCACATTTCAATATCACAGAGGAAGTTGTTGATCCTAAAAGTAACAAATTTGTTCTCAGATTGAATTCCGAAACATCTGTATGACCTATAGAATATGACCGACTGATTTAAGTAAAAAAAAAACATATCTTCCATATCGTAATTACCATATTTTAAGTATATAGACTTAGGTTGGTTTAAACAAAACTTAATTTATTTAGAGTGTTCGTACTTAACTAAATGTGAACTGTTTTGTCTTCTATGTGCATTAAAAATTAAAATTAAGTTTTAAAACTGAAACATTGTTACATTGTGATGATAATAATACTCAAAAAAGAATTAATCATTTAAATTCGTGATGCGCACATTTTTTATTCTAACGCACAGGCAGTGAATATGTTATACATAAATTGTAAATACAAAACAGTGTAAGGCATTTTTGAGAGAATATTTTAATTCGTAATCGATGAAAGGAAAGGTTTGGTAACCAAATAAAGTACCTATTTGAGTGCAGACGTACGAATGCCAAAGAATGCATAACTCAAAAGTTGCCTACACTTAAATTTTGCCTAATCACAGTTGTTTTTTTAATATATTATTTCTAAGCAATGTTTCTTTACCCTTTGTTCACTTATTGTGCTTTTTAGTTATTGAATTTATCCAATAGTATGCTTATAATGAAAGAAACCTGAAAATAATAGAAAAACAATTTAATTTACATTTATTTTCGGTAATTTTCCATAAAAATTCAGTCCGTAGATGACGAGCTATCATACGTTTGTGTCCTGAATTACATTTTTTAATAAGTAACGTGCTCTAGAATATTTGTTTTTTTAACTAAAAGGTTTAATAACTGGACAATAACATTCCTAATGAACGGCCAATAGTATAAGTTACAGCCTGGTGATTTTTAATAGATCTTCATTTTTTCCTAGTGTTTTATACATATTTTATGTACATTATTTTGAAACGATTTACATTTTTATAATATTTTATAAATCTTGACTATATATTTATTATATTTACAGAAGCAATTGTATGTACTTAAATTTTTGTAGTTTAATTTTTTCTTGTGATATGAGTGTTTATATCTGTATCTATCTTTTAAACTATTGATAGACTAAGTAATTTTAATATAAAACTAGTAAGTTACTTGAGCTCAAGTATTTAAGGTTTTTATACATCTTTTGCTAATAACAAATGCCTTTTGTACATTTTTGAGCAGCTATTTATATACGATAAGCCTTTATTCAGTCGATATAACCGAACAGACTTAAGAATGTTGTACAGTGTAAAATAATGTTTAAGTAGGACCAAGATCAATTGTAGCGCAAATTTAAACAGTATTTAGTATAATTTATTTTGCACTTAAGTTGTGCCCAGTATATTTATTGCTAAGATTTTTAAACAAAGCTTGTATGATCAGCTTTGCATATATGAAATTTTGTATGTGTAATTGTTGGGAATCTTTTAAATATGAAACTCACATTGTTCGAATGAAAAAAAAATTGTAAATCATATTATGTTAGTGCCTATATAATTTAAATATTTTGATGTAAATATTTATTACACATGAAAATGTACAGGATCCAAATTCGAGTGCAATTATTTTACTTTAGCGTTCAAAGATGTACTAATTTATTTTTAAGTGATTGAGTGTGCTTTATGTAATAACATTCTCTTGAAACAGTATTTTATATGACGATGGTCCTCTGTTATTCAAGATTACCGTTATTAATTTTGAGATGTTATTGTACGTGATTTTTGACGTGTATGTAAGAAATAAATAAATGTATTTGATATATGTTGAGCTTTGTTTTATTATATTACTCATAAATACATTTTGAACGGAGCAAGAAAATGTATTTAAAAAAAAAAAATAGTTATTTTTAAGGGTTTTTACATTTATTTGTTATCAGTTCCAAGAAGGGGTTGCAATAATCGCTAAAACAACCAGTTTAATTTGAATGGATATCTTGGAACTTTACCGGTTGTTGTCTAAAATATTAAAATTCTATAGTGTCGCAACCTATTGACGTGGCCTAAGACTATAAAATAAAATTCGGCCACCCCATGATTCGTTCGAGAATTTTAAACTTGACATGTGCACCACTGTTCTATGATGTGCGATTTGCACTTTTGAGGTTATATTCTACAACAGAACACGTTTATATTTTGTATTATTATCAATAGGCTTACAAAAATAGAAATATGAAGTTTTCATATAAGGTGTGGTTATTAGTTTTGAAATATATATTCCAGCTCTAATTGATATTTTGTTGCAGTTCAGTAATTTGCTTGGAACAGTGTATCGACAAGGTGATTTGCTGTTTTCCCCCGATGGTAATGCTGTTATTAGCCCTGTTGGCAACCGTATAACCATATATGATCTTAGGAAGTATGTAAGAATGACGTTTAACAGATTTGTCTTGTAATATTTGTATTTTACAGCAACAAAGCTAACACTCTACCAGTCGAAAGTCGTTTCAATTACACTGCTCTAGATCTTAGTCCTAATGGTTGTACCCTTATTGCAATCAATGAAGAAGGAGAGGCTCACATGATAAGTTTAATTTCACAAACTGTCGTACATAAGTACCGATTTAAAAGAAAAGTAAACGCAGTTAAGTTTAGTCCTGACGGTAAACATTTCGCCGTATGTAAAGAAAACAATGGTTAGTTAAATAAAAATATGTTGCTGTTGGTTAAAATTATCTTTTTTGCAGTTTTCGTTTTCAAAGCTCCGGGACCATTCACGGGACAATATAATGCGTTTGCTATGGAGCGCGTATTCCACGGATCTAGCGATGAAACGACTTGTATCAGCTGGTCGTCGGATTCAAAAATATTGGCGGTGGGTTCCAAAGACATGGCAACCAAATTATATCCTATAGAAAAGTAAGTTTAACGCAACAAAATCAGTTATATTCGAGCTTATTGCTGAGTTATTGAGAATTGTTGTGTTTTAGGTTTAAAAACTTCAAAAATTATACATTAGGCAGTCATTCGGACTGTGTTGTTACTTGTTTTTTTGAGACGAATAGTTTTGATATAACCACTATTAGTCGAAATGGTCAGGCGTGCATTTGGGAGTGTTCTATGGAACCTAGTGATGTCATACTGTGGGAACCGGCTCCACCTGAAAAAAGACAGGTACAAATACGTTGTTGTTTCATTAATTGCAACGTAAAATTAATTACTCGTGTTAAAGAAATCATGTGGATTAAATTATAGACAAAAAACTGAAAAATGTTATGAGATTTGATAATTGCAGAGAAAATCCAGTGACTCGGAAGACGATGTTGATGTCACCAAAGCTGTGGAAAAAACAGAAGCGGAAATGACTTCTGCCTTATCTCAAGTCGATTTAAGCAAACAAGAACCACAAAACGATGATAAAGAAAAGTTTCATTACAAGCGAATAGTTCGACATTATTTAGCAGATGAAGTTCGTAAAGACAATCGAGACGCAGTCCTCACAACAGCCGCATATCATCAACAAACAAAGATTCTCGTAGCAGGTAAGTGCATACTTTTTTCGTTTTTTGCACATACTGATGTGTCGATCGAACAGGCTTTTCAACTGGGTCTTTTTTCATCTACGAAATGCCCGAAGTCAATCTTATACATTCATTAAGCATATCTGAACACAGCATAACGTCTGTTGCACTCAATCCGACCGGAGATTGGATAGCGTTGGGTTGTGGAGGTCTAGGCCAACTTTTGGTTTGGGAATGGCAAAGTAAGTACTCGATTTAATATTTTTACAACCAGGGATGGAATAACGTTTTAAATCGTTACATTATTGTATAACGTTATTTATTATTTGTTTTCGTTACATAACGTTATAAATAACATTAAAAAAATGAATTGTTATGTTATTTATAACGTTATATAACGCTACATACATTATGATATACAGGGTGGTGCTTTTTTCGATGCTCACCATTGCTATCTTGGAAACGGTAAGAGATACAAGGTCGGTTAGATCAGAGAAAAGTTGCACATTTTTATGGCGATTAAAAATCTGAAAAGAAATCCTGGATATTTTGATTCGTTTTTGATTTATTACAAAAAAACTAAAAAATGTGATTTTAGAAAAATATTATTATCTTCCCTACCACTGACACTATTTAATTTAAACTTGGTAACTGTATGTTTTTAACCGTCCTGATTTTGATGACATCAACAGGAATTTTCTAAGCCTTCTAGATTTCAAGTTGCGATAGTCAAGTTTTTTATTTCTTATGGCTGCCATATTGGATTTTTACACCATCAGACAGACAAAAAAATTAGCTTTTTAGATTGGTAACCAAGATACGTTTTTTCTTTAGAAAAACTTGTTTATTTATATGTGTAAATTGTATGTAAATAAATAAAAACAATTAACGAACAACATCCGGCGACCAATGGCCGTCGAATGACGGTCGACGAACGGCAAGCGACGGCCGCCGAACGTCGACCGAAGAACGACGAACGGCGACCAAAGAACGACGACCATCGAACGACGACTGACGAACGACGACCGAAGAACGACGACCGAAGAACGACGACCGTCGAACGACGACTGACGAACGACGACCGAAGAACGACGACCGAAGAACGACGACTGACGAACGACGACCGAAGAACGACGACCGACGAGCGACGACCGAAGAACGACGACCGTCGAACGGCGACCAAAGAACGACGACCATCGAACGACGACCGAAGAACGACGACCGGCGAACGGCGACCGTCAAACGACGACTGTCGGACGACGGATGACGAACGACGACTGGCGACCGAAGAACGACGACCGTCGAACGACGACTGGCGAACGACGACTGACGACCGACGACCGAAGAACGGCGACGACCGACGAACGTTGACCATCGAACGACGACCGAAGAACGACGACGACCGAAGAACGACGACCGGCGAACGACGACCGTCGAACGACGACTGTCGGACGACGGATGACGAACGGCGACCGAAGAACGACGAACGACGACTGGCGAACGACGACTGACGAACGATGAACGACGACCACCGAACGACGACCGGCGACCGAAGAATGACGACCGGCGAACGACGACCGACGGATGACGAACGACGACTGGCGAACGACGACTGACGAACGACGACCGACGAACGATGACCACCGAACGACGACCGAAGAACGACGACCGTCGAACGGCGACCGAAGAACGACGACCGTCGAATGATGACCGACGAACGTTGACCATCGAACGGCGACCAAAGAACGACGACCATCGAACGACGACCGGCGAACGACGACTGACGAACGACGACCGAAGAACGACGACCGACGAACGACGACCGAAGAACGACGACCGTCGAACGGCGACCAAAGAACGACGACCATCGAACGACGACCGAAGAACGACGACCGGCGAATGGCGACCGTCAAACGACGACTGTCGGACGACGAACGACGACCGGCGACCGAAGAACGACGACCGTCGAACGACGACTGGCGAACGACGACCGACGAACGAAGAACGGCGACGACCAACGAACGTTGACCATCGAACGACGACGACCGAAGAACGACGACCGTTGAACGACGACTGTCGGACGACGGATGACGAACGGCGACCGAAGAACGACGAACGACGACTGGCGAACGACGACTGACGAACGACGACCACCGAACGACGACCGGCGACCGAAGAATGACGACCGTCGAACGACGACCGGCAAACGACGACCGTCGAACGACGACCGGCAAACGACGACCGTCGAACGACGACTGTCGGACGACGGATGACGAACGACGACTGGCGAACGACGACTGACGAACGACGACCGACGAACGATGATTACCGAACGACGACCGAAGAACGGCGACCGAAGAACGACGACCGTCGAATGACGACCGAAGAACGACGACCGTCGAATGACGACCGACGAACGTTGACCAAAGAACGACGGCGACCGGCGACCGAAGAACGACGAACGACGACCGGCGAACAACGACTGACGAACGACGACCGACGAACGACGACCGAAGAACGACGACCGAAGAATGACTAAGAACGACCATCTTCTGCGGCTCCTGGATGAGCACGTGCCATATATTCTGCATCGAGGCTTGGAGATTCGGAGTCGGGTCGTACTGATAACGGTACAGCTTCGGGATAATTTTCGGCAGGTGCGGCTTCAGGTGTTCGCCGCATTTTTCGGCGATACTCGAGAAACCGTATCGTTACGTTACGTTTTACATCCCTGTTTACAACTGCGTATGATTCAATTTTTTTTATTGAACGTAAATTTAAGACTTACGTTTTTTATGAAGTCATTGTTTTTATTTTGAGTTGTAAATTTGTGTTATAGGTGAAACGTATGTGATGAAACAGCAGGGCCATACGAATAACATGTCGTGCGTTGCTTATTCGACCGATGGGCAATTGTTAGCGACAGGCGGCGAAGATGGTAAAATAAAACTGTGGAACGTCCATTCGGGGTTCTGTTTCGTGACATTTAGTGAGCACACTAATGCTGTTACTGCAGTCACGTTTAGCGGAAACAGAAAATTTATTGTATCTTCGTCACTGGATGGTACGGTTCGTGCATATGATGTGATAAGGTTGGTGTTAAATTGTTAAACAGAGCTTCAAACGTGTAAAAACAGTTGAAGTGTTA
Organism: Elmis aenea; assembly: GCA_947652605.1. NCBI lineage: Eukaryota > Metazoa > Arthropoda > Insecta > Coleoptera > Elmidae > Elmis > Elmis aenea. The sequence goes on along the minus strand of OX393576.1, from coordinate 1,034,002 downwards.
GACAGTTAACTAATAACATCAAAATAATTTTTGTCTGTTTAGGTACCGCAATTTTCGCACACTTACGACACCGAGACCGATTCAATTGGCTTGTGTGGCGGTCGATAGTAGTGGAGAGTTCATAGCTGCCGGAGGACAGGACGTGTTCGAAATATTCCTGTGGTCTGTCAAGATGGGACGATTACTTGAAATTCTGGCAGGGCACGAAGGACCTGTTGTAAGTTATCTTGATTTATATTAGAAAATTATCGAGCGACGAAAATTTGCAATAGAAGTATGAAGAAATAAACAGGTGTGGCCACCAAATGACTTTCGCCATAAATATTGTATTTATGTCCGTTTGTGTGTTTGTGTATTAGTGGGTATAAAAAGTTTAAAATGCTGCTCTACCACATTACCTAACTTCATTTTTGTTAATGACGTCTGTCAACATGATGTAAATGACGTCTGTCAAAATGACGTTTCATGCTAATGTTTATGAATATTATATAAAAGTCCAGCCTGACTCTGTCTATCTCTGTGACTCTGTGACTGACTCTGTAATGCAGTAAACTACTACGGGTTCATTTGACCGACTGAGTTGTGTCTAATGAACCGTAAATTTTTACTCACCGGTAACATAACAGTGTCTAGTTTGCAGCTCACGTTATTATAAAAAGTAATAGTTTAAATTTAAGATATACAATATTCCCGTCCTAGGACGGGCTAACTGCTAGTGTTTATGAATATGAACAACCACAGCCATGGGCGTCCGCAAGGGGGGGCAAACGGGGCACTTGCCACCCCTGGAATTGAGTAAAAATGAAATATGTGAAAGTACTTGTGAAAACAAATCGTAAAAATTAATTAAATTGTAATAATATTATTATTTGTCTCTATGCTTTGACCCCTCTGGAAAATTTTCTGCGGACGCCTATGACCACAGCGTTCCTAAAACAATATTTTTAACATTTAAAAGAAACATAACTTTTTCACAGAAATTCAAGAGAGTTGAGACAAACGGCATTTTACTAAGAAAAATAAACTCTTTTTAACATACTAAAATTTGAATAAAATTGTTGAAGCCGTTTTTGAGAAAAAATTTTAAAGTTTTGAATTTTTTAAATAATTTAGTTATTTTAAATTTTATCAAAAAAAGTTATTTGGGTTTTTGTCAGACCTCAACATAGACTGCAATCCTACATTGACAGATTTTTTTTATCTGTCACTGTTTTTACGTAATTTAGGGTTGTCGTTTTAACTTAAACACCCTGTATATTAGTTATTATTTGAAAAATTAAATATTGGCACGCACTTTCTAGAATACTTTTAAAGACTCTATCGGAAACTACTATAAAAAATTTACATTTTTAACGTCTGGCACATACACATAGACGGTATCGCGAAAATAGTCAAAACGGTTTCAGGGGACCTCATAACGTGTATATCCGTCGAAATCTGGAATTCGAAAATTTTCGCGATCACAATACTTTCTTCATACTACGTATGGCGAAAGTAAAAGTTAGTTTTGTGTTTTATTAATCGAGCCTTTTTTCCAGTGGAGTTTAGCGTTTAACCCCAGTGCGGCAAGCACAACTTTAGTGTCTGCTTCATGGGATAAAACGTTACGAATTTGGGACGCTATAGAAAAGGGATCACAACACGAAACCATAGAACTGAAAGCCGATGGCCTTTGCGTTGTTTTTCATCCCAATGGCCAGGAAGTAGCTGTTGCTAGTTTAAACGGCCATATATCCGTTTTCGATGTCCGAACGTCGACCCAGACTGCCTTCATCGAGGGAAGGAACGATCTCGGCAGCGGGCGCTCGGATACCGACCTGATCACAGCGAAGAAGTCACTCGAAGCGAAGTAAATTAATTTCATGCTATAATAACAATAATATAATTTTTTCGCTGTACCTGTTTTGTAGGGCTTTCACAAGTCTTTGTTATTCGGCCGATGGCGAATGTCTTCTCGCCGGTGGACAGTCGAAAAATGTTTGTATCTACAATGTGAAAGAAGGTATAATAATAAAGAAATTCGAAATAACCCAGAACAGGTCGTTCGATGCCGTTGACGTGAGTAGATTGTCTGTCAAATTTGCCTTTGGCTCACTTTAATTGTGTTGAAGGATTTTATCAATAGACGGAAGCTAACGGAATTCGGAAATGTCAATTTGGTCGAAGAGCGTGAACTAAGAGAAGGGGGAAACGTCACGCTGAAGCTTCCCGGTGTTAAAAAAGGGGACATGGCTGCTAGAGTGTTGAAACCGGAGGTGAGATTTTTGTTTTAAAGAATTGTTTTTGAATGGTTGCTTCTTAGATAAAACTAATTATTTTTTATTCTTTTCGAGCTTTTGAAGCTTAATATTATTATATTTAAACCCTGTTATTAGATACTGTAACTGCACATAATAATATTTTTGTAATGTGTAAATTTTGATTGTTTTTTTATTGTAGGTGCGAATATATTCGTTACAATTTTCTCCGACGGGACAAGCTTGGGCAGCCGCCACCACAGAGGGCTTGTTAATATATTCGTTGTCTGCGGGTCTTGTGTTTGACCCTTGGGGTCTACAAATGGGTATTACGCCTTCAGCCGTGCGAGATGCCATTTCGCAAGGTGATCATTTGAATGGTAAGTGCAATGAAGAAAGACACTTTTTTGTCCCCCGATTTTAAGATATTTCGTTTTTATATTGCTTCATTACTAAATGGGTAATTTAATTTTCAGCACTGATGATGGCGATGAAACTAAACGAAGTGAATATTATTCAAGAAGCCATAGAAAACGTTCCTGTTAATGATGGCAAGTTAAATACGGTTTACATACTTACAGTATTATAAAAAAAGTTTTTTTTATTACAGTGGAATTATTGGTTACAAAGTTGGGAGAGCAGTACGTCGAAAGACTGCTCCTAATTGTAGCGGCTTCGTTGGACAGTTCGAGACACCTCGAATATTATCTCCATTGGACACAGATTATTTTAATGATGCACGGCTCCCGTATCAAGCCCCAAAAAAACATGCCGGCCTTAGTAGCTTTGCAGAAGAGTCTTACCAGGAAGTACGACCAACTTTCAAAACTGTAAGTCAACAAGTTGTTTTTTTAAGCCTTCTAGTTTCATTCTATTAAATATTGTGTGTCCGGTAAGTTATCACTACAACCACAAGAACTCGAATTTATTTAGACTGGGACACACTGTAGATAAGTACCGTGTCACCTCTAATGGTGACCTTGCCAGTTAATGTTCAAAGTATTCGAAACATCTCTGTATATTACTAGCACTTAGCCCGTCCTAGGACGAGAATATTGTATATCTTAAATTTAAACTATTACTTTTTATAATACCGTGAGCTGCAAGTTAGACACTGTTATGTTACCGGTGAGTAAAAATTTACGGTTCATTAGACACAACTCAGTTGGTCAAATGAACCCGTAGTAGTTTACTGCGCAGATATTTTGTAGCTATATTCATGCGTTAAAGAGTCAGTCACAGAGTCAGGCTGGACTTTTCTATGTATGATGACACATAATAGCAATTTTTGTGGTAAAAAGCTTCGTTACACTTAAAATTGATAAACACACTCTGTATAATTCAATCAAAAATTCTTATACAATTACATACATCCAGGGTGATTCAAATTCGAGGGGGGCGATGGGGATCTCGCTTATTACTGAAGATAGAGGGTAGGTTCAAATTTGGTAAAGTTGCTAAATTTTATGCTCATCAATAATATCAAAACAGATTTGAAATATCTTCAACTGTTGATATTATTGATGAGCATAAAATTTAACAACTTTTCCAAATTTGAACCTACCCTCTCATCTCCAGTAATAAGCGAGATCCCCATGGCCCCCCTCGAATTTAAATCACCCTGTATAGTGTGCCACGAAATTCTCGCCTTGCAATAAGCTGTTACATGAAAATCTGTTACAGATGTGATTACAACAAGTACACAATGCAATATGTATCCAAACTTGGTGAGATATTTTCCAAGAAAGACGATTCCGACAGTATGCAGGTTGACAGTGCCGAAGTCTTAGAAGATGTAGATAGTGATTAGTGTTGCAGAGTTGTACTTCTTTTTTAATAAATAGTAAGTAACACTATATTGTTTTATAATGTGTTTGTCTTTAGTGAATAAGGCACAGAGATAAATAAAACACAACAAGGACTGCTTTAAGTAATCTTCTGTTTATAGAATTCTAACAATGTTTTAATGATTAATATACAGGGTAGGACAGAAGTCTGGAAATCCTTCTATAACGACGTGATGTAGGGCAGCGATTCTTAACCAGGGGGCCGTGAGAGATTTTAAGAGGAGCCTCAAAAAAGTTTATAAAACGATTTTACTTTTTAAAATATTGAAATCTTAAAAAAAATATTTTTTGCTCCTTATTTTACTCGAACCATCGGATATCTTCTTAAATAAATCGTAATATTTTTGTTACCACAAGCTAGGGGGGGGCCGCGAAAATATTTTAGTATATTTGGGGGGCCGCGACTACTAAAAGGTTAAGAACCACTGATGTAGGGCAGCGATTCTTAACCGGGGGGCCGTGAAAGATTTTAAGAGGGGCGGGAAAAATTTAAAAAACGTTTTTACTTTTTAAAACATTGAATTTTTTTCTCCTTATTTTACTCGAACCATCGGAGAGATATCTTCTTAAATAAATCGTAATATTTTTGTTACTACAAACTAGGGGGCCGCGAAAATATTTTAGGATATTTAGGGGACAACTACTAAAAGGTTAAGAACCACTGATGTAGGGGACCTTTTTTAGAACTGAATACGCTACAGTTAGATAATTGTGTACGATTTTTGTAGTATTAGTGCAGGCCAGTAAATGATCATAAATATAAGGAATAGCGCGGGAAATACCATTCGTGAATGACGGTCAATTTCACACCATAAAATTTTCTCTTGCCCGTCTTCCTATAAAATATAAGTGTTAATTTAATGTCCATAATATGTAACTTGCTTGTTTCACAGAAATTTTTTTAGATGTTTTTCTAAATTTTGGCTATTTCTCGACTTGTACAATTAAAAACTTACAGTTTTCCACGATAAATGTATGAAGTCCCATTTAGAGTTAGTTAATTTTTTTAAATTATTTTTGTTGCTCGTGTTGCACCATGGAGTAACCGAAGTTTCCTAGAAATAAAATCTCTCACTTAATCGGTAAATTCTTTAGTTTACATCGGGAATGTATTACCACGTTTTCTGTTTGATTCTTTTTATATTCTTGATACCGTTGATCAAAAACTTTGACCACAACGAACTCGCTCAAAGCAGCAAATACGAATAGCATACACCCTGCCATCCATAAATCTAATGCCTGGAATATAACGTCGCGATTAAATTTGAAAAATTGGCCAATACAGGACTAAAATTATTGTGGCATGCTTTTTTTAAATTTAAAAATTACCTTGACGTATGCGACTGGTGGTATATCGGTTCTTAATCCAGTGAACATGGTCACAAGTGTTAGCATGCATGTCACTAAAAGTGTCACTCTGCCGGGAACTGCATCTAGTCCTAACCAAAAACTACACCATGACAACACCACAATTAATGTTGAAGGTGCAAATGTTTGAATCAAGTGGTGTCCTATTTGTCTTTCAAATCGGAAGTATACTACTAGCCGAGAAAAATTACCTGTAAATCAGGATGCGTATAATCTTATATTTCGGGAAGAATATATTCTTTAACATCATCACTACGTAATTTTTTAACAGGGTAATTTCAAAAATATATTTCAGTTCGTTACAGGCCCCTTTTTGAATTTCTAAAATACTGTGATTATGGCCAAAAGTTTTGTGAGGAATTATAAAATTAAAAGTGCAAATCACTATTTTTGTGTCATAGACCAGTGTTTCTCAAAGTGTGGTCCGAGGACCCCTGGGGGTCCCTGAATTTTTCTGAAGGGTTCCCCAAGCCTTTGCATAATGTTCGAAAATCTTTCAGATTTATTTTCCAGGCTAAATTATTATCTACAAAACAATTTATTGGGGTCCTCTGCAAATTTTTAATTATGGAAGGGGTCCTTAGGGTAAAAAGTTTGAGAAACACTGTCATAGACAATTACTAATTTCTGCTAAGTCAATGTTATTGAATGATTTTGAAGTACCACTTTTTTCCTCGGTGTACACATATTTTTCCTCCAGTTCCAGTGGTTCTCCTATGTAGTACTGCAGTAGTTTTAGCTCGGGACTTACGCTCACACCAGCTACCCCCCATTTCAAATTAATTTTTTTATAGTTGTATGTGACTGCAAAATATTTTTATTAAAGATAGGTATAAAAAATCTCAAATTTTTGTCACAACTATTGAATTTAAAAAAAAATGCTTTTCAGCAATTGTGAACGTAATTGTTTTTACAAGCTTGTGATTTTAAATATTATTATGCCATTAATTACTTACAGCTTTCGATGCTTAATGGGCAAATTTGTATGTCCATTGGGTAATGCAAAAACTCCATTTGACAAGCCAGTATTGCATGCATCCTTGCGGAATAGCAAACTGTTTTATTGCGGTATAGGGTAACAGATGAAAATTTGTGTGTCAGCGTAGCAATTTCTACAGAAAATGTAATACATAGTTAATGGTGACTTTCAATACTGCCAGGAATTCTCACCGACAACTTTAGAATTCAAAAAATATAAGTCCGGTTGCCATAGATTTTCAAAAAATTGCGGTGGAAGTGTTATGTAGTCGTCTCCGTCTTCAAACATTTCTTCAGGAATTCTTAGACGCGAGTCGGTCCATTTTTGTTTTAGAAACATATCCATTCTTTAAAAAAAAGCCAAATTATGTGCAGATTAAAATATTTAACTTGCATTAGTTGTTTATAAGTCATTTAAATATTTCTAAAAAAAAAATGTTTGCTTAGTAATGGGCAGGGCCTACTAGTGGGGGGCTTGAGGGGTTGCATACTCGGACCCCCAGTCTGAGGGGCCCTAAATTTTTTATTTTTTTTGTTTGATATGCGTTTTAACAGCAAACTGCAAATAAACAAAATAAAATTTAAAAAATTGAGATGTAAATAAAATGTAAAATTATATTGTCTCGCGTGCTGGCCCCCAAAAATAGTGGCCACGTTTTTTTTTGCTCTCATCATGAAAAACAGATTTTTTCATTTACAAAGGCCCCCAAATTTTAACTTCCCCATGCCCCCTCTTACCTGTAGGAGGCCCTGGTAATGTGTTTCTAGAAATATTTCGAATTTTGGTGTTTATTGTTTACCTAAAATCCATGTCTTCAACGTTTATGGAATTTATATCAACAATTTTCATGCTGAATTCGACCTCCACAGGTTTTCCTTTGGGAGTTGGTGGTCTTACCTCTATAATAAAATGTTGTTAAAAGCAAATTACTGTCTTATCAAAATGTTTTCTTTAACATAAAAAGTTTGAGTAAATAAATCAAATAGTTCATTTTCATTGTTGTAATGGAAGTCCAGACCCCATTTACAGGGGCGGATCTAGGTTTTTCGGGGCCTAGGGCTTATCGAAGTCCAATATCTTTAAATTGAGGATTAAAATTCATTTTTAATAACATCAAAATCAGAGTTCAAATATATTTATTATTTTATTAATATTTATTATCTTTTACTATACGATAAGTGCTCATTGTTAAGAAAAAGTATTAAAAATTTATGATAATAATTCAATTTTTGGGGGCCCATGGCTTAAGCCCTATTAGTCCCTATGTAGATTTGCCCCTGCCGATTTACCTCGTATATACGCATTACAACTGCTAGAGATAATTAAAAAATACATACCTTTAACATAATAGTCAGGTAAAATTATTTTGGGTTTAGGAATGTAATTTGATTTTGGAATCAACGCTGCATCATTTTCTAAAAAGCTAAGCGTGAATGATTAAATTATTAACATAATTTGCCATTACAAGTATACTTACTGTAAAATTAACACACATAAACATATATGGATTATAAAATTGGTATTCATATTATTTGAATAAATATTTTTTAAATTCTGTTCAAAAAAAGCCTCTTTTACATATTCTAGTATTATCTGTAAATCGTATTTGGTAAAAAAATTGTCTTATTTTCTTGTATTTAGATTTGCATTCGAAAACAAAGCACATTGTAAAAAGCCAACTTCGACTGTAGCGCTGGGTTAATATCATTCATTGCACTGTCGAATGAACTTGAAAAAAAAAATAGGAAAATTGAAGGTTTCAGCAATTTTTCAATAACAGGAAGGATAGCCATGATGAAACAATTAACAGAAAGTAGCTTCCACTAAAATTAACCAAAATTATCTGCAAACTGCAGGAATTGTTATCAATTAAGGTAATTGTTGTTTCCTCGTTTGTCGGTCTTAAACACAAATTGCTTTAGTTGGAAATTAAAAAGACATTAGTATTAAATTGATCAAAAATTAATCATAGCTATGCCCTTCGTGTGTTTAAATGCAGCCCAAAATTTTAGTTTCATACGTTGAAGTACTTCAAATAAGATTTTTTACAAAATTGTTAAAAGTGGCAACGAATGACAATATTTATACATTTTTAAAGCTTAATTTATGCAATGGGTTAATAAAAAAGTTAAAATTTATGGGCTATAGAATGGTATTTCTTCTGAGTTATTAAGTGTCTCATTATATTTGTTTTCGTAATAAAATGACTCATTGTTTTTGTGCAATTATCTTGTTTATTTTTTATTATTTAGGCTACATACAAAATATGTTTTGTAAATAACAGTTGTATCATTATCACAGAAAATATTTTAAACTTAAAGTTACTCATAAAGGCGATAACTTAACAACAAAATAAATTTAATTTCTTAAGACATCCAATTCTTCTGGCGTTACATGAAGCCTGAGTTGCTTTTCGATTAGTAGATCCTGAATTTGTGGTAATTCGGCAGGAATATAAATGGCTGCGTCGATGTACAGCGCCTGTTAAATGAAATACAATCAGTTTAATGTATTTATCATTGTATCGAGTCATTAAAAAAATTAATGTCCTTTAACTTATATCGGATTTTAATCAATTCGGTTGTTACCTTTAGCCAAGGGCATTCCTCGACGGCTGCGTAGTAAGCCTTTCTACAATAAGAAAGATCGAAGTGAGCATGCAGGAACTGCAGGTACAGCCTCCATACCAAACCGCATCGTCTCGTACACATTCCGGAAGCTGTTAGTCTTCGAAACATAGCCATCATGCGATTTTTGTAACTGCTATCGGAGTACTGTTGACCTGCAAAAGAAAGACAATGATTATCGAACGGAAAGAGGGAGGTAAATTATTGTTTTATAAATTTTTGGTTTATTTTATATGCCAGCATTTGGTCGAATAGAAAAAATTCATGAAAAGTTAATGACATAATTTTTTATTAAGTATCTTTAAAACAATTGCTTTTTTCACTTAACAATTTAAAAAGAAGAGTGAAACAATTGCCTTTAATGTGTAATTAATTGTTTCACCTTTGTGCTAATTGTTTTTTTTAAAAGGTGACATGAATGCAATGTAAATTAATTTTATTTTTTTGCAATGAAAATTTATTTTACTAGCTGATCATGAATTGCTTGTTTCCATACAACCAAATGGTGCTGGTGTACAAATTTTCTTTTCAAAATTTTTGCACTCGTAATTTATCTATCGCATATTACCTGTAAATGTATCAATCCAACTCTCTTCCGTCTCGCATATTTTTTGATTGGCTATCAATATCAGAAACAGTGTAGAAATCGCACGTCCCGTTTTCATTAGCAGAGAATTCAATTTCCACCATGACTGGCCCACGGAACAATTGATGCTTTGTTCTTTGGCAAGTGCGGTCAATAGAAACAAATTATTTGGATATTTCTCTATGGCTCGATGCAAAACGTCGTCCAAAATCTTGAAATATCCACTCCCAGGACGTTCCAAACAATCCTTGAACAGGCTCGCGACGTAGAATTCGAACAGCACTTCTTTCTGCCAAGATATTTCCGCGTCCACATCATCCAAGCTGGATAAAATATTTTCCACGAATGTCCCACACTCGATAACTCCTTTCGTGAGGTACAAAAACCATCCGTTGCAAATAATCCAGTCGGTAAAAAAATTCGGCATAAAGTGGTTCACCAACGTTAAATTCGTGACTTGCTTTTGCAGTAAAAGTGCTGTGATATGCTTGTATTTTAAGGCCGCCTCGTTTATCGCACCTTGAGTTAACACGTCATTCTTTTTGAAATCTTTATTTAACGCGAAGTAAACCAAATATTTCAAAGCTTTCTGCTTATCAGTTTCCGTATTTAAACCGATATGAATCTCTGTTAATTTTCGATACAATGAACAAACAGCTGAACGTGCTTCTTCATCAGCAAGGAGCGTTGTTTCTTTGCCGCTGTAATTAAGTGAAATAGCCGTGGTCAAAATATTCACGGCACTTTCAAAATTTCCCATTTCATGTTCGACCAAAGCATACTCCTCGTAAAAAGCCGGGTTGTTTCGGTGTTCTTCCAACTTCAGCAGATTCTTCATGGAATTTTTAATTTTCTTTTTAAACGTCGCAGACATTTTATAACGTTCTCGCTTGTCGAGTACGATAAGAAGCCTTTGAAATTTAAACCACCACAGGATTATCGCGGTCTTTTCGTTGCCACACAAACAGTCTATACAGTTCCTCATGGTATTCAATAAAAAATCTAAATATTCTTCCTGCCCTGGTAGTGTTTTTAAATATTGGGGGCCCACTGCGAGTCGCTGTGTGTCCTTTAATAAGTGTACGCTGTACGTGTCGACGGGATATAGCGGTAAAAAAATCGGTAATAGGACTTCGACCGAATCCAAAGCCCACGGGACATAATCAAGCCCTAGGTCCTGCATGGTCGTGTGTCGGCATGGTAATAAAGGTATTTTCAGCAAAGTTAAAATCGTTGCGGTTAGTTTAAAGTTATTTCCCGCCATCGTAATAGGGTGTATCAGTTCCGCTACGTCTTCCGGAAACACAAGTCTTTGGGGGTCTTCACAGTCATCCCCGATATACGGTAACCAATGGCATGATTCGCGCAGTTTTTCAATCCGTAACCATAGCTCGTGAATCGGTAGTTGCGAGTTCAGAATTACTTCTTCTAATTCTTCGAGTTGCTTGTCGCGAAAGCATGAGTCAATATTAAATGTATTTTTATCCACCGGTGATAGATTCAGCTCCAAGTATAAACGTAGTAATGTCCACAACTGTTCGAATAACCCGGCTTGTCTTAAAAACAAACCGCACTGATACAGCATGTGTAGTATATTTTCTTCTTTCGATGCCTGTTCAGAGGGTAGCGTCCGCCGTAACTGATGCAACGTTAACAAACACTTTGTGTACAGTTTTAAAACGGCAGGTGTATTGCAATGGGACATCGAGCACTGCGTCGCTTCAATGTACCCCTGCCATAATATAATATTACCCTGTTCTTTTTCGATTAACTGTTTAAGGTGCACTTGTAATTCGTCTGAGGGGTAAACGTTGACGGCGATGTTTAAACGTTCACGTAACAGCGCCTCGCAATTCGGATTTTGAGACAGTGCCTTGTCGATTATTAAAAGCTTACGTTCTGCTGTTATTCGTAAACCTTTAGCTATGCTGCCTTTGCGATAGGTTTTTTCAAAATGGAAAACGGTATCTTGAAATCGCACATACTTCAACCATATTTCGATGTCCGTTGGATTCTCACTTAGGGCACGATTGAAATTAGCAGTCGTCTGTGACATATCTGCTTCTTGTTGAAAGCCTTTAAATTCTTCATCTTTGGTACAGGTAACAGGTTTATTTAGATCCTTCTTGGTAATTTCAGTTTCTGGTTCGCTGTTATCATTAATTATTTCATGAACTACTTTGTAATATCGTTTAAATTTTCGTTTCTTGAAGCTTCTATGCTGCCTTCCCAAATAAAGTTCCACTTTATATTTTGGGGCTGATGGCCTCGATATAGTTCTGACTGTTAAGAATTCTTTGTTTCGAGTTGTATCAATTTTAAATTCATCGTGAACATTTACCTTGGGTTGATCTATATTTTTCTGTCGTTTACTTCTATGCTTGTCTTTCTTTTTACGTTTGGATTTCATTGGTACATCTGCAACATTTTCACTACCAGAGTAGCTGGAGGAATCTTGAATTTCCTGGACTGAAGATGTCTGAGCTGTTGTTATTATTCCATCTACCTTAAAACTCGAGAGTTTCAGCCAGTCTTGTTGTTCAGGTTCTTTGTTTTCTTCATCATTGGCACTACCAGATACAGCGTTTGCATATGCTGCGAACAACGCCATTGTTATTAAAAAATACTAAACACCATGCTTCAACGTAAATAAAACGATTTTGACAGATAACTCGTGGTAGGTTATATGCACAGGGCAAGTGGATGAAATGAACTGAAGAAGTAGGTCGGATGAACCTTCTTCTATGATGAACATGACGTTTATCATTATACATGTTAGCCAATGTAAAGAAATTGAAACTGACATATTTATTAATTAAAATAATTATTAATATGAATAACTAATTGGAAAATTGCATTTTGAAACCTTTACTTGTTAAATGAAAGTTTTTAATTACAAAAGTTGTATTCATATAATCTGTGTACCTATAAATCATGTATTTTATTTTACAATTACCACATGCTACACATAAGCAATACATTTTTAAATAAGTAAACACGTTTTGTAATCGATAGAAGGTCATCAGATTAATTAATTAAAATGAAACTGAATAGAGCTCTGTACTCATATCTATCTGTACACAAATACTGTTTCATTCAGTATCATTTCAACTGCATTGCTACGTACATACTAGTTACAAGACTTTTACAAAATAATTGTGAATTAATGGGCTATTTCGAAAATGTTACGTCCTCATGTAATTACGCTGATTATGCGTCAGTTTTCTTCAAAAACAACAGCAAGTGTTTTTAAGTTAAAGGTAAATTATTATAACATTATAACCAACATAATTGAAACAAATGTGCCAATATTTTTAAATTTATTTTACTAATTTGTAAAATAATTTTTGTTGAACACTAATGGATTGACAAGTAACTAGTACATAAATAAATCCAAAATTGGGCTTTTCAAAACTTGAACAGTAGCATGCACTCTTGTTTTTACGTGTTATTGTCTTAGCCATAATTCTTAAACCCTTAATTTGCATAGGACCAATGATTTGAATTTATCTGTACATATTTTTAAAAATTAATTATTTTTAGGAACAAGAATTAGAATCTAGTCCATTAACTGATACATTTGGAAGGTACCACACTTACCTACGGATCTCATTGACGGAACGATGTAATTTAAGATGTGCGTATGTTTTTTTTTTAACTGCAAAGTCTCATTGATAAACTTTTAGGTCAGTATTGTATGCCGGCCGAAGGAGTTAATTTAACAAACAAACGTAATTTGTTGACAAGTGATGAAGTCGTACACTTGGCTAAATTGTTTGTCAAGGAAGGTGTCACGAAAATTCGACTTACTGGAGGTGAACCAACAGTACGAAAGGATCTAGTCGACATAATCGGTATTATTTGTAATATAAATTGGTGTTTCTATGTTTCTTTAGTACATTTGCAGCTTCTTTGAAGAAAATAGATGGCTTGCAAGCTGTGGCAATTACAACGAATGGTTTGGTGTTGACTCGGCAGCTGGTTGCCTTACAGCGAGCAGGTTTAGACATGTTGAATGTTAGCATGGACACACTGAAACCTGAAAGATTTGAGCACATCACTCGTCGCAGAGGATGGGAAAAAGTTATGATGGGCATAGATCTTGCACTCCAATTGGGCTACAATCCTGTGAAAATAAACTGCGTGGTGATGAAAGGTAACATTACCATAAGTTTTTTTAAACTCTTTGTGGCTTTTAAGAAAGGCAAGATCTTTGCACCAAAATTTATTGGGTCAATATTGAAGTGATTTAAATTTTGATTATATATTTTTCTGTAGGATTCAACGACGACGAGGTGTGCAATTTTGTGAAGTTAACTGAAAATAAGAATGTAGATGTTAGATTTATAGAATATATGCCCTTCAGTGGAAACAAATGGGAAATGCAAAAAATGGTACCGTTTAAGGATTTAGTGACGAGTGTAAAAACTGTTTGGCCGGATTTTTCTCCACTATCAAATGGACCTAACGATACTTCCAAGGTATTATAGGAACAGTTGATTAAAATGTTTTAAAAAAAATTATATTCGAGATACAAAAAATTAATCAGTATGTGTATAATAATATATTCAAGCTTAATTAAAAATAACTTGTCTTCTTTTCGAAGGTTTTCTTGTCTAAATACAATACCAGTTTCAAGACTCTCGTCTCTCTCTCTCCATCTGTTGCAGTCTTATTTATTTTATCAAATTGACAAAGAAACGTATTGCTTTTTGACAAGGGTTTCTTCAAGAAAAAGATTAGTGGTTTTTAACTGAGCTTATTTACATTAATAAATGAATCATTAAAATAATTAATGATTCATTAAATGTGTGTAAATCAATGATGTATTAATTTTTACTTTCTTAGGCATGGAAAGTCCCAGGATTTTGTGGCCAGGTCGGTTTTATAACGTCAATGAGTGAACACTTCTGTGGTACCTGCAATAGACTCCGCATTACAGCAGATGGAAATCTCAAAGTTTGCTTGTTTGGTAATACAGAGATATCGTTGAGGGACGCCTTAAGAGCTGGTTGCAGTGAAGACGATTTAACAGCCTTGATAGGAGCAGCAGTTCGTCGAAAGAAAAAGCAGCATGCTGGTGGGTGATAATTTTTTAATCAATTATTGTAGTCTTTTCTTTTTATCATTCCTTGATTCGGCTTTACTTCTAATAGATTAATTGATTGTTTTCCAGACTGTAGGATTTAAAAACTGCCTTAGGATGGCATGTTGCATTTGTTGACAAAATTTGTATGTATGGAAATTGGTTAAAATAAAATCCCATCAGCAAAAAATTTTGGGTTAATCTGTTTCGAGCTAATTTATGATAAAATTAGTTCTTGCTCCTTTGAGCTGTTTTCATTAAACATTTTGAAGGCAATTAATTGTCCTTACTCTAAATAATGCGTCTATGAAGTTCTCAGTCAACTGCTTTGGTTCAAAAATGTTTCCTAAAACATTGTAAAGAGTAAAGGTTTTTATCTGCATGTAGTTGAGGAGTAGTGCATCAAAAACATGTTATAAAATTGTTTCAGGCATGCTGAATCTGTCTCACATGGAAAACCGGCCTATGATTCTTATTGGTGGATGATAATTTGTATGTTATTAACAATTCGTAGTTTTGATTTAATTGCTTGAATGTATAGGCACAATTAAAGTATTTATTTATGTCTGTTTTTTTTCTTGTGTTTTATTTTAATCAGGGATCGTGCTATGTGGGAAAACCAGAGTGTATTTTGCCTCTGCCTTTAAAACAAATATTTATTCATTAAATAGTTTGATAATCGGTAAATTAGAAGTAAAATTAATATCTAAAAAAATGTTTGTCCTTAAGGATATTGCATGCTATTATTGATATTTTGAAAGCTGTTTTAAATATCTTTTGTCGATTCTTAAACGCAGTATATATTTATAGGTAAGAAGAAAAATCGGATTCGTGTCCTAAAGGTGCGAAACTTCAACTTATCTGGTCTTCCTCTCCATCTGCTTCATCGTAAAACTCATCTTTCCGCCTCGCGCAGCTACTCAACGTCTTCGAATTCCAAGTTAACCCACGTCAATGAAGAAGGAAAAGCGCAAATGGTCGATGTAACGGCCAAGGAAATTACTGTACGCACGGCAACAGCAAGGGCCCATGTAAAAGTTGGCCATGAATTAACGAATATTATAAAAGAGAACGGACTAAAAAAGGGTGACGTGCTCAGTGTAGCTCAAATCGCTGGTATCGTGGGGGCAAAAAAAACTTCGGAGATAATTCCTTTGTGTCATAATATTTCACTCACGAGTATTAAAGTCACGGCGCATTTGGATGAAACTATGCAAGCTGTGGTCATTCACGCGACGATTCAGTGTCAGGGTAAAACGGGGGTCGAAATGGAAGCCCTTAGTGCCGTTGCTGTTGCCGCGCTTACAGTTTACGATATGTGCAAAGCTGTTAGCCATGACATAACTATAACTGATATTATGCTAATTAGTAAGAGTGGTGGAACTAAAAAAAATTACACGAGAGAGAAAATTGTGGTTCGTAAATATGACCGGGAACCCGTATTTTTAACTGGTATTTAATCAGTATGGTCTTTGCACACTTTTCGTTTTTCATGTAAATTTTTAAACCATAATTTGAACAAACCCAAAATTTTAATAAAAGTCCCTTGCATTTTTTTTTTGTTGCATTAAATTAGGTTAAAAACGCTTTAATATTTTCTAGAATTTTATGTATTTTATATACTTATTGAATTATTAATAAACAATTATAAATATTTGTGTTTTAATTTAAATGTATGCAGCATGCAACACAAAGATGTTTGTGATGTTGATTATCTGGTCCACTGTAAAAATGAGTTATCCGAGAACAGAACCCAATCCAAATCCCAAGCCTAACTTCAACGACGTTGTGAAGAGTGTAACATAACTAAGGAAATTGCAAAAATTACAGTAATCTCGAAAATATTACAGAAATCTTAGTAAAATTACAGGAAACTGCTTAGTTTCTAGTGTTTTGGCAGTTCCCCACCAGATGGCCAGCCCCCCTGGCAAAATTCCAAAAGATCTCCTGCAACTTCTGTGATCCTGATACTAATACTTACATTCGCTTTGAAATTCTTGCTGTTTCAAATGATTTAGAAATATTTTTGAACACCGGTGTACCTCTTCGCACTTCTGTGATCCTGATACCAAATCTTAAATTCGATTTGAAATTTTTAGTTAAACATATTTTTGGACACTGGTGTACCTCTTCGCACTTCTGTGATCCTGAGACCAAATCTTAAATTCGATTTGAAATTTTTAGTTAAACAAAAATATTTTTGAAACCGTTGTACCTCTTCGCGCTTTTGTGATCCTGATACCAAATCTTAAATTCGATTTGAAAATTTTTGCCGAATAAAAATATTTTTGAGCACCTGTGTAACCTCTTCGCACTTCTGTGATCCTGATACCAAATCTTGAATTCGATTTGAAATTTTTAGTTAAATAAAAATATTTTTGAACACCGGTGTACCTCTTCGCACTTCTGTGATCGATACCAAATCTTAAATTCGATTTGAAATTTTTAGTCAAAAATATTTTTGAACACCGGTGTACCTCTTCGCGCTGCTATGATCCTGATACCAAATCTTAAATTCGAGTTGAAATTTTTAGTTACATAAAAATATTTTTGAACAACACCGGTGTACCTCTTCGGACTTCTGTGATCCTGATACCAAATCTTAAAATTGATTTGAAATACCTGGACATATTATTATTATTAATAATATTTTGGTAATATCAATTATTTGCTTGGCAATATATTTTAAACTGACTTTTATCTTATTTTTTATTTTTGATTGAGCATATTTTATCAATCCCTTGGTATGATTTGTGTAAGTGGCAAAGGCTATAGACAAAGAAAAAGAAAAATTAAATTATATATCATTTATTTATATTTTTATAATGACAAAATATTACAATAAACTATATAATAAAAGTACCATGACTTATTCTAAATAAAACTATACAATAATGATTTATTGAATTAAACTATTGGTTAATATTAAGGTAGTTAGGTATTCTCTTCAACTTTTAAAATTAAATCTATATTTACAATTCGACACAAGGCTATTTGACAATATCACCGATCGAATAACAATTTATTGTTAATGTAAAAATGAATCGGAGCTCAACTATTATATATATAATTTTATATTTGTAACGGATAGCGAGTGTCGCTTAGAAAGTTATAGTCTTCTGTAATTTATAAAATAGATGTTGTGGAAAGCAACTTGTGCACGTGTTTAAAAAACAACATAAACATAATTTAATGACATAACATGTAACAATTACTTTATGGATTACAATCTATATATTCATGCATTTGTTGACAATTATCACAAGTGATTGGACGTAAAATTTTGATATTCTATATTTTGCTTGTTGTGCGTACCATACATAAAAGATACACATTTAATTAGGTATTGGTTCACTGAGTTGTTTCCTGGGTTAGTTATATGTAGATACATTGGTTCCCTATATATGTAATATATTTATATCCTGAACTGTTGCATTGAGATGAGTATGTAATTCAAGACACAATTGACGTTAGGTACAAACGTTAATTACATCTAGACACGTAAGAACTAACACTGAATTTAGAAATTTACAAAAGGGAACTAAATATATAATCACAGAACGTTACAAGAGTTGTTAAAAAACAGAAACAATTTACAAGAATAAAATTTAGAAGTATTATTTCGAATTAAATAAATACTATACAGAATGTACACCTATAACACAAATTAGTATCATTGAGATATTTGCAAGTTAAAAATGTTAAAATGACCCAATGTGTACTTAAGTACAGTGTTGTTAATATTTACATCCATCAGCCACGCTGTTGTGTACATCTGAGATCATTTACTGACATTTATCTTGGGCCAGAGAAATCTATTTAAACAATGTTACCTATATAAAGAGAGCTAAAGATATTGACACAATGAAATAGATGCCCAAATCAGAAAATGACACTTTACTTTTACAAAAAATGTATGTAAGAAATGTACCGCAAGTCAAACTTCATACAATATATCAAATACAAAGTTTAGGGGTAGAACAAATGACAATAGTTTAGGTAAAATAAGTGGCTATCACCGCAAAAATATTAAAAAAGACAATCGAATCTAATTGCCTACTCAGCAGCTCTGCGATGAAATACACAATTAGCTAGAAATTCTCCTACAAAATGTTTCTAATTCACTAAACAGTCATATTGGTACCATTTCTTACAATTTTTTTTTAACGCAATAAATATCATTATCTAATATGGGCTTAGCAAATCCCCTCTAATATTCCAGGCACCTCACAGTCTCCTAATCCTTTACAGCACCTTTACCTTCATCTACTTCTTAAACTGTTAGATAAGAAATTTCAAAAACATTTCCAAAATACCACATCTGTATCACAATTCTGTCACATTTTTATTGAACTCTCTAAATTTAATTTAATGTTACATTAAATATTTAAAGTTTTATATATACTTTCAACACTTTGTATAATAAAAAATCTACTTTAAACACTGTTCTACTATTATAAAATTTCCTTATAGAGCTTAAACATTTGTTCACATCTTTTTAAATCAGTGGTGGGTTAAGTACAATATTATTTCACATCACGTGTTCTCAAACCCATTATGCAACTTGAATTTTCTATTATATGCACTCTAATCCATCACTGTTTTAAATAACAAAATGATTACAGTTATGAAATCTATATACATAAAATTTTATTCAACATATCAAAATTATGAAGCAGAATGTAACACTTAACAGTCAATATACTTCGTTTCAAGAATGATGGAAAAATTTAAAAGCACCATAGTTTTTAATTTATTTGTCAAAATTATAGGTTTTTATGAAACGTTGGCAGTTTTTGAAAAAACCCTTACGTTGTTTTAAAGAAACCATTTTGAATTGACACTTTATACGGTTGGTTGGTTGGGATATGGTAACACTTAAGACAAATTACAAACTTTGCAAAGCAATTTGAAACATATATTTGCAAGTTAAAACATTTTTAAAATATGTTTTTATTGTTCTTTGATTCAAAAATAGGAAACTAGTAACTTTAAAGTAAAATTTTGTTAGTTTAAAAAAGGCGAGTCAAATATGTCGGTCAAGATAACTTTGTTAAGTTTTATAAACGTTTCAATATTACTTTGCAAAAAACTGGAACATCAACAAATGTAAACGTATTACATTACAGAAATATTCGTTAGTTGTCTACAAAATTCTTAACAGCCATACTCTTGGTAAAATTTCTTGTTTTCTCTTTATATCAATCCGTTTTCCTTAACAACTACCACAACCATTTTTCGAAATTGTTCATGCCTCATAACCAGCAACTTTTTTAATGCTAGTTTATAAATAAGAATTCGTTGTGTTGCTCAAATATTTATTACTATTGGGTATTGTCGTATACTTATTTTTTTTTGTTTTTAAATTAAAAATACACTAATTCCAAACAACGTTTTTGTAAAAGCTCTAAATATTTGTTAAATATAAATCCCTGAAACGTGTTTACACCACTTTGCTAAAATTTGTAATGTACTTTTTTGTACAATTATTTCGGTGTGTAATAAATTAGAGGAGTTGCATGAACATGGTACAATTTCTTAATATAACATACACACATCATGCAAGATGCGAATTTCAAAATAAAAAAAAAAAATTTCTTGTACTATCAAGACAGTGTTTGATCCACTGGTCATGGCTTATGCCAAATTTACGGTAATAACAGGAGGTCACGCACCTGTGCAGTCAATTTCAACGATGTCTTTAGGTACATCGACAAACTGATATACCAACCTCTGTCCATCGACTTTCGCCAAGATACCTCTTTGATAATAGTACCGCAGGGCCCGACCCATCGTTTCGTAGTTCATGTCAGGTTTATTTTTATGTAGCCCCCACAGTCGGGAAACTGCTTTAGAATCTACTAACTTAAAAACCCCTTTTTCCCTATTCGTCCACTTAATGTATCTCGGGCAGTATTCTCTGTCTTGCAACAGCTTGAGCAAAAATTCCCATAGGTAAGTCGTGGACCCTTCTCGACTTTTCCTTTTTACTGAGCCTGGTTCACCGGGTTTGGGTTTTTTGACCTTTTTGAGTTTCCTTGGCGGAAAGCCGAGATCCAACATGTATGATAGTTCATCATTTACGCTTGAGGTAGCAGCCTGGATTACTGATGTGGGGATGGCGTGTCCCCTTGGTGGTGATGGAACCGACGGCGCTGTGAATGGTGAGTGCATGCCCGTTGGATGGTAGCTCTGTATATGGGGGTTTTGTTGATGTTGCTGTTGTAGTGAAGATATATAACTGCTATAGCTGTCTGGCACTGAAACAACAAAATAATATTTAGAAAAAACTGTAACAGATTTTTTTTACAATGGTTATCATGAAAAGCGGTAATATATAAAGTACCCAGACCTTTATCGAGCAAAAAAACGATTTTCTTTAAAACTAACACGTTATTTATAGCCAAATTAAACATTATTAGTCTTTAAATAGGACATTTAATTTTTGGTGAAAAATGGGAAAAGTACAAAGACTATAGCCTTTGCACTTTTTTTTGACAAAAAAATCGATTTTCTTAAAACTAATGCAAATCGCTTCAAACTTCGTAAACACGTTATTTATAGCCAAATTAAAGATTATTAGTCTTTAAATAGGACATTTAATTTTTGGTGAAAAATGGGAAAAGTACAAAGACTATAGTCTTTGCACTTTTTTTGACAAAAAAATCGATTTTCTTAAAACTAATGCAAATCGCTTCAAACTTCGTAAACACGTTATTTATAGCCAAATTAAAGATTATTAGTCTTTAAATAGGACATTTAATTTTTGGTGAAAAATGGGAAAAGTACAAAGACTATAGCCTTTGCACTTTTTTTGACAAAAAAATCGATTTTCTTAAAACTAATGCAAATCGCTTCAAACTTCGTAAACACGTTATTTATAGCCAAATTAAAGATTATTAGTCTTTAAATAGGACATTTAATTTTTGGTGAAAAATGGGAAAAGTACAAAGACTATAGCCTTTGCACTTTTTTTGACAAAAAAATCGATTTTCTTAAAACTAATGCAAATCGCTTCAAACTTCGTAAACACGTTATTTATAGCCAAATTAAAGATTATTAGTCTTTAAATAGGACATTTAATTTTTGGTGAAAAATGGGAAAAGTACAAAGACTTAATTTTTGGTGAAAAATGGGAAAAGTACAAAGACTTTGCACTTTTTTTTGACAAAAAAATCGATTTTCTTAAAACTAATGCAAATCGCTTTAAACTTCGTAAACACGTTATTTATAGCCAAATTAAAGATTATTAGTCTTTAAATAGGACATTTAATTTTTGGTGAAAAATGGGAAAAGTACAAAGACTATCTTTGCACTTTTTTTGACAAAAAAATCGATTTTCTTAAAACTAATGCAAATCGCTTCAAACTTCGTAAACACGTTATTTATAGCAAAATTAAAGATTATTAGTCTTTAAATAGGACATTTAATTTTTGGTGAAAAATGGGAAAAGTACAAAGACTATAGTCTTTGCACTTTTTTTGACAAAAAAATCGATTTTCTTAAAACTAATGCAAATCGCTTCAAACTTCGTAAACACGTTATTTATAGCAAAATTAAAGATTATTAGTCTTTAAATAGGACATTTAATTTTTGGTGAAAAATGGGAAAAGTACAAAGACTATAATAGTCTTTGCACTTTTTTTTGACAAAAAAATCGATTTTCTTAAAACTAATGCAAATCGCTTCAAACTTCGTAAACACGTTATTTATAGCCAAATTAAAGATTATTAGTCTTTAAATAGGACATTTAATTTTTGGTGAAAATGGGAAAAGTACAAAGACTATAGTCTTTGCACTTTTTTTTGACAAAAAAATCGATTTTCTTAAAACTAATGCAAATCGCTTTAAACTTCGTAAACACGTTATTTATAGCCAAATTAAAGATTATTAGTCTTTAAATAGGACATTTAATTTTTGGTGAAAAATGGGAAAAGTACAAAGACTATCTTTGCACTTTTTTTGACAAAAAAATCGATTTTCTTAAAACTAATGCAAATCGCTTCAAACTTCGTAAACACGTTATTTATAGCAAAATTAAAGATTATTAGTCTTTAAATAGGACATTTAATTTTTGGTGAAAAATGGGAAAAGTACAAAGACTATAGTCTTTGCACTTTTTTTGACAAAAAAATCGATTTTCTTAAAACTAATGCAAATCGCTTCAAACTTCGTAAACACGTTATTTATAGCAAAATTAAAGATTATTAGTCTTTAAATAGGACATTTAATTTTTGGTGAAAAATGGGAAAAGTACAAAGACTATAATAGTCTTTGCACTTTTTTTTGACAAAAAAATCGATTTTCTTAAAACTAATGCAAATCGCTTCAAACTTCGTAAACACGTTATTTATAGCCAAATTAAAGATTATTAGTCTTTAAATAGGACATTTAATTTTTGGTGAAAATGGGAAAAGTACAAAGACTATAGTCTTTGCACTTTTTTTGACAAAAAAATCGATTTTCTTAAAACTAATGCAAATCGCTTCAAACTTCGTAAACACGTTATTTATAGCAAAATTAAAGATTATTAGTCTTTAAATAGGACATTTAATTTTTGGTGAAAAATGGGAAAAGTACAAAGACTATAGCCTTTGCACTTTTTTTTGACAAAAAAATCGATTTTCTTAAAACTAATGCAAATCGCTTCAAACTTCGTAAACACGTTATTTATAGCCAAATTAAAGATTATTAGTCTTTAAATAGAACATTTAATTTTTGGTGAAAAATGGGAAAAGTACAAAGACTATAGTCTTTGCACTTTTTTTGACAAAAAAATCGATTTTCTTAAAACTAATGCAAATCGCTTCAAACTTCGTAAACACGTTATTTATAGCAAAATTAAAGATTATTAGTCTTTAAATAGGACATTTAATTTTTGGTGAAAAATGGGAAAAGTACAGACTATAGCCTTTGCACTTTTTTTGACAAAAAAATCGATTTTCTTAAAACTAATGCAAATCGCTTCAAACTTCGTAAACACGTTATTTATAGCCAAATTAAAGATTATTAGTCTTTAAATAGGACATTTAATTTTTGGTGAAAAATGGGAAAAGTACAAAGACTTAATTTTTGGTGAAAAATGGGAAAAGTACAAAGACTATAGCCTTTGCACTTTTTTTGACAAAAAAATCGATTTTCTTAAAACTAATGCAAATCGCTTCAAACTTCGTAAACACGTTATTTATAGCCAAATTAAAGATTATTAGTCTTTAAATAGAACATTTAATTTTTGGTGAAAAATGGGAAAAGTACAAAGACTGTAGTCTTTGCACTTTTTTTGACAAAAAAATCGATTTTCTTAAAACTAATGCAAATCGCTTCAAACTTCGTAAACACGTTATTTATAGCCAAATTAAAGATTATTAGTCTTTAAATAGGACATTTAATTTTTGGTGAAAAATGGGAAAAGTACAAAGACTGTAGTCTTTGCACTTTTTTTGACAAAAAAATCGATTTTCTTAAAACTAATGCAAATCGCTTCAAACTTCGTAAACACGTTATTTATAGCCAAATTAAAGATTATTAGAATTTAAATAGGACATTTAATTTTTGGTGAAAAATGGGAAAAGTACAAAGACTATAGCCTTTGCACTTTTTTTGACAAAAAAATCGATTTTCTTAAAACTAATGCAAATCGCTTCAAACTTCGTAAACACGTTATTTATAGCCAAATTAAAGATTATTAGTCTTTAAATAGAACATTTAATTTTTGGTGAAAAATGGGAAAAGTACAAAGACTAGTCTTTGCACTTTTTTTGACAAAAAAATCGATTTTCTTAAAACTAATGCAAATCGCTTCAAACTTTAAAACTAATGCAAATCGCTTCAAACTTCGTAAACACCTTATTTATAGCCAAATTAAAGATTATTAGTCTTTAAATAGGACATTTAATTTTTGGTGAAAAATGGGAAAAGTACAAAGACTATAGTCTTTGCACTTTTTTTGACAAAAAAATCGATTTTCTTAAAACTAATGCAAATCGCTTCAAACTTCGTAAACACGTTATTTATAGCCAAATTAAAGATTATTAGTCTTTAAATAGGACTTTTAATTTTTGGTGAAAAATGGGAAAAGTACAAAGACTATAGCCTTTGCACTTTTTTTTGACAAAAAAATCGATTTTCTTAAAACTAATGCAAATCGCTTCAAACTTCGTAAACACGTTATTTATAGCCAAATTAAAGATTATTAGTCTTTAAATAGGACATTTAATTTTTGGTGAAAAATGGGAAAAGTACAAAGACTATCTTTGCACTTTTTTTGACAAAAAAATCGATTTTCTTAAAACTAATGCAAATCGCTTCAAACTTCGTAAACACGTTATTTATAGCAAAATTAAAGATTATTAGTCTTTAAATAGGACATTTAATTTTTGGTGAAAAATGGGAAAAGTACAAAGACTAGTCTTTGCACTTTTTTTGACAAAAAAATCGATTTTCTTAAAACTAATGCAAATCGCTTCAAACTTTAAAACTAATGCAAATCGCTTCAAACTTCGTAAACACCTTATTTATAGCCAAATTAAAGATTATTAGTCTTTAAATAGGACATTTAATTTTTGGTGAAAAATGGGAAAAGTACAAAGACTATAGTCTTTGCACTTTTTTTGACAAAAAAATCGATTTTCTTAAAACTAATGCAAATCGCTTCAAACTTCGTAAACACGTTATTTATAGCCAAATTAAAGATTATTAGTCTTTAAATAGGACATTTAATTTTTGGTGAAAAATGGGAAAAGTACAAAGACTATATATAGTCTTGCACTTTTTTTGACAAAAACATCGATTTTCTTAAAACTAATGCAAATCGCTTCAAACTTCGTAAACACGTTATTTATAGCCAAATTAAAGATTGTTAGTCTTTAAATAGGACATTTAATTTTTGGTGAAAAATGGGAAAAGTACAAAGACTATGGCAAATTAAGGCACTTAAATAGTATATTAAATAGTATAATTAGTGCAAAAAAGATGCCATGTTTTATCATACAAAATTTTAAATGAAAGCCACAAGACATTGGTTGAATGTTACACACAATATTTAAAGGATCACCTGCAGGTCCATGTATTATTTACTAGTGGATCTATTTTTGAACCGTTTCATGAAATAAGTGTCATAAGTTTTCGTGTCGTTATCTTTATTTCGGAATAAAAATCCACGGTCAAGCCTGTTTTAAAAATGCTAATGAAGTGCGGAAAGGAAGCGACATTTAAAAATAAAACCCTTAAAATAACATAAAATTAAAAACGAGCACTTTATCTTGCGGTCGCTACCTGTGGTACACCAGGTTAATTCTTTTTTACGATAATTAGTTTCCGGTAAGTAAGCCCTTTTCTTACCTGCAACCCTCTGTCGAGGGCCAGAGGCATAACACGACCCGCCCTCAACCTGACCTACATTTCAACAATAGGGAAGTAGGCCATAATCCGTGTGAAGCTTTCCCATTTTAAAATTAGAAAACCGATCTTTAAAAAACTTTCTAAGTAAGTTAATCTGGGTAACCCATTTCATATGGCCCGGTTTTTTTTTTTGGAAAAAATCTTGGCTAAGTTTATTTTCTTTGCGTATTTTCAAACGACATGAAACACAGCCGTTTTGATGCGTTACATTTGTTGATTACTACAAGTCGAGCGCTGAAAGTAAATATTTGTTCCTGGTTGAAGAACTGTACGGATATAAAGTTATATTTAAACGTAGTGGCGACTGCTCCATTCGATTTTTAAAAGTTAGATCAGAACTCCCAAAATACCCGCAACATGGCTATTACGTAATATGTACGTACGTACTGCCATTCATTCAGTAGGCTAACACAAATAAATGAAAACAAAATTGAACTTCCTGTACTTCTTTGAACAACTTGTACCAGTTGGACTCCACCGCCACTTCTTACTACAAGAGGTACAGATAACGTGTAAAAGAAGTTTTCAGACAATTGCTAACAAAGGAGGGTTTTTCGCGTTTTTCTCCGGAACCGTTTAAGATTTTTCCTAAATCTTTGCACCATTTTACTTGTAAAGGATGCGCGCATTGTCAAATAGAAGAATTTAGATTTTGTCTCTGACGGTTTCATGGCCAACGCGAACGCAAAAATTACTTTTATTATTCAACTTTTCAGTTTTTGCCCTATTTTTCCGAAGAAAATGGTCAGTGGCACGTATAACTTTGGAAAACATTTAGTTTTGATGTCCTTGATGCAATAAACACAGCCTTAATCAAATTCTAGCGACAACGTATCGTGACCATCCCTGGTAAGTTTAGAAATTTTTCGATTTTTCCTTGAAAAAAGCACAAAGCCTTTGTAATTTTTCCATTTTTGACGAAAACCGTCTAAACGAAATTTAAACGGTTTGAGGGCTGTTAATAATTCTTTTAACATCGAGCAAATCCTCAAACAATTTACGTTTCGTCCTTATCCGACTAAATAATTTGGTATTCTGGGTGGTACCAAGTTTTAACACTCACAAACTCAAAACTTCCAGACATCCAGCAATCCTGTAACAAGTTTCTACACGTTCCTTCACAAGATTGTTCCAAATCCTCGCATAGTCACTATTAATTAAGTTTACGTAACTACGCCAACACATTTTCTTTAATTTCACAAGACACACCACAACAATATTCATCGATTTGTTGTTGTAAGTATATGTAATCTATATACGGGGCCGCTTATAAGGCCTTGGTTTGTTATTTAGTCAAAGCGTAGGTCGCTAACCAAGGAACGTTGATGCCTCAATTGCCAGATCATTATGAGAGTCTTATGTAAACAAGTAGCGGAAAAATACAGCAGGAAGTTTTTAAATAGCAAAACTGGTCGCTTTAAAACGTTGGTCAATGGGATAAATTGTTCGTAATAGCTTTACTTTGCACCAACTACTTGATCAAAAATTATTCACGAAAGAAAACGGATCAACACGAACAAAAGCTTTAAAAAATTGTTTATTTGCAGTTAATAGAACCTAAATGAAAATATGAAGCCTTGATTGTACTTTTATGAGCATTTCTAAACTTAAAGGAAAAGTTTGGTGAATGAAAATTGACGAGTGCTTCAAAACACATCAGCAAATTTATTAGTACTCGTATGTTGTAGAAGGACAGACGAAGTGTATTGATAGCTACTCAATGTTGGGTGTGGATATGCAACGTTTTTTATGAAACTACTTGAAAATTGCATTCTTAAAAATAACGTTGAAAGTCAGGTAAGACTTGTTTATCACAATGGCATGACGTCAAAAACAACACACTAAGGAAATAGTTGTGAAAATATCTTTACTGAAAACAAGTCAACCTACACTTTAAGCCTATTAATGATGTTGATAAATAGTTTAAGAAAATATCAGATATTTGTCATGCTTTGTTTGGTTAAAACATTGGCAATAATTTACAATTACTTTTTATGGGTATCAAAAAGTAAACCAGATTATGTTTTTCTAAAAACACATCAAATGGATGAGCAATAAATTTCCCGATTTAATTTAATTGCTTCTTATAGCAACCATCATTTTATGATAGTGATTTCCATTTTTCAGGACATACCAATGGCTAATCGATTTCTTTTGAGGCGGTTTAAGAAATTTTAGAAAGAATATTAAAAAGACTATTTAAGACTATTACATTTTCAATTAGTTAAAGAAGGTATACAATAGTTTTAAAATTACGCAAATTGTTTTGCAGATGTCTGTAAATTCCGACATACATTCGGTGGTGCTCAATGTGTTAATTTAGCTGAACACGGAGGTAATGTTTTGTTTTCCAAAAATAGTCCAGGGTACACCTTTGCACGTCTAGACGTCCACGAGTTTGCGGTCAGCGCTGAACAAATTGCGAGTCAAAATATCGACTATTCCGATAAAGCTTTTCCGTGATAATGCGACAACAATGTTAATTAAGCAATTTACGGAGGCTGTTGAAGTCATGCGTGAAATTTCCGCGAGTTATGACGAAAACCCAACCGACCACAAATGTCATAAGTGTATCGGTCTAACGCAAGCTCTAGCGGTGTTGTTCTGTCTGGCCGCGGAGGACGCGGGCGGGTCGACCCTGCAGAGAACGTTGACCAGGAAATGACGCGGTAACCTTCAACCGACTGTCCTTGTAATGCGAAAATAGGATGCAATGCGCTGCATTCTGCCGCTGCTTCACCGTGCGATAGATACTTTCTTTGTGCTGCTTACGGAACTTCCATGGCAGCGAAATTGACCACGTGTGCGTCGCGGTTCGCGACTCTGCAACAACACCAGAGCAAATCCACAGCGGCTAAGGCAATTTTTAAGTTTTTTTTTTCAACAGCAGGAAGTTCAAAAATTCGTTTAAAATCCAATCCGCTACGTTCAACACTTTTAGGGTTTCTTGGCCACTTCAAGACGGAACGTTTTGTTGACGATGCGTTCCATCAACGTTCCTGCTTCTTGCAGGAATATGAAAGCAATTGTTTGCTTTTACTAGCGATGGCTTAATGAAATGTATCAACGAAGCTCATTTTTCTAAAGGCAATTCTAAAACACTCGCATGAATACGCATCGAAATTGCTCATCTCATCTATTTTTGCAATGGGGTGATGAAACATCTTGATCGAGGCATCTAACGACGCTTAAATCTATTTATCGGCTTAAAAAATGCTAGTGCAGTAAATCTTGTTCACCGAAATAGAGCATGAAAAGGGAGCAGTATACGATATTCAGTTTTATTATCAGCAACATCGATCCCTTACGTGTATTTTTCAAAATTGAATTTGCACGTTTTTCGACACAAAATAGAAAAGCTTTTACACTTAATTATTTGGCTTCAAACCTCATGCACATGTCATTAATAGACTGAAGAATGATTAATAGCTCAAATTACAATTATTAGGCGTCAAAACGTTTAAATTATGATTAAAAAAACTTAAATGAAAAATGGAAAAACCCAAAGACTATAAATTAGGCAAAATTTTCAGGCAAAAATCGAAAAATTTTAAAAATAACGCAGTTGGATTAATTATTGACAATTATTCACCAAAAATCATTTAAATTACAGTTCTACAGCTGTTAAATCTAGAGAAGGTTATGAGAAATTTACAAACATACATTTTTTTGTAGTTTTTTTTTTGAATTAGCCATTTTTTGCAAAGGGGATTTAGTTATGAGTTATTCCATTATGCCAAGACCAAAAAATGTCGCTTTTTCCATCTTAAAACATTACCACAGTAGTTACATTGCAAATAGAGATAATTAATGGCTGTGTGCCATAAAACAAGTAATTTAGCATGTCAAAGTATCAAGCAGCTCGTATTTATTAAGTGACAGGAAATGGCAGCCGTTAATATCAACATAACTATATAGGTGTAACTGATTCATAGTAAAGCAATTTTCTATCATTTAGTGCTGTTCCACCGAGAACAAAACAAATTACAAGCCAGTGACAAATAGAATGGAAGGCGGCAGATTATACCTGGATCATCGCCGCGACAATGTCATGAGTGCATCGCCCCCATGTTTTGACTTAGCCGCTCCTACCTCAGAAGGATCGCTAGCAAAACAAACATGGCAAAACGATCACCTTTATGCAGGGTAAAAAACCTCCGTTATTGCAGTCTGTCGTGTTCCACGTTTTATTGTCAGGCTAAAGTGACTCGTAAACGTACAAAAAACCTATAAAACTTAAATATAGCCGAGGAAATAAGTAATAAATAATAAGTATCTATAACAGTTTCTTAGAATTCGTGCAACGGCTTGAGCAAATGCGTTTCATTGTAATTATTGCACGTTCCTATAGACTTCATTTTCACTGCCACGTCCCAGCTTTCAATCGAGTGAGAATAAGAACAAAGGTAGAAAAAGATCCATCAGTACGAGGGTCAAGCTGTATTTATTGAGAATAAAAAGACGGCTAATATTTTTTTCAAAACATTTTCCTTCAGCAATAACACAACCATTCTTACTTTCCACCCCTCAAAACCTCCCAACCGATCTTCTTTTGGAATAGGTACTTCTAAAATAATCAATATCCTCCTCAAACATGACCTTTCTACCCCTAAACGATGTTTCAAGTAAAAGAAAATAACCAAAAATCCCACCTCGCCAAGTCAGGTGAGAACGGTGGATGCTCTATTACTTTTACTTTTTTCAGCTTGGCCCTGGTACTTCTTCTACCGGTGTCTTATCGCCAAGATAACTCAAGAGTGTCGTACAAATATTTTTAATGGTGTTTATAGGTTAAGAAAACATGTAATTTGTAAACAATTTTAAAATCATCACATAATCGAAATAATTACGACTAATGGCAGTTGTATTGTTGGGGAATTCCGTCGACAAAACATAGAAATCACTAATATTGCACCTATGCTTTATTAAGCAAAACAAAAACAGCAAAAAAACTTCATTTATTTTCCCGTTTCATAGCTGTACTATCATCCCTTACTTCCATCATTAGTAATAACAGTTTCGTGAATACACGAGTACATTATTTTGCAGACGAATTGCATTAAAAAAATGAGCAGTTTATAAATTATTACACTTCAATCAACGATGGGTATCAGACAACGCAACTGTCTGCATAAAATAATAAATAGATACGTTCAGGTTATACGAAAGATAATAAATATGCTTTTAAACTAAACACAAACATAAAAACAGGTAGCAGACAAAATTGTAGCTTTCAGACCTGACTCAAATCGAGTACATTGGCTGACATTTGCATGTTTCGAAGATATTTATCAAGTCTCAATAAATTTGGAATATTTATACCCCAAAACTGTTTTTACTACTTTCAAACTCGATTTTGAGTATAATGATCATTCGCGAATTGCCTTTTAAAACGCAATTTTTTTATGTTAAACGAAATTGGACAGTACGTGAATAAAAGCTGTACCGTTTGCACTTTTTAGAACGAAAATCGAACTATTTTTAAACTAAAACAATTGGCGTAAAACTGCATGGATGCGTTATTGCCACAGTAAATAACAATCATCAACCCTTAGAATGTTTAAATTACTCATAAATATTTTCATAAAAAGTGGAAAAGGTGCAAAAACTATTAAAATCCGCACTTATTTTCCAAAAACTGTTTAAAAATGTTTAAATGTGCGAATGAAATATTAAATGACGCGTCCTAAAGGTAGGCTTGTCTAGTTTTAAATTTTTTAAAGTAAAAACACGTAAAAAAATATATAATCTGCACTTAACAGAAAAATACCGTGTCACTTGGGATAAATATTGCAGTAACATAAAAACATAATAAATCATTCTAGGGTTACATGTTAAGTTGTTTGTTAAGTGCGAATTGTTTAGTATATTTAACCCTGGCAAACAAAATTCCTGAAAACTGCAATAACACGAAGTTACTGAACTGCACGGTACAAGTTACAAGGACTAAATTACGTAAGAAAATTTGAAAGTAAACAAAACAACAGAGAGAAAAAAACTGTTATTTCCAATTTAATTTTGTTTTTGTACGACAGCTAAGCTCAAGAGCTCGTATTAAACAGCCGAATGCGACAATGACTTGGAAAAAACGCTCATTGACTCTGTAAATCTCGCCTGCAATTTGTAAGAAAGACAAAACAACATTTTTGGAATTCTTATAGTCATTATTCGTTGAGGCAACTGGTGCAGTTGCATTACAATAACGACAATAATTCATATGCCGTGTATGCAATCAATGGTTTCCGGTCGTATTACTGAAACAACAAAAAGTGCATGAACGGTGCACGTAACAAGTGCAACTCGCGGTGAAGGCCATGGGCGCATGTGCAGTTGCTATAATTATATCACTGCATCGCAAGTGCAGCGAGATGTCTGCTGACGGCGGGGGCTGCGGATTGGGGTGACCGCCCGATTCAAGGTCCGATTCACTGGCGTACAAACGACTAGCCGAGGGAGCTTTTGTACCAACCAACCAGACATTGGTTAAAACAATATTATCCCAGTAAAAAATGAACTTTATACAATTGTGTTGAAAAACAGAAGCATTTGTGGCGTGTGCTTTACCATGGGGCAGTTAAATGAAAGATCTTATATATTGCGTTAGTTTTTAGATGTAAAAAATCAAAACAATATTGTTTTACTGAAAAAAGAGCTTTCAAAATGAGCTTAATTCAATTGTTTTAAGAAACAAAAGCATTTGGGGCGTTTGCTTTACCAAAGGGCAGTTTAATGAAAGATTTTACAATAATGCATACGTTTTTATAATCAAAACAACTTAGTTAATATAAAAAAAGGAAAACATAAACCAAATTACTGAAATAAAATTAATTTAACTGGTCTGTACATTATTATTCTATATAGCATCGAAATTGTTAGAAGCTGGCTCTAAGCCACACATTAAAACAGGCGTTTATCTTTACTGGTAATTATATGTATATCTGAACTCTATGATGCTGCCAATAGTAGTATGATTTAGTTGAAATACCTGAAATATCCTGGCAGTAAGCAATATTATAAAAAGATTTCTTTTTGTAAAATCAATACTTAAGTCTTCAGAAACGCGTTACATGTTATTTTCAACGAATTGCCTTAAAATTAACATGTATTACGCCAATTTAGCAAAGTCGTCTCAAACTGCAATTTGTACAATAACGAACAAGCGACTTGTTTTATAATTGACCAAGTATTTAAGTGCAGTTATTTGCTGCTACGCCACTGTGTTGCATAGTTAAGGAAACAAGTTTGTATTGGGCTGCAGAAAAGGCCGTCGGCCAATCGCAAGCTTCGTCTAAAACGAATCCGGTAGGAAAGCGAGAGTGCAATAAAAATAGCACTGCAATTCCTTCGGCGTGCCAAATGCAATTACATTTTTCTTTGGTTAAAAAGTAAAAGTGGCGGTTTTATTTTCGACATAAGCCCCACGACATGGATCGGCTTTGTCTTTGACCTCGTTTCCATTCGTTACACATGTACCCTCATGTATTTTTGTACACTCGGGTACTTAAGATATTTAAAATTTAACGGCGTTAAAAATAATTACGACTTAATTTATAGCGGGCTCTTCAGAAAAACAAGTAAAACTTATTTTTTCTCGTTGTTTTACGACGACCATCAATTGTTTTCCAGTTAGTTTTCAAGCCGAAATATATAAAAAGAAAACAGAGTGGGGCTTCGCTCATAGCTAAGCAAAACACAATCAGTTTCGTTACATGGTAAATGGATCAAACGAGTAGGGTGCGCTTATTAACTTTGGCAATTTCGGAAAAAATATGGACTTGCTCCAAAATTTTAAACCCTCTTTGAGCACATCCTTTAAAACGCAAAGCAGTTGCATTTGTTTTCGGCTACTTCCGTCATTTAATGTTGGCGCCTAAAGGCGCATGGAAGCAATATTAAGGAGTCAAAAAACGCATGTTTACTTTAATCTGCGCAAGTTGAACCGCTCCAAGTAATATTTTCTACCTACAAACATACATTCGCCTGTACCAACCTCGTTATCAATAAGTGCATTCATTTGTTATTATCTCGTTTTATCTGTAATAAACATGGAAATTGCTGTTAAAAAATTATCGTTGTATAAGAGACAAACATCGTCGTAATTTTAAAAATGACAGGCCTATCGAAGTCGTGTTTGTGTCGGAAGTAACTCATTCCTTCAATAAAAAAAAGTTCGAAAGGTCATCAGTATCAACCGATATAAGGGACGGAAATTAATAAAACGTTCAAGAAAATTGATTTTTACAAATCGTATCGACCGTGATTAAAAACAAAAGTCGATGGCTACGTTGCTATAGATACGAGGTTTTGTTTTTTTCTCCTTAGCACACTGAACATTAACGACGCCCGATAATTAAAAAAAGTTTCGCCGCCAATATTCCGGACGGAACGACGGGCGATTTTTTTTTTTGATCGACTGCGCCTGCATGTCGAAATAGGCGTAACGAATAGGCCCATAAATTATATCGCGGCCATCGATTCTCCATAATTTACACATTTCAACGTAAGAAAACACACAATGGATAATTTACGGTGTAACTATTGGCATCATGATTGCAGAATCGGCGAACGGAAGGAGTCGGACTGTGTACAGAAGGAAATCGAAAGTGCCATGGTGACCTTCATCGCGCGGAAAGTCGTTGAGTCGATGAACTAGTAACCGCGGAGCCCTAGACGGACGCTGTGATACGAACCAACACTTATTATTAAATGCATTTCCGACATTAACACGCGCGGGCCTCAAAAATCCCCTAAATTGCTGTTTTAATGTACCTACATACCGCAAAAACCCAGGAAAAAAAAACAGTATTAATCTGGTGAATAAGGACGAACCGCGATGGTAGTTAATTTTCTTACAACTGAATGCTTTTAAAGTGAAAATTTAATTAATCCTTATTGGCCTATTTACCTAATTAATCATACAATTAGCATATGTTCAAAGAAATTTCAGCTTTTTAGATACTCATTTAACACAGTCGTACGAAAATTGCCTTACTGAAAACTGTTGGGAGTTATCTTTGCATAATTTCGACAAACACGTGGTAATTTGCAGCTTTGTTTTTGAAAATGTTAAGATTTGTTTTTAAGGGATGGTAGAGATTGTAAAAAACACCGCTAAAAATGCTGGTCGATGAATAGTTTAACCATTGGGAGGCTATTTGGTATAAAAATATAAGATATAAGTATGCATTTCCTCACAACTTTATTAGTGTTATTGACTGGCAGTAACATTCAAAAAAAGTTGGACAAAACCGTTGTAGTAAGATGTGAAAAATTCGCACTTCCAAATGCGGTCTTCTGGGGGTTAACTAAGCTATGCCCAAAATTTTTGTAGCAAGTCTTACGAGTTAAAATTATTATCGGACCAATTTTTATAAACCACCAATTAAAACACAACCTATTCCTATCAACACTGAACCCTTTTTGGGTAACTAAATAAAATTTGGGTGATACGAGCGACATTCTAATAGAAAATATTTTCATAAAATCAACAATAAAAAGTGCAAATCAGCTGTCTATTTGGTTGGTTTAAAACTGCCACACAGTAGGTAAGTCATCAAATATTATTTGAGATAAGCCGACCAGTCTGGGAATTTTTAACGATGTAGTTTCATCGCATGTTAATGCTGTTTGTAATAATTATGCATTGAAACAGATTTGAGTTAATTATGTCTTATTGTTGCCCTACAGCAGTTTTCCAAAATAACTTGTAAATCTATAAGTTTAATGAACATAGCATTTCTGGGCACAATCGCTCCTTGAAAAAAATCAATGCCAGTTTCGGGCGTCCTCTCTTCTTTAATAAGAAAATAATCCACTGGTGAAAAGACGAGGGCCTTGGTGTGATTTTCTTCAAAAAGCGTTGCTGCTTAAAACTAAGATACATTATTTTTTTGACAACACTTAACGTGTGTTTATATTTGAAACGAATCGCCGAAATAATTTAAAAATTATCTGACTATGGAGTTATTTATGACACAACACTCCAAAGATATTTTTTTGCTAGAGATTGTAAAATTTAATAACGTTTGTCGTTTCCGACAACATCGACCGATTTTTCATTACAGCTTTGAACTATTTTTACAAATTTAAGTCGTTGACGTCTTGAATATTTGCCAAAATAATTTCCGCTACGTCGTTAATTGCCGACTATTTCCAACAATTCTTTCTGCAAAACCGAGATTATATAATAGAACGAACACATTTTAAAATATTGTGCGCGTTTGGCATAAGGAACGTTATTTTTTGAAAATTTTCAAAGATCATTCATCACGAAATTCGTCGACTGAATGCAAATTAACAGCGGCGCCCAAAAGAAATAAAAAAGTTGACTGTCGTCTCTCAAAAACTAGGCAGGATGGATCAACCTTAACGAAACCATGCAATTACGGCTTTTGCCTAACTTACAAACACCAAATTTCAAGTCCCTACTGTTGATTTTAAGAAAGTAACCAATGAAGTTTTTCAGTTTTTTGTCAGGATATTTCAGAAACTGGACACACCCACATTTTAAGTTTAGATTCTCGCCAAGCACGTTAGAAAACTTCTTTGCTAATTCAACCATCCTTTTAACTAGTTTCCAGAGATGTTTTCCATGTTGAAACAAGCACCCTTTGCATAAGCGAAGGGTTAAATTTTCTCAATTACAAATTTGAGGCACAACGAACTATGGTTGGAGTACCTACAGCCTTTCAAGCGATATATTTAAATTACATCAACGCTATTTTCTGCTCCGAGTAGAATTTGAATTTCTTTGAGGAGCTAATGTTGAATACAAATACATCCGCATTCCATTGCGCCCGTCTCCAAGTTTAAAATAACTTAAAAAAAAAAAGTAACGCGTAGCATCTAGTCTTAAGCTGGGAAAACAAAAAATCCAGTGTTGAAACTTGATCGTATATTTATTGCCATAAAAATGGTTGTGTAAAACGTGTTCATTCATAACTGCATAATGAGTATTGTACCGTAACGATATT
Organism: Elmis aenea; assembly: GCA_947652605.1. Classification (NCBI taxonomy): domain Eukaryota; kingdom Metazoa; phylum Arthropoda; class Insecta; order Coleoptera; family Elmidae; genus Elmis; species Elmis aenea. The sequence goes on along the minus strand of OX393576.1, from coordinate 996,899 downwards.
CCACTGGCCTAGACTCGGCGATAGAACAGCTAGATGCAACATCACCGTGTGTCTAGGATAGGTCAGTTTTGTGTTTACTAGTCTAGCTCGCTGGTCTAGCATTGCTCTGCAGACGAGTTTCGTTCGCTTTTTATATGAGAAACTAGTTTTGGACCGGTGGAATTTTTCCTTAGTCCAAATCAGGTTTTTACGTTTACGGATATGTTTAGCTGGACAAAATTTTAAACACATCATTTCGTTTGTATTGCTTCATAGTGTTTTCGTTACTTTTATCGTCGACTTATCTTGGATGTCGTAAATTTTAAAAAAATTGCATATAATGTCTGACCTATCTCACTCTATTTTACATTTTACGGTTTACATACATTGTTGATATTATATTTAATCCGGCCGATAGCGCTAATGCAAAACAACTAAAGAATTATTGCGTCTTTCTTTATTTGTTGCTATGTAACTACAAGTCTCATTTTTTAAATTGTAAAATAAATAAGACTGCTCACCTGAGAGGACAAATTATGTAAGGCAATGTATACTTTATCATTCTGGTATATTTACAAAAACAAATCATTTTCAAAATGAATCAATCAGATTAACACTGCACGTGTAATTCAAAGATGAAAATGTATGAAACTTCATCTGTTGCATCAATGCATACAGGGTGCTCCAAATTTGAAGCTCAACATGGGAATTTTTCTTCGAATCAACGTATAAACCAAAGTTATAGTATTTAATATCTGTATGCCCAAAACTGTTAATATAAAATAGTCTTAGGGATTTTATTATGATAGCTTGTCTCACAAAATTGCTAGGTAATAAGATTTCATTAAATTAAATTTTATGTCACCAATAAAAAGCCAAAAAAATGTATTCCGCATCTGACTATATCCTGTGGAATTATAATTAGTGGTATATTATTTTCTTTGTAACAGTTTTTCTCCTTCAAAAAATTAACGAGCGATTTGGTTTAACCTGGGAATATTTCTCATTTTTACACAATTAAAATTAAAAGTAGGTGAAGTTAGCTTAAGAATTCATTGAAAAATGCGCCTTCATATTAATGTTAATCACGCACAATCGCTAATTAACAAACACCCATTAAAATGCACGCTAACAACACCTTAATTGTCGGCATTGTTAACAAGAATTTTACCGTATTTCTGCGTTAAGCTTTCGATTATTTGATTACACGTTGGATAGTTCTACGAATCGGCACCGGCGTCTATAACCACGGCGCTATTTTTAGGCGTAGCGGATATAAGCATTCCGGAAGTCGACAGACGTTACCAGGCAACCGAATTGTAAACTTGCTGTATAACCTTGGATCGACGGAAATTAATTTAGTCGGAACAAGCAATTTCGTATAATAAAATTGTAAGGGTATTCTTTGAGAAACCTTAATAAGTTAAGGGAAATATCCATTCCTAAGGTCGTTTCTGTAGGCATTTTTTTCGTTATAAATTTGGTCAGGTGCCAAAGCATAATACCCTAGAATCTTATACATTTTTTCATTACCAATCGAGCTTTTAAAAGCACATAATACATGAAAAACACAAGTTTTTCAGAAAAGTTACTTTGACGTTTGTCTCGGCATATTGCTAGGTAATAAGATTTCTCTAAATGGAATTTTATCTGACTAAAGTTGGATGTTATGAAATGATGAGGTTAATGGGGTTTTCATAATATTAATGTGTTTTCACCTTACCCTAATTTTCTTAATACAATCTTGGTTTCCGGGTTTGGAACCGCGTCTTCTATATTTAGAAGTAGTTGACGTTTCGACCATTGTGTCTTGGTCTTTTTCAAAAATTTTCTTGTTGTTGAGTGATTGGTGGTACAATTACCACCAAACAGAGCCGTCGAAAGGGGAGTGCAGGGTACGCACAGGTAGGTAGCCCCGCGCTAGCATTGTTTTTGATTTGAAAAAACGTATTTTTAATGTATAAGTAAATTTTTTTCGGCTCCGAATTTATTTTTGCACCCAGCCCCGCAAACCCCATAACCGGCCCTGCCACCAAATATTTAAAATTCCACGAAGCAAACTACAACAACAACGACAAATTTAATTGTTTTAAGGCCGGCCCTGCGGAAACATCATTACCGCGATAATTTCAAGCTACCAAGGAAATAACAAAAGCAATTTAGACACTGCATAATACTTATATCTCATCGTTAATTAATTTCGAATTTCATAGTCTAGCTGATTTTCGAAATAAATAGTTAGGGACGTTGCCTGATATAATTCCCCAAAACGTTTATGCTAATGAAACTAATTACTTTGTTTGGGTTTATGTGCAATGACAAAGCGTTACAAAAATGCATTGACCTTGAAACGCGAAAGGTGTATTGACTCTAGAACACCGAAAAACAATCACACGCATTGAATAGATGCGATATATACTTGGGTATATGTAAGCCTGCAACTGGTAAAACTATTCTGTTTCACAGAACGTTCAAAATTCAGTAATTTTTGCTCTTGAAAAAAAAAATGGACAGGCTAAATTCATCAATACAAAAGCTATTCGAAATGTGCGATTGATTTAAAATTTTGGAGCAATATTTTTACAGTTTTTTCGCAATTTAGTGGTCTATGGGGGTTTGTAAAGATTATTTTTTAATAAATGAGACTCGACGTGGTAATGATCTCTCAGACACCCAGTATATAAGAATCAACTTTGGTTTAACTAAGATATGTCCACTGAATAATTATAGGGTAAATATATTGCCAAATAATTTGTGTTGTCAATTTCGCCTTCAGCAGGTTGATTCTAATGAAAAAATTGTTTAATCTCTTAAACTAAGAGCGTCAAAAACAATGTTAGAACATAATATTCGTCTGAGATTTCATTGGGTAAGGTCAGGGTTACTAATCAGTCTAATAAATCTATTTAAATTTGACCTTTCAGCTAATTTTGTACACGTATATCAGCGGGATATGATAGTTGCAACATCTTAAAAGGTTTGTTTTTGTTATTGCAGTGCTCTATACCCGATTAATTGCCCGATATGTTAAAGTTCAATACAACAACTGCATCTACAGTATAAACTAAAAAGCAACACACATAATTATACAAAACAAATCGAAATATAATAAAAGCGATTCGGAGAAGTGAAATTATATAATGTGCAATCATGGCTATGTTTTCGAAGTTTGTCGATTATTTTTCCAAAACAAAAGTCACACCAGTACACTTGCATATCGTAATTGATAATTATTATAAACAATTCGAGCACACAGTAGGCGCACCCTATATATGTGCAGTTGTTATTTTAAGGATTGTTTTGAAGTTGTTATTTAATAGCTATCAAAATCACGCAACTACACATTTCTACTTATTTTTAAAAGAAAAATGCAGATGTGCAACAAGATTTAATTATGGCAGATAATTTTAAACTTATGTCGTTGACATTATATGAAAACTGTAGTAGGAAATGACATTATTATTTAGTTATATTTTTACAAGACGATGCATTAAATCTGATATGGCGTCAATAAGAAATAAAAAAGATGAACGTCGTATTTCAAAAACCAAACGAGCTGGATTAATTTAAAAAACGCCATGATTAGGGCCTTTGTCTAACCTGGGTGTTTTAAATTGCTAATCACTAATGTGGATAATTAAAAAGTCGCAGTACAAATTTATAAGTTTTTTAGTGTTTCAGAATATGTACTTCAGGAAGTGAACAGAATTGTTGTAATTTCGTGATAATTTTGAAATGTAATGAGGCATTATTCTGATGTAAGAAATATATGTCCAATTTTGGTGTAATTATACTCGAAAATTGTTATAAAAAATTGTTGATCAGGAGAAATGTGTCAGTACGGTGTTTTATTTTTTATAACGCAGATAAGAACATACACGTTACGTAAGTTACATGTAGCAAGGAATGTGAAACATTCGTGATGTCTGGATACTGCCGGGTTGGCCCTGAAAATGATATTTTAAACCTACAAATCCTGTAGGTGTTGTCCGCTTGCGGTTACTCGGCCATTGGTACCAACTATAATTTTAGTGGTAGATGACAGACGTGTGTATTTTTACAATGATACCAGACTATTTGGATTTATAATTTTCACCGAACATTTTTGCATGTAAGTAGGTACAGCAGACATGCAAATACATGCTAAACGCATCAAAATTATCTTTCGTTCAATATTTATCGAAAAACATGCAAAGCAGTTCAACTACAATGAGCGAGTTGGTAAAACGGATTCATTCAACGGTTAATAGTTTGTCTAGGACGATCAAAATTGCTGCGCATATGAAATGTTGCTAACCTACGACAACTTGGTGGGCCCCATCTTAGTCTCCGGATTGACGTCATCTGCATTAATTTGAAATATACACAAAAAATCTACACGTATCAAACTGGTGCAATAACACAGATTACGTCAGCGTGCTTTTTTTTAACAGTTCATTAACAAACCATTTTATTGCATCGATTTCCTCATTTAAACAAAAAATTAATAAGTCTGGAAGTTTATTTGCATAAAACTATGCTTGTAAAATCTTTTCAAAAACGCAACAGGATGCATTTTTTCCTCCCATTGGTCTCCTAGGGATTGTATACAAAAGATTATGGTATTGCTCCATATCTCAAAATTTGGAGCACAAAGTTGTCGCAAAAGCTTTTTTCTACGACCGCTAATGTAAATGACTCTTACCCGTACAGCCTGCATGCACAGGAAGTGAGTCCTTACGTACGGTAAGCAAAAAGCACAGGTTTTTAAAGAAATGATGAAAGTAGACTCACGTCAAACTTCCCGCATGCCTAGTAAGTGAGTTATTATAACGCACGGCAAGCAAAACGCACACTTGTCTAGAAATGCCAAAGTAGGCTTACGTCAAAATTGACAAGACAACGTAGTTACATGAGTATATTAGCCAAAAAGCAGTTAAAATCGTGGGTATTATGTGATCATAGAAAAAGTAAGCTACATAACACGAGTTGTAAAGCAATTACGCACTCGTGAAAATACGCACTCGACGCTACGCGGCACCGTGCGCAACTATTCCACTCGCGCGTAATATGCTTCTTACAATTCTTTTTATGTAATATACCTACTATTATAGTTTTTTCGAAGAAATGGAAATTTTTGTATAAGTACGGCAACTGGCTTGAAATTTCACACACATGCTATTTACATCATTTTTGAGTTATTTATTGACCTTAAGGAATTAAGATTAAGTTGACTAACACAAAAATATAATGGGAACACTATTACTACTCAGGTGTTGACGTCATGTCAGTTACATGGCTAAAACTAATTTATACAGTATGTTAGAATGCGATTTAACCATTTAGATTACCTACTGATTTTTACAACTAAGTATGCCTAAAGGAATAAACGTGATAGCGAAATACAATAAAATTGGGGAACCCACGTTTGGTCCCATGATAAATCACGTGATCTATGCCTAATGAAATTAATGGCGAAAACTAATGCTGATTATGATTGTTAAGAGTTTCTTAGGGCGTATGTTATTTATATCGTGGCAATTAAACGTTAGCAAACAACACAAAACTTTTGAAAAGCGAGTTGCGATCGTCATTGCGGTTGCGGTGTGTAGAAATATAGTGACAAGTAGATTCTATTTTAACTACAACAGGCGGTGTGACATTGTCCGAGGTCAGGGTTTACGTAATGCAACAGTTAATACTGTGTCTAATGAAGTAGGTAAGGTGCTTTCGAAAACAAGATTATCAAAATTTACCAAGCACCGCACAAATAGTCTGATACGTTTTAGGAATGTCATCGAAGGTTATAAAAAAACAGTCTGCCTTATTTATCTAGCTAAAAAAAAATTTAAGCTAGCGTATTAATATATCAGCTGCCGAAATAACGCTTATCTGCGACTGATAAAAATGAAGGACGCGTAATCTTTTTTTTTTCGCAACAGTTCAATTATTTCCTCGATTATTGGCACATCGCGCCTAACGGACAGGTTATGAAAGACGCTTTCAATTATGACGAATTAACCTTAATGTCGCCGTATTAAAAGCGATTTTAATAATGCAGAAGCAACCTCCAAAAACGGGTTTTCATTAGCATGTTGCATTAAATCGGTGTCAAGTTCAACCAAAAGTGCGCCATACAAGTTAATTTAACAATGTATCGCCGATAAATACAATAAAAAAGCTTTGATTTAATAAGTGTCCCATCAAATTCTTTGACTTATTTATTATCATTGTGCTACTCCACTTTTATTTCCCTACATCTTTATTAATAATTGCAACATCTGCCTTTATTAACCGCTTGAATGTTAATTATTCAAGTGAAATACAAATTTGCACGATTTTAGAACGAAAATAGAACAATTTTAAACTAAAGCAATTGGCTTAAGATTTCATGGACCCGGCATTTACACATGGAATAACAATAATTTGCCCTTTAGGACGTTAATATTAAGATTTAAAAAAAATGATAAAAATAGTAAAACTGCAAAAAATTTACTTTAACAAGATTTTTTTTTAAACTACAGCAATTGCCTTAAAACTTGGTAAGCCTGTTATTTACACGGTAAATAGCAATTATTTGCCCTAAGAATATTTAAATTACGATAAAGAAATGTTCACGGGGAATGGAAAAAATACAAAGATTATGGTTTTTGCAATTTTTACAACGAACTTAAAAAAATTTAAACTAAAGCCATTGGCTTAAGACTTTAAATACGCGCTATTTACAAGTAAATAACGATTATTCTAATTCTAATTTTAAATAAAATGCTACGTTGTTTGGTGTTAACTTCATTGTTAAAAAATTTAAGGAAAAGTATTGTTACATAAAAACTCAACAATCAACGTAATAAAATTAATTTGTCTCAAGGAGCATTGTAAAATTTAATCCGTTGAAGTTTTATAACATACTGAGTCAATAAATTTCGGGAATAAATTTAGAACAATGTTAAATTTAGATTACACGCCAGTTTTAACCAGTTTCGTATACGTTTTGCCAGCTTTATTTCAGTTTTTAATCAACGACGAATTGAACCAATATAGACACCAAATAGGAGCCAATTAAAAGTATGGAGAACTTACAAGAGAGATTATTTCCAGGATTTAAAAGATTCCGTTTTATAACTTATCAATTGTATATGAAATACTTTTAGCATATATTTTATTATCGTTATAGAAACAAATAGTTCTCAATAGTGCTTGGAATACATACTTTAGAACAAAATAAAAAAGGAATTCGATAAAAGTTTCAAGGCATGTAGTGTTTCGCGAAATATTGATTTACTAACATTTTTCTAAATTGGTATAGAGACGATACTACTTGCCAAAGGTTGCTGCAAGAAGTGCTTGTAAATAAATTTTTGGTGGGGGGAGAGAAAAATTATCGGAGTTATCGACGATTAACCAGATTCAACAAATTTTCTACAAAGAGATTTGGGTGCATGGAAATGCAGTTTAAAAAATATTTCAAATAAATGCTCCAATCGTATAATGAGGTTGTGTGCCTCTTGATGCGTACGTAGGACTTAAATATATTTCCAAATATTGGGGCATATTGCAGCACACTAACTTTGACTTATCCTGTACCAACATTACGCACAAAAAAATCGGTTTATTTTTATAATCCAGTCGTAAAGATTCTAATTTTGAGACAAATAAACACCCACTTGCGAAATATCTTGGCATAACGCAACATTTGAAAATTTAGGGCAGGTCAGAAAAACAACAGTATTTGTGGGGAAAATACCAGTAGCCTTGTGCAAAAAAATAACCTCTAGCCGTGTTACTATGCATAACGAAATTCGAAATCAATGCATTTCGTGTTAAAGGTAACCGTCATAGTGTCTACGTGATCGCCAAAATTAAGTCGGTACATGTTTAAACGATTAGGCTAATTTCGCAAGCGACTCAGCCGAAATCAGAGCCGTTTTAATTAATGAAGCACTCCTAGAGATAATATTCGAACGTTTCCTTAAAATTATATACGAATTATAGCTCTGACAAGATTGTGAATTTATTAGAATACTTAATCTAATCCTTGAGCGCATTGGAGTCAAATTCAAAGGTTTATAACAGATTACTCATGGTAATTAAGTCTGCCCTCAATAAAACAAGTTTTCTAATACGGTATCAAGTAATGTACGTCAATAAAAAAAACACAATAGTGACTAAGTTTATGATTTCATTACCAATAGAACTCAATTCCGAACTAATTTCGATTAGCATCACTTGAAAAACCGAAAGCAAATTGGGCAAACGCCGATAGGAGACAGAAACAAATTTTTCGAAAAGTTTACTTGTAAAATCATTGGGTTTTGACTTTAAATTTCCTATACTGAAGCAGAAGCAAGCATTTTCGTGTATTACATCAACTTTGGCACACAAAAAGCACAATTATTTTGCAATAAATTGGCGGTTATCTTTGCAAAATTTGCACTAGAAAGTGTAGCAACTTCCTCACTAGAGCAAAACAACTTTTTGGCGATTGTTTTCCTAGAGTTCGGGAAGACTTTGCAGCTTCCTTACCTGAAGCAAAACAAGCATTTTTCTGGGCAACTTTCGATTTCTGCAAAATAACTTGCGCTTTGAGGGGGTAAATATTCGACTTACTTTGCGGTCTGGGAGGGTAGGGCTGCTGATGTGGCATGTGTCCACGGTGAGGGTGTCCATGGCCTGGCGTATGGTAGTGATAAGGTGTAAGGAACTGTTGCTGGTTTGGTGGATAACCCAGTGGGGAGTGTGGTCCTAGACCTGGTGGTTGAAGCCTAGATTTCAACTCGTCCGTAGACGTGTGTCCGCTAGATGAGCTATCGACATCTGATACTCCAGAATCTGCTGGACTAGGTGGCAGTGAACCTGGAAAAAGAAAGTACCTTGACAACACAGCTATTTAAATATCTCTGCGTAGAAAAGATTTCATACGAAACACTCGCGTTGGTTGACAAAGAGCAAATCCCATATGAATTAATGGGTTAAGAAAATTGTAAAAAAAAATTATGAATACAAACAAATTTTCAACAAATTCTATCAAAGCTTCATCATTATCCGTATAATTTTTGTAATACAAATAATATAATGAAAGGGGCGTTAAAACGATCGATTATGAATAATGTTTTATATTTTCCCATTTAATATTTTATAAAATCCTAAATAAAGTGTATTAATATTTAATTTTAAAAGCACAACTTTTTCATACAGCATTTTGCTATTTTCTATATAGCGTTTGGGTAATTTTCATGAAGCAATTATTTCCTATTCTACATTTTCTTTAAAACAATTCTTATTTGAGAAAATTAAGTGATTTTTTTAATAAACTTTTAGACTTTTATGCTATAGTGATTGTTTTATGATTTTTTTGTAGTTACAGTAATTATTCAAATATATTTCATTTCTATAAGATACGCCTTGGTCTGATTGTAATAAGAATACTTTTTCAATTCTTATGTAAAGATAATCTTTCTGTTAAGTACAAGATTGGGGTCGATGTTCTAAGACTTGCCATTCCACTGGCCGAACTGAATTTGGTCAAATGCGTCCGTTAAATAGCAAAACCGGTAGGCACAGGGCGTGAATTATTTAAAAATTCGCAAATTATTCGTTAGGACTACGGTCGACCGAAAAACGCAACACAAACCGTAAATAAATCAAAACATTTCAGTTGCGAATGGAAATGCAAATTGGGAACAGCCGTGGAGACACTAAAAGAATTTAAAGAAGTGACCATCAAAAACCCCAAGTTCTCACGTTATCCTTTAACACACTGCAAATCGCAATAGCGCTGGCCATCAAAGTATCCAACGGTCATCGCAGGTAACGACATAATCGGGAATCGTACAGCGATCCAGCGGGTTCTTGATAGATTCGGCGCTACAAAAGTGCTACTGGTCAATGGGACTGCTTTAGCCTGACCCCTTCATGACCCAAGTCTGTATAATAGATATGATTAATGGGCAGCGAGGTCAGCAGGTCACGCCGGACATTAAGGGATGGACCGGACATCGGCTCGCGGAATTAAAGCGACTCGGAAACAGGTTCGCGCGGACAAAGGAACGGGTTGCACATGCCAGGGGTGTGTTGTTTATTTACTGCCGGCAGAGGGGTGCAAGGCATGCGTGACTAATGGCCCGCTCCAGGGACAACTGCGATGACCATCGCTGCACATCCACTATTAATCCGATAAAATTAATGATAGAGTTTAATAACGAAAAACATCTTCGACCCTTTGCCTAAACCACCATCATGAGAAATACGCCGCGGTTCTCATGAACCACACCAGATCATAACATTAAACGAAAAGATACGTAAAACACATGCCAATTTGAACAATCAACATGACAACGATTTTCCGAACCTTTTCAATTTGTCGTCAACGCAACTAGTCGGAAAAATGAGATCATTTTCCATTACCCGCGAAAAAAATACCTATTTACTGCAGAATAAATGATGTAGCTTAATTTTTTCATTAAAGAAAATAAAGCAAAAATGTTCTTATTTTACAGGAAGTAAAAAAATCTACTTTTTCTCCAAAAATATTTTTGTGCCATCAAGTATAACCGAGTTATAAACGATTTAAAAACAAATCGCCCATTTTAATTTTTGTTTATTATCTAGCGTACTATGAAACTTTTTTAAAACAATAAAGCATCACTGCATAGGGCTCAGAAAGGGAAACAATTTGTCTAATTTAAACTTCTTTGAATCTCTTACCGTTTACAAGATCCCAATAGTGGCCCTTCTTAATGGACCACCCTGTATATTTTATTTTACATAATAAGGAATAAATAAGAAAATCATCTATGTACTGACAAAGAAAAGAAACGCGAAACTAGTACGGATTTTTTTCAAGACGCGGTAATTCTAGAAATAAGTGATTTAAAAAAATTATTTTTCATACATTTTCACTAACTTGTTTAATGGAAAAAAATCAACAAGTTTACCGTTAAGTTGGCCGTTATAGAAGGTATATATTCGCGTTAAATCGCCTATAATATAATCCTTTGTCAAGACGAAACGATCTGAAGCATATCCTATTTCAAAAAAAGTCCTTAGGACGGTTCTATTTAATTTTTAAGCAAGTGGTCAGTTCGTAGTTGACCAACAAGATTTTTCTAGCATTTTCCCACACATGGATTATGTTAAACAGCGAATCTATATGTCTATGTACGGCAGGGGTTCTTCGGAAAGTATCGCTTCATTCGTTTGAACCGGACATGGTCAGTTTGAACTGACCAGTCGTCAAAAGGGAAGTTCCGACAGGTTTATCCCTTCGTCTTGTAGATGCATATAAGTGGTTACTAATTCCTGTAGGAAACCCGTTTTCGCTTACAAGTTTGATGTAATTTTTACCAGTGCGTTGAGTTAGAACGTAATGCGCAGCCGAGTCTCTTTGTAAGGGCGTTTAGAAAAAGGAAGCGATTGAAACGGTTTTAATGAAATGAATGGGTGGATTTTTGGCATCTCTTGCTGAGCTGGAAAAATTGCCAACGGTAACTCGCCAAGCTTTACAAATAAGTTCCAGTGAAAATTAAACATTATCACATCATGAAATTTTGTGTTTACTTGGAAGAAGCTTAAAATATATTTCAGTTTGCATGTATGTCACTGTCCAGTATCAAGCAACCATTGAAAATTACGCTACATTTCTCTACCTCACAAAATAGTGGCTGCCACGCCAGGATTCCTAACCCCTCTAGGTGTGATCTAGCGTATTCATTACATTGTTTTGATTAAAGTGGTCTATTTTATTTTGTAAATACTGATCCTAATTCGGGGTCCTATCAGGTGATGGATCTTTTGAGATGCATTTGTAATTGCATTGTGTGACACAATGCGAAAGATGTATCAACTACCTGGCCAGCAGACCAACACCTTTCTTAATACGATAAACCAAAGACATCCCGACTTCACCGTTGATACCTCGACCGACTTCTAACACTTTCCAGGACGATTCATCGTGAACAAAAGACATAATCGTATCGGGTTGAGACCGCTATGACCGGCGAGTTTGTAACACAAACTTGTATTGGCCGAAATTTGGCTGATCGCATTTTGTAACCGAAAAGGAAGACTTGAATTCTTAATAAACTGAAACGGGTAAGGATATCGATTGCATCTTTCAATTTTTTTGATCAGGTTACTTGGAGTTTGTGCTAAAAATTAACACAATTCTTAACAAAATGAACAATATTAGCACACTGCATTTGAAGTGTATAAATAACTTTATTTTAAAATTTAAAAATCAACTTGAAAAAAGTTATCTAATTTGTATAAATTTCGTCGTCAATATTACCAAGATTTATTTGAAGTTGATCGTTTGTTTTTAATTCATTATTAGCTGAATAGGCTAAATAAAATCATTATTAAGTCCAAAATTATAGAAATTACCTACTTGAATTTTCTATTACCGTGACGAAATGCATTTTTCGATTTTGATACAAGTTTTTTTCACATGGCAAATTTTTTCTGTGGTTAGCTTGCAAACCTGGCAAATTATCTCGATTTTAATTTCCCCAATTAAATAAATTACAAAAAGCCAAGGTGCTCAAAATTTTTATTCAACAATATTCTGATAGAAAACAAACAGAAAAATATTATTGATATCTCGTACAGATACTTAAAAAAAACGGTTGATAAATACGCGGGTTCTAAATAGTTTATGAAATAAACAGTATTTTGGCTTAAGATTGCAACACTATTTGGCAGCGCACAGCGTATTAAAACTACTTGTATCAAGAATACGGGCTAATAATAAAAAGTAATTGTTCAGTAGCGAAAAAAAAAAATTTATAACTGTACAACACACAAAGACAGTACAATTAAATAAGTAGGTACGTAACAAATTTTATGTCGTACTAAAATTAGATTTTTATTAAAGTTTGCAAGTTTATTCAAACAGAGAGACAATTTAAATAAAAATTCTGAGCATTTACGTTGGAGCTCGATAAAAAAAAGGTTGCAAGTTTTTGCTCAGATTTCTAACTGTATGGGTGCTATTTTTCGAAGAATCTACAGATGCGTTTTGGCTATTTACAAAGGGATTATAGCGCGAGAGAAAGTAACGCCATAAATCATTTCTAGGACGGCCTGTCAATTCCAAGGGGTTACTACACCTAAATATATTTTCGCTGTTAGCCCCTACATGCGGGTGTTCAAATACACAGATCCCAGCGGAAAGCGAAACCGGCCCGAATGGGCAAACGACAGAAAAATGCAAGTGAAAACGCAATGTGACTCAACGGACAGCTGCTGCGATCCTAATTCTTATTATTCGAGTTTGTAGCAAATAAATGTCTACCCTTTATCCACACAATCGTGCGAATTGTTTGAATAAAACCGACAAAGCCGGACAAGAGTTGACAAAAATATTGAGTTGCAAAACACATATTGCATGGGGTTACGTACATTGGAAGTTGGTGCAAAAATGGGAATCTTGCATCTGCAAGCTGAAGGGTCAGAATGTACACGTGCTGTTTGTTTAACAGATATTCAACCAACAACAAGACTACCCCATCCTCACTGAACCAATGCGTGATAAATATTTCGGGAAAAAAAAACTAGTTAATCAATATTTATTAACATTGCAAATGTATAAGATTGAAGATTGAAATTATTGTCTAAATACCTTCATAAACGCCAATTTTAATTACTTAATACTTTTAGGCGATTAAGTTAGGAATGCGATCAGAAAAAAAAACAAAGAAAAGTCAAAGTTTTGTGTGTTTTCTCCAAGACAACGCTACGACTCAGACGGCCGCAAAAACCGTCAAGGAAATGACCAAACTACAGTGGTAACTTCTACCTTACCCAGCATACAGTCCAGATCCATATCTTCCGATTTAAAAAATTCTGCCATGGACTTTCACGATCTTAGAGTTGAGGAATAATTTGTACGAAGTACGAAAAATAATAAAATGTAGCTGACGAAAAAGTTGCCGGTAACTTAACAGTATTTTCAACGACATAGCGTCTATTTGTACGCGAGTTTTTCTGTAAAAATACTCGAAATAAAAAACGAACAAGCCCCCTGGCGATAATTTTAATCAAGCTCTTAACAAATAGGCACTTCCTTCTCACAATTTAAAAAAAAAGTTATGCACAGAGAGTAATAAAATGTCGTGGGACATATTAAAAAAAGCGGATGTTTTTTTGCGTCACTTAAAGTGACGCAATTGTTCTGTGTTTACTTCAAGTGTATTCGCGAGTCTTGTGCGACTTTTGTTATCTATTATTGGTGCATAAATCGCCAGAGTTACTAAAACTTGAGTCACGCCTGTGTTTCGCGTAAACATCGCAAAAATCCGCAGCTGCGCTCGTGTTTATTTGATTTTTACATACCGGTGGTGGTAGTCGTGTAAGCAGACGTCCTGTGGGCTGTTATCAGTGCGTGGGCAGGATGTAATCCTACTGGGTGTTGTCCTGAGAGGATGTTGTGCAGGACTCGCGAACTGGTACTCTCCGGCCTGTGGTGCTTCGTCGGGGGTGGCGATTCTGATCCTGTTAGTGGTCCATAACCAATTTCACTGTTGTCTACTGAAAAGAAAAGCCCAAATTAGCTTCGAATTGAACAAAAACACAGAAAGAAGCGACTGATTATCGCCAGCTTTGATAAAACATTACCAAGAACCTTTTTTTTTCTCTGTTTTCGTTCTAAAATAAATCCGGTCTGCGTTATTAGCGTTCCAGAAATTAATTAATTATTAAAAAACTAACGGATAAACAAGCGCCAGCGAATTTTAATTTCAAGTACAAAGTTCTAAGATTCGCCTTTCATATCACATGATTAATTCGTCAGTCTGAGAATTCAGAAATCAGCAGTTTGACGTCTGGTTTCAGCAGGATATTGTCACAGCGAGAGTAAATAATTAAAACAATCCCATCAATACCAATAAGTATTACGATAGCGCGTAAAAATTCGTCACCTAAGATTACATGTAATTTAGACACGAGACTAAATTTGGAAATATTAATGAGCTCGAGTTAAGATAATGACTGGTTTATGTGTGATTGTATTGTTTGTGGCATACGTGTAGATATGAAGGCGAAGAATCGTAAAAATAAAGTTGAACGCGGAAACAAAATATCAAACTTTGTTTGCCGTAACGAAGTTCAACTGTTAAGTTTAACTTGCTTTAGACGGCAAATAAGTTTTGCAAAAATTAGCATGAACTGTAGCAGAGTGTTCTTAAAATGAATATAAAACAACAAAATTATTTAAAATAATGCGAATTGGCTGAAATAAATTTCTTTAATGGAAAATCGCTTGTGAAAATTCTAGTTCAGTTTCGAGATTCCAATGTCTTCATCTGTAGCAATCTTATTTGTAACAAATAAGATTTCTACGGACGGACAGATGGAAGTCTTAAAACTGGTCTAGCATTTCTACAAGAGTTCCTTCATAAACTAAGATAAGTTATTTATAATTAAAGTTATTTATATGGCATAAATGAATCACTAAAATGATTCAAGCGTTTATCAAAAAAATAATTGAAATACCGCTTTAAAAAATCCTATCTACTGATTAATTATTAATTAATTTGTTTAAATCGTCAACCTTAATTCACAATAATATTAAAAATTGACAGATATTTGTCAGTTCAGTGATTAACTGCCAGAAAAGTTTTATTTTTTAAACAAGCAAATGTAGGTTTAACACATACATGTACGAAGATAGCAATAACAAAAAACTCCAAAAAACTTATTAAAGCAAGTTTTTTGATAATTGACGAGTATTGCAGTATTCTTGATCAGATCATTTTGCTTAAGTAGGTACTTGTTACATATGCATTATTATTCTGTATATTTCAAATATTGAACAGCAGAAAATTTTCTTCTACCATTTACTTATTCGTTCAGCCCGTAAACCACTCAATTTTTTTCTTATTAGTCTTAAAACAAATAATAAAAACTGGATGCAGGTCGTATCACGTACAAGAAACCTAATAAAGCTTTCATCAATTTTAAAAATTGAAACTATCTTTAACTACCAGCGCATTTCCTGCCTTTCACGCGTTTTTTCTACAATTTAATAAAGTTCTAGAAGAGAAACTTAATAAAATGGTCACAAATTCATCGCCCATAATAGACAAAACGTCGAAATAACTCGTACCCAGCCAAGGTTGCCATAATAACATTGATAGTTACGTTTAACAGAAACAAAACAAGCAGGAGATCAAATAAACTGGCTATAGATACAATTATAACCGGGCGATAACAAAAACAGAACAAGATGTATCACAACAAAGAGAAAACCGACTCCAAACATTCATCAAGAGAGTTTCCGACAGATAGCGCCGCTCCTGGCAAGATATACAACTACCGGTAGGCCGGAAGGGAAAGTTTCCTTGACCCAAAAACTCGTAGACAAAACTACTGAGTAATGAACGAACAGATTTAATTTGGGCTTACACAATTTGTGGGTCTTTAGTTCCTGATGCACTTTTTTAAAATAATCTACTAATGTGCCTTTTTGGACATGTTAACTACCGAAAAACGAACGACAATCGAATCGGCGTACGAAGAATCCAATTAAGTGTTCTAAAGAAACATAATCCATGATCGAGACAAACTTTAATAGGGAGAAATCGTCTATCAATTGTTTTTTTTTTTTTAATACACCAAACAGAGAAAATGAAAACGGCTTCTCCACACTACCTATTAGCAATTGTTTCATCAATTATCATAATACACATATATCTGCATACGTTAATGTACAAAAACGCGACAACAATAGAGAATTATTTGCTATTTCGGTCGAGATGAAATTGTTTATTATTCGAGTAGAAATTGTTTACAAAACACATGACATTCGTTCGTGAAAGGCAACAGTAAGAGTTATTAGAAATTCATTGCACTTTTCAAGAACTAATTAGAAATTCTAGCGGTTTGCAGACACTAGCTGCTACTAAAAAATAAAACTGTATGTGCTCAATTCGTACACTGGGGACGAAAGAAAAACGAAACCTATTGAAATAATTGAGCGGGGAAATACACAGAATTTTTATTCCAGTTTATATAACAGAACTGTACTCTATATAAAATTGTGTTTAAGTAACAACAATGGAGTCAGCACAATAAAAAAAGCTAGCGTGACGAAGGCTGATGATAATAAGTGCAACAGATTAATAATTAAGGTCAGTCGTAAAGCTGATTTTTTCGCCATCAAGGAAGAGAGCAATTAGGCGCTTTTTTCACCACTCAAGTGTTTTGAATTTTTCTAATAATTTCCTCAATCGAAGCCACAAATTACGTCGCTTCGTAGAAAGTATTAAAACGTTTGTGAAATTATTAACAATGCGTAAGTCTGCAATTCGCAATCATCATGAACCCTTACGAAACTTGCTTTCGGTTCAGCAAACATCTAGGGCAGCGTGTCTTAAAGTTTTTGACGATTTCATTTTTGAGATAACAGATTTTTCTTGCCGTTGAGTCAACTAAAAGATTTTTAATCAACTCGTGCGTTAAAAAACAAAACATGTGGAAAAGTGCACTGTGCAACCTCTGGGTGTTAAAATATGTAATGCATTTTTTCAGCAAGTGATAATTATAAACTGAAATCGCATTTAATGCAGGATTTATCTAGAAAGCTGTGACTTATCGTATGCAAAAAGCATGAAACTAGCGCACAAATGAACCCGTTTCGTGCTATATAACGAAGGTGTACCTTTTAAAATGCCCTACATCTGGTTTGATTCAATTTTAAACGCTATTATCGCGGTGTCGTAATTTTGAAATTTTTGTCACTTGAAAGCGCCACGGAACGACCCGGCTTTCGACAAGACCTGATATTAACCTACATAAGTAAGTCTGGGAACGGATATTGTATACAACTGCGCGTAGGTTTCTACACTTTGTCATTTACCTATGAGTTGTGATGGTTCTTATGCAGTCGACAAATTATGCATGAGTACAACTGATGGCATAATCTATAAAGGTACGTCATCGTCTACTATGCACTGGCCTAGATGCTACGTTTGTATAGTCTGGGTTCCTCAACTTCACAGGTTCAGGACAGAGACGTAGATGACGTACAACAAAAACGGGCAAAGTCCATAAGCCCCAGTGAATTTGGGGCTCATTTAATTAGGGACGCAACATGAGTTTTTAGGCCAAAGCAATTGGCTTAACACTGCATAGAAGAACAATTATTTGCCCTTAAAACGATTCGATCAAACCTTGGAAATGCGCAGAGCTTTCGCACTTTATACAAGAAAAATTCGAAATTTAAACTAAAGCTACTGGTTTAAAACATCATACACGAGTTATTTAGACAGTAATTAACAATTATATGTTCTTAATACGTTTAAATTAAAAGTAAAAAATGTTCATGAAAAACTGTATAGGTATCTATAAGATAAGGTTTTGCCCTTTTTTTGAAAAAAAAAAAAAATCGGTGTCTTAGTATTAGAAACCTGATTGTTTATTTACATCACTTGTTCATAACTTAAGTTTAAACATTTTTCGTAATTAAGTACCTCAATAAAACAAAAATCGCAATTCTGCAATGTTGTGTTATTGTTTTAGTGACTGCCATTCTATGATACAACATCCTATATATCAAATAAAACGTGACCAATACTAAACCGTTTGAAGGTCCTTCAAACAAAATTTGTTCAAGAAACAGTTACCATTAGACCAACCTGCGGCTAAAAAGGAACTGAGCAAATCAGGCCAAGTCAATATAAATTTATGTTCGTTAATCAGTAAAAAATCTGAGTAAATACACATTTGCGATTATGTAAGAGTTCGTACCAGTATTTATATTTTTTACACCGGCCGGCCTTAACCCAAATAGTCGGTTACTATACGAGTTTTCTTATGTAATGGCCGGTTCAGAAATACAATCAACTTCCTTTAAAAGGACTTGTTTTTTAAATCTCATTGCTAAATATATTGCGCTTTAAAAATCATCTGAATTGCCAGTTTAATGTGTGCCACAAGAAATTAGTCCGCCAAAATGTGGTCGAGTGATAAAATAAAACGTATTAAAATAAAAGTAATCATTCGGACAGTGGCTTAATAAAACAACAAGGCGACGATATGCTGCAGGTAAAAGTATGTTTGTAACGTTAGAAAACGATAGGAAATACACCAGGTGCTTAGCAGTGTCTTTACGTCGTTCCACTAACACACTTTTAACACTGGTTTATATTTATAGTAAAGCCTGTGTTCACTTTTACTAATACTTTTTAAATAGTAAACACAGTAGTTTTAATTTTCATGCCGAGTCAATATTTGTACTCCAAATGAAGTAGGTACTGCTCGCAAGTGTAAAAAAACATTGCTACGAAATGACTGCTAAAATAAACAAAAACATCACGATGTTACCTACTAGATGCGTGCAAATTTTTTCATCGGCCAATAAATCAAAAAGGTGTATACAGGGTGGTCGAAATATGATGGGTTTCTTGCTTGCTATTAAAAATAGAGACACAGTTAACGCACCAAAAATGTATAGTTTTTCAAGGCGACTCGGGAGTTTCCTCAAAACTTTTCTACATTTACGGCTTTTAAGTTATCGTCGAAAAGTTTTTTTTTATCATTGCATTATCCACTATTATAACAGCTAGCAGAATAATGTGCAAAGGTTACTTATTTGTTTTTTAAACCGATTTTAACGACGGAACTGTTTAAAGTAATGATACTTTTTGAATGGATGCATTCACAAGGTTTCATTAAAGTTTGCAGAAGCTTTATCAAAATATATCGTTTCTCTGACGACGTATGAGACGGTTAAGACTGATAAAGTATAACATAAAAAGCACGCCAAGTTTCGCCAAAATCTAAAAATAATCTTTTATTTACAATACTCTAGTCGGCTGCGCTGTGATTTTTTTCCAAGATATTTCTGTAGTCGAACACTGCCATAGACTACAGACGTCATACGATAATCGTGAGAACTGGCGAATTTCCAAAAAAAAAAAAAAGCCGGACGACAGGCTTGTACTATTGTACAGTACTGTACTTAATTGATATGTTTTATTATTAAATATTTAGGGATTGTACTGAAGCAAACAAACTGTGCTCATTTCGCCGACACTAAAATAACGTCCAAGAAAAATATTGAATTTGTGTCAAAAACACACATTTATTACAGTGAGGAAAATTTATGGAAAAATTTTAATGTAGCTATAAATAAATTTAATTTAAAGTTACTGCACTTTTTTCGAACGTTCTATTGTAGAAATGTCACAATAATACAACAGTTATGCAATATTTTTAACAAACATTCTGTACACAACGGTCGATAACAAATTAAAATAATTATTACCAACTACGTAACTCCACCATATATGCAAGTGTAAAGCGAAAACCTCACATTAAAAAAAAAATCGGTCCTATATGAAATAATTTATGAGTTAAAAATAATTATCCGAAGCGCTTTCACACCACCATTTAGCCTATCAACACTTCAATCAACCACTGAACAGCGCAGAAAAATGACAATATTTTGCCTAGTTACAAGGTATTCGTTGTATCAGCTGTTATCAAGACATCCTTGGATTTTTTTTTACAATTTTAAAACAAATTACGTAAAAAACATAATTAAAAAGTCAACGACTCGTATGTGTAATTTTCTGAAAATTGTACAAACAAAATTACGATCAACAACTCCGCCTATTACGTCCGCTACACTAATAAATTAGACAAGGTTATCTAAAAACAGAACTTTTTACATCAGATCTGTTCGTAAATAAAAACATTTTGGGAAAAAACTCGGGGAAAAAAACTGTAACAGTCAACAATATTCTATGTCAATAAGCGAGATAAAGCCGTTAAAAGGGACGTATCTACGATTTGCTATGATTTAACTGGGCATTGACATTGAAGACGTTAGAACACAGCTGAACCATGGCAACCTCATTCTTTAAATGTTTATATTTGGCGTTTGTTAATTTGTTATCGCCAATGTCATGTTTAAGGAAATACATCGAAAAAAAAGAGTTGATAGACGAACAGTGGACAAATTAATGATGTAATGCGAAAAATACTCAAAAAACAAAATAACTGGCAGAAACCAACGGGATTTTCTAAAACACCCTGTGGAGATTTTGTGTCCATTCACGACCCAGAAAAAAATATTGTTGAGGTGAATTCTTAAAAAATTTATCTCATTAAAATTCATAGAAGAGAGGGCAAACTTGGTAAACTTTATCAATATTTTTAAATCGGCCGAAATTATTACGCTTAAAGACTATTCTACGCTCAATGATTTAACAGACCCGTTGGGTACGAGCGCGCAGCGCGAGTAGTACGAATATCGATTTATTTGGTTTTAAAGAGCAATAACAAGTGTTGTAAATAAAAATTTGAGCCAATAGATTGTTCATCGACCCGTTTAGTTATAATCGATATATCTCGGGAACACTGAGACATGGAACGTGCACCAAACGAAAGGAATTTTTTTGCGCATAGAGAATTCTATGCGCAAGGCGGGGTCTAGCGGTGAAGGAGCCCCGAAGGGGCTACGGAATCGCTAGTAGCACTCTTATAATAAACGGTCCAATATTTTAAACAATAATGTTACAAAAGTCGCTAGATATAAGCGTTAAAATAAAAAAATCTATTCTATTTTAGGTTAAAATTTAAAAAATGTTAAGGCATTTGGGCGGTATGCAGTAATAATTATAAAGTACCTACTGGCTTTTTCAAAATTAATAATTGAAACGTTGCAAGTAAAATTAATACAGGGTTAAAATTATGAACCGAGTTCGCTCGTATGAACTTTGATGTCTCCGCGATAAATGCGCTTCGTTTTAAAAATAATTTGGGACGCCAGACGGGTAAATGCATAGGTTTTACTGCGTCGCACATAGCTGCATGGTAAATAAGGGTGTGGGCGACGGGTCGGACATGACCTGGTGCGCCGCGGCGTTGAACCCTGCGGAAGGACGCTAGGCGAACGTCTAGCCATATCGACCCACCCATCCCAACTTTCACGAACGCCGAAAGCGAGAGTACACTCTTCTGATTGCTCAAAAAGTCATTTGAACTTTAAAAAAAAATTACGCTTGTTAACTTCGTAAGTCGCTAAAATTAGTTACACACGACGTCGGTTTTAAACAGCGCCACGAGAGAAAGGGTGAGATTAGCTGATTAGCAGAGGACGTTTTTTTTCCCGTTTAACCCCCGGACATGACGGGTTAAATGTCAAAGATTGTTAATCTGGCGAGGTTAACGAAGCACGCAGTAACGTAAACTGAAAACTATTATCACTACAAACGTAGAAAAAAAGAGTTAACAATAGATTCGTATTGTGAAAATACAACGTGTGTATTGGTTATCAATTTTAATTTGTATGCGCAATTCTAAATCAAAAACTCTGACTTAGCTCATTTAACTCTAAAAACATATATGATTGAAGACCAGTTTAATATTTCTTGCGACTAAAGTGGATATAGAATGCGCCATTGTCGTCACCTTTACAACAGAAATAAAAGAAAACTCCATAGTGCACTACAAGACGACCAACGAACACTAATGAATGAATAAAAACTAAAACAACACGACGCACTTGAAGTGTCCATTAATAGTACATTACATAACAAGAGTTGCGTAATTGCCTTTAAACTCGTGTTATGTAGCATACTTTTTCTACGATCACATAATTTTTAAAAACTACACAAAAATTTGCAAAAAAAGGATATACAAAAAGTAGTTTTTGAATTGCAGAACAACGCTTTTTATGGACAATTTTAGCAAAACAGTGTTCCCTGCATAAGTCTAAGTCAAAAATCTTTGCAAAAAAATGTTGGCCGGTACTTGATTAACCGCAGAAGAGCTTTTAAAGAATCAAATTTTGGCGACATTATAATCTTACGTCTAACATGGTTTAAATGTAGGTTTTGTTGTCACTCAATGTCAAATACTGCGAAATTTTATTTAATTTGTTCGGAGCTTTTTGGAAAATATGAAAATACAAACTTTATAAAGCACAAGAAATATTTTTAACTGCTATATTTAAAGAAGATTACGAAGAAGAAATAATGAAAATGAATACTCTAAAAGCAGAAAATCCTCACTTCCATTAATTTTTCTCCAATTACATCGCGAAATGCAACATTATCCAACACAATGTAACAGTTGTTGAAACAAAAAAAAAAACTAGCAGACGTTTCTGTTAAGATGTCTCAAGCATAATTACAGGAATTAGGACAATCGGGCCGCTGGCAACAATCACAATTAAATGAATAGGAACGTCGGGAAATATAAATCTCGTTTGCCTTGCACAATCGCATTGGGCAATTTGAAATTTCGCGATGTGTGTTGCAAACGTGGCCTGTTCCTGTTCACGCAAAGAATGTTTCGAGTTGAATGCCAGTGCAATATTGGTCGGTGAAATGATGGTCTCCCACGTCTGAAATATTACGAAGTAATTAATGGAACCGCGTGTCAGCAGATATAAGATGCTTAAACGTGTCTGTTGCATTAGTAAATGTTGTGATATAAATAGTTTTCAACGTGGATCTGTTTGTGAGCATAATACGACTTCAACGCCAAACTAGTGATGGAGATTTACGTGAATCTATATATGTAATCTAATAAACAGAATATTTGATGAGGGATTACTTGGCATACTGATAGAGACTCTAAATAATCTCTTAGACGTAAACAAACTGAGGTAGTGCCTAAAATTAGCCAAACTCGAGAGACAGTTCTGCTCAGCAAGCGTAACAAAAGGTTGTTAATTACCCAGTTTTTTTTTTGAAAACTAGGTCCATTTTTGCGCTACACGAGAGCGAAGCTGCATATATTGGGAATAAAATTCGGTAATATTTATTGTTCATAGTAATTCCTTTCATCATTCTTGATTTTTACTCCTTACAATCAAATTTTTTTAGTATACTTGCATAATAATTGTGAACTGAAGTATTAATTTCCTCAGACAAGAAGTTTCGACCCCGCAAATTTCCTTTCAGTTCATAAAATAACCCAAAGTATCACATTGTCAAGTCAGGTGACAATGGATGCTCCAGTACTCTTCTTTTTTTTCAGTCAAAAATTGGAGAGTTAAGGCTGCCGTATAACAAAAATCATTATTGCGATGGAGCATGTCTCCTTCTCTGAAACTTTGCTAAATGCTACATGCAAACATTTTTCTGCGTACCATTTCGCTGCAACTAATGTGATTACAAATTTTGATGTTGGAAATCGGTGCAAATCTATTGTCGTAAACCTGTCCTTAATTAAATCTAAAAGCAATTAGGACTTCGCAAACAATTGACTGGCGTTCGTGTTCTTTTTTTCTTCAACGAACGGAATAGACAAAGCTTACAGCTAGAATTTATAATTTCAAGCGTTTAGCTAAATTAGAATTCCTGTATTGTTTTATGTGGCAATGACACAAAACAACACCATTAATTCCTCTTTGTTGACACACACTTTCACCCAAAAGACCTCCCATTCATATACCACACGCAGTTAAGCAATGCAATATTCGTGAATTGCTACCTTCAAGGACTGATGCAAGCGCAGACGCGAAATTCTGCGCCTAAATTGAACGTTACTGTATAAAAATTATACGAAATTAACCGTACCCATCCTGTGTGAGAAGCCACGTAACATTGATCCTATGAATTTTTTACCATCGACCTACAAAATAAAACGAAGCAAGACTAATTTAGTTCTGAGACTTCCAGAAGTGCTGTTTAATAAGTTTTTGAAATACTGCAGGAATGTAATGCTTGAAAATTTTATATAGAGTTTTAAAACTTGTCCAAAAGGTTTTATCCAGGAAATATGCCGGAGCCCCTATTTTATTTAGTAATTCAGAGCAATTTCCAAGACGAAACGACCATGTACCATGTTTGATTTTCTGGCATTAATTATATCCCGTTTTATTTTATTTCTGCTGATTATAATTATTAATAAAACCTAAATTCTGTTCAAGGAATTAGCGATACACATGGTATTTATTTGTTGATAAATCGATTGATTATCAACAAGCACGTACAACGAATTTTATCCATGACGCAGATGGATTTGGAGATAATTTTGTCACCTCATATCACGACGTTATCTGCAGTTAATCAACAAAATTCATCCTAGATTATTTATAACCAAGTTCGTGTGTTTAACGGAAAAAAACTGAATCACGAGCAATATTGTTGAGATAACATGGATTACTGTCAAAAACAAAACGATCACTATGAAAAATGCGATTATTTCGCTACAAAACCCTAAAATATAATCAAAAACAAATCAATTCAATGCCTATCATTGTTATAATAATCTGTAAACCGAAGAAAATGTTGTCCGAAAACAAATTTTTAGTCAAGTTCATTATATTTCCCACCATCGTGATTTCGATACATAAAGACGCTAGAAGGATGATTAAAAAGGCAAGAGTGTGTAGAATTTTGAGCTGATTTCAAAGTTTGATACTTTAAAGTGAAATACACAGAAACAATCCATTTTAATATATGCTTTAATACGTCCTCTGTTTTTGGGCATAATTTCACGAGAATGGGAGTTTATATTCTTCGGGAAGTGAGGAATCGAATGGTGGTGGCATTTGTTCGTATCTTCTCGTTTTTGTTCTCTACAAAATATTTTAAGAGATATTCAAAAACAAACGCTGTTTCTTCGTATACTGATTTATATTTCCCAGTAATTGCGTTTTTGGGTGCACCCATTATCACCAACAAACATCAACATACACGAGAGGAGAAGCAGGCAAAAAAGCGAACTTGACAGGTGACAAAAAGAAACTATCTAGAAAGATTGAAAGTTGACACAAAGAAATCGTTTTCCTTTTAGAAAAGCAAATAAAATACTGAATCAAATGAGCACTCGACGATATCTAAGAACAGTGGCGTTCCGTCGGTTCGCTTCAAAACGAAATCCACACCGGCGGATACATAATAATTACGGCTAATGCACCGTCACTGAAATCAACAGTAGTATCCAATATAAGCACGCAATAACCACAAAACGTGAGAGTGCTGCGGGACCGTCGACCTACATACCTCGTTTCAACACTTACCATTCGGACCGGCTGCTGACATCACTAGGCAAGCAATTCGGCAACTATTATCACATAATGTGTCGTAACATGAAGGTACGATAATTTACACAAAAAAAAATGATGCCAAAAATACTCTTACAGGATTATACGAAGCGGAAAATTGACCTTGTAAAACCGCTTCGAATGTCCTAAATTCTGAAGAACATGAATGTGCGCGAGTAGTTCCTTCTGTTGTACCCCAAAATTTTTTGGATTTTGCCGTTGGTGCTTCATTTCAAATGTGAAAATTAAACTGTTTTAAAGAAGCAATGGAAAGCTTATTTCTATTAACGAACTCTCAAAAAAATCTTAAAAGAACACGATTTGAATCTGACGAAGAAGAGGAATAAAAACTCTGGAATAAGTGTGTAGCTCTCGAGGGGGATTGGGTTAAAAAATAAAATTTTGATTCAACCCCAAATACTCCTTTCCTGGATTGGTCGATTACTTAATAATTTGCCTTGGTACTTGCGCCCTTAACTGTAAGTTTTTCAATTCAATGCATAATGCTGCTTACATTAGCAATTACTACGTTTACTTACAGGAAACAGTAATGACAATTGAAATTCATATGCACCGTCTGTTGTTTTAGTGTTTACAATTTTTTATCCTTGACACAATCGTCCTGTTTGTGTAAGGTCAACTTTTTGGTAGTCAACAAATCATGGAAACTTTTAAATCTTTATTTCATTACAAGATGAGCTGCGTTAAAAGAATTCCATGATACGGAAAATTGTGAGCTTACTTAACAACTTTTGTGCTGTTACAAAATCTATTGCAAAAGAGGTTACAACAAAAATTTATAAACATAATTCATCTTTTACGATACCTTTTGTCAATACCAAATCAACCATTGGATGGACACCTCATTTGTTCATTCATCAATTGTTAAATAAAACTTGAACGTATCAATTTACATTCGATTATTTTTACTGGAACGCGATTAATATTTAATGACCTCTCGTAGATGCCGCTATTTGCCAAAATGTCTTAGTGAAAGTGGCTCGTGAAGGTTACGTCCATCATTATATCCGTCCGCCATGATCGTTCAATTGTTTCGGAATATCATTCAGCGTCCATTTCCTGCGTTTTGCAAATAACGCGTACCTTTTGTTAAACATTCAAACGCTCCCCGATAATTTTTCAACACGTTTTTAAAGAAAAATTCCGGAAGTTGTACACAACACGTCCAAAAGCAAATGTTGTTTGCGTCTCGGCTTCTATATCTGTTCGACTGGCAAGTTTTCAACTGGATGAGTAGAGCAGAAGTGATGTTTTTCAAGTGGATTTTAAGCTATAGCTATTTAGCCCAGCCAACCGGAACTAATTCGTTATATTTTTCATTTCCATAATAAACATAAACTTCGCTGAAAAATAAGGCCCAAGTCACATTCCGACTTTCTATAGATTAATTGTAGATACGTGCAGTTTAACGGGCGATAATTAATTGGCTACGACTATTATGGAGTAATTTGCATTATAAAAATGCCGCTTCCTGTTTTTAAACTCTTTTTTGGGCTGTTGTTTAACGCTCCGAAAGGAAGTTTTAACCAATAACGTGTTGAAATAAAGGATATAATTATCTACTGTTTACTTTACCGAAAGTTTTTGTGGAAGTAAATAATTAAAACGCTAATAGCTGGAACGAATTTGAGGATATTGAACACGCCAACACAAAAAAAAAGTATCAAACGTGTGAAAAGGAGTCAGAGAATAACTGAAATTCTGACAGCTGTTTTTGTAAGTGTTTATATCTTCTACTTCCATTTTCAAACAGATTGGATTATATAAGCGATTCATTAATTATTATAATTGGAATTAATTCAAAATCAGTGACTCTTTTTCGAAGGGTTTTTGTTTAAATACACAATCAGTTTCAAGACTCTAGCCTCTTCGTCAGTAGCAATCTTATTGTTACTATTGGTGAAGATAAGTCCTGAAAATGGTTCAGCTATCAAAAAAAAAAACCTTCGAAAATGAGATAAGTTATTTTGCATATATTTACAATATTTGATAACGTAAGAGAAAACTCTGTTGGGTCAAGTGAAATATTGCCCAGGGCAACATGGTAAATGTAGCATGGTCAGTTTAGCGCCTCTACATTATGCAACCTTCACTGCCAAACCATGGCCTTAGCGTTCTTTGGCGAATAATTAATTTTTTTGTGGCCAACGCCAGTACAACATTAAAAATACAAACTATTAAAGCTATTCATTTTTAATGTATACATTTATTCTGGTTTAATTTAAAAAACCGTATTTGCAAAAAGATCACTTCTCAAAGAAAATCTACACAGCAACTAAAAAATAACGTCTCATTTCTTAAAAGAATCGTATTTTTCACTGAATATTATTAATCAGATTTCAAATTTAGCAAATTTTATGCTCTTTAATAACCCAAAGAGAAGTTTCTTATAATATTGAATGGAACTGGGAAAATCGATTTTGGAAAAATGTCTCCAATATTTTACACCTGCACAAAATTTTCGAAATGTGATAATACATTTCCGAGGCAACTGTTTGAACGTCTTTGAATGGTGATCAGTGATCACCAATATTTTCTCATCGATTTTTATGACAGCTTGACAGCTAACTTTTTTTTTTTTTTTACATCAGTGGAACTTTTTAATATTCATGTTTTACCTGCACCACTTGGAGCGTAACCTTTACAATAAATTACTTAATAAGAACCATACGAAATCTTGCACCCAATTAATTAAATCGATAATTTTATCTCATACATACGCACCTTATTTGTTTAGAGAACGCAAACTGGAACGCATAAGTTACTCGAAAATCTGTGTCACGATATATATAAAATGACTATAGTGTCTCAATTTTTTCCATGTTACATCAGGGACATTAATAAAAATAAGGCGCGCCTACTGCCACTACAAACTACACCACAGAAAGGAAAAGTTGCGAATTATCTTGTCCATATTGCACAACAGTCGCGGGCGGCTCTGAGCCCAGACTATTTATTTGGGTCAAAGAAGCAGATTATTTTTCAACCAGACACAGCAACTCAAATGCAATTTAAAAAAATATTAAGGTCAGACTGGCGTGTGTATGCATCATGCATATTTGCAATTGAATAGCCCCATTAATAAACATAGAATGAATCTATAACAACAAATTAAATGAGAACACATCAAGTGACACTATTACTGAGCACTCGTATTAAAAATTAAAAGCAATCGCTCTCCTGAACGTTATTAATCGACAAGAAAAAACAGTTATTAATTGTAGTGATATCTATAAAGGAAATGCGTTATTTTTTTTATCGTGTTTCATACAATACTGATAACTTATCTAGCTCGCTCAACAAGCTAAGTTGTATGCTTTCCGCGTTACAAGGTGCTCCAAAAGATTCTACAGTAAATAAAACAATCCAATTCTACTGTTAATAGATGCGCAATTGTTTACTAATAAGTTCCAGTTCCCCTAATGTGGTACATGAGAAACAAAAGATCTGAAACAGTTTCTGAAATAATTGTTACCACCTTGAATATCTCGTTCTCGTTTTAAAAAATAATCGTCACAGCCCCTACAAATTATTCAATGGCAAGAAGGCTGCATGAAATTCATGAAAATATATGCAAAATTTTAATGTACAATTTCAAAGGCGTTATTAATTTTTGTTTCAAATCGCCTACAGTCAAAATCAGATGGTCATTGTTCTTGCCTTTCCTGTTAAGTTTTTGTACTTTTGATGACGTTTTTTTTTCAGGAAAAACTTCGAAATCTTTCGGGTAAGAGACACATGTGCCTCGAAGAAAATTTTTAGCGCTTGTTTTTAGTGTTTAATGCCAAGGAAAGTAGTTTATTACGATCAACTTTTAAATTCAACAACTGTCACGTACGTCCAGGGCCTACTAGAGGGAAGGTCTTAAGGGCCCCAGGCGCCCAAATATATATTTTTTGTTTATAATAATAAAATATAAATTTAAAAAATTGAGTAGTGAATAAAATGTAAAATTACATCGTCTCGCGCGCTGACCCGCAAAAAATGTGGCTTTTTTTGCTTTGATCATAAAAACCGATTTTTTCATAAACAAGGGTACCCAAATTTTAACTTCCCGGGCCCCCTCTTACCTCTAGGAGGCCCTGCGTACGTCTACTGATTTTTTCGAAAAAACATTCGACAAAAATATTAAAATGTTTACATAGCGAAAGCCAAAGTGGCTCCATGAATTTTTAAGCAATAATAAACGGGAAAACTATCGCAATAACTGTTTAAAAACTTTGTGACAAGCGATGAAGCGTTGAACGATTATTTACAATTCGCGTTTTCCTTATTTAAGTAATAAAACTGATGATAAAGTGGGAACTGCTACTATAATTAACCTTGATGGTCTGTTTATGTTATTGTGCCCTTGCTTGATGATATACAACAATTTTCCTAGTCTAGTTTTTACAACTTGTGAAAATAAACGGTAAAGTTTTGACGTGTTACAAATGGGGCACGCAAATAATAAGCGTTAAGTTACTTAATAACTAAGTAAACGATTATGTGGGGCTTACTCGAGTGCTTGTATTCCGTAATCAGAAAATTATGTAACTTAAAAATTAATATTTGGAAATGCGGTTTGTTGTATAAACTCAAATTTATTAATAAGTTTCCAACACAAATTTAAAATGCTGCAAAGCGACCTGTTTTTGTTAATTAACGGCGTTATTTGGCCCTATTTGAAAAACGCCGGAAGTATCAAAATTTTATCACACAAATCCCATGGCATAAAGATACTTTGTTTGTTTTCCTTTTTCGTTGCTAACGTAAATATGTTTATAAAGTGATTAGGCTTCCGTAAAATGGACGCAGCTTTTACGCAAATAAACTAATTAAATTAATTAAGTTTTGTGTCGATACAAAGCAAGCAAAATGGTATAAAATTTCTATATCATAATGAGGCCTGCGTGGGTGGAAGAAGGTTGAACGAGTGTGGGGGGGGGAAGAATCAGACTCATTCGCGACCACTCTTACTTTCGCAGACGCGAGCTGTGACGTCACTCGCGCAACCACATCGATCGGTGACGTCACAACGCCCATGAACGGAGTAGCGAAGTTGGACCTATCGTTATTTGCGACGCGGGACTTTTCTCCCAGAGGAAATGGAAAGGATGGTAAAAAAATCGGTAGATACTTGCATGGAAGCGACGTCGAATTCGTATTTGCAATTTTGGTTGGGACATCGCGAGGAAGCTTTGAGCGTACAAACTTAAAGGAGCTTTCGAAGGACCATATTTAAAATAAAATCATAGAAAATATTAACCGGGGTCTTAATTAATAAATTTAGCTTTACCCACGTATGACTATGCATTCTATAAATGAATTTTTGTGTTTAAAAATTTCTAATGGTTCCCTTACAAGTTTTTCTTTATTGTTACTAAGAGGTCACTGGTGCTTCTTTAAATTTTGTATTTGTTAAGGCGATAGTACGTCAGTTTCACCACCATCTTAGAAATTCTTAGGCACTTGTGTGGCGTATCGTATTTCGTTTTAAAATTAACCCTCGACAAACGAGCATCTGTTAGACAACTCAAAATTATGTTTATAACGCGACAAACTTAGTTTACGACGAATTTTTACTATCGGTAGCTAGTTTATAATCATCCCTAGAAGTAGGTCATAAAATTTCAGATAACTGCAGTCGGTCATAACGGTATAACAGTAAATCCCTTCGGATTGTGCACCCCCTCATAACGGTACAATCGAGGGCGTTGTGCAGGTCGAAATTTCTATTTTACGGTTTCCATAAAAAATGATCACCAGATTCCTAAAAAAGGGAATCTTTGTGCGTCATCTGTTTTAGAGCAGTGTTGATGCCCAACAGTAAAAAAATTGTCTGGTAAGAGCAACACATAAAACTCAAAGAGTCTAGATCAGGCCATAAAATACGTGGTTTCAAGAAGATGTTTGACAAGTGAATGATTCGAAAATATGTTTTAAAAAAATGATTGTACGAATGTCAACTGTTTTGTCTTTGCTAAATACGTGTGTATTGGTAAACGTTTTACTGTTATAAATCGTGGTTTTGCTTACGCAGCTGAAGAAAAACACAAATTACGACTAATGGTGTCAAAGTCAACTACAAGCTAATTAAAAACGTTTAGATACTGTAAATGTCGTTTGAACTTTCTCAGAGTCGTGTTCGGTCATAAATCTTCGCGATTATGTTTTGTGAGTGCATTTCGGTTTTAAAATGTACTAATTTTTGTTTACAACGGAGATGACCAATATAATTTTGAGAACAAATTGTTTGCCCTATTGCTTTGTGTAACTCATTACAAAATTCAAGTGCGCAAAGTTTTTATACAGCATTTATAGTATTTTTAAATATAGCATTTTGGTATTTTTATATATAGATAGTATTTAAGTAAATTTAATAGACCGTTTAAGTTATTTTCATGCAGCAATTTATTCTCATGTTTTAATTTTTGCGGAAACCGTGTTACCACTTTCAATTATACATTTTTTAACGTGCTTATAAATCCGGCCCTTCGCTCAATGTTTTAAATACAGTAAACAGTTTTTTTATTTACACAAAGAATACATAAAATGTTTCAATAGAGTACGTTGAATTGAGTGCAGTTTCTCGCGGTTTATTGACGAAGTTTCTGATACCGTGAAAGTTTCAGATTCGTTTTTTTTTTTTCGAGCTAAGAAGACAGGAAACGATAGTATCGAGGACTTTTAGAAACGCGCTGACGTTATTTTACACGATAAATTGGAAGAACACTTCAAAGTACCCGCATCTTCTAACATATTCCTAATTGTACCAGTCGTTTAATTCGATTATTTTTATTCAGATGAATGTGTGCCTTTCAAAACAATATAAATAAATTCCTCAACACAATTTTTCGTTGAATAAAACATGCATTTAATATCATAGTGGAACAATTAGCTTAATTCACTATCACTGTTCTACTTATTTCTAGAAATACTGTGCACTTTCTTCTATTTAGACGCGCGAGTTAACCTTAATTTATTTTATTGCTTACGTTATGGAGTGTTTTGTAAGTGAAACACCGGCAGTTTTGCGGAAACGAAGTGAAACTTGTTAATCATTGTGAATTTAGTTCAAGGCGATGCGATTTTTTTGACGCTAGAATCTATTCAGTGCCCAGTTCACAGCTATTTCAACGAATTAATCAACTCCGAACGCTCTCAGAGCAGTTACGAGTAAAAGTTGCTGGGTAACTCGTATCCACACAACTTAGTAGCGATAATTTGCATTAGTTATTGTTGTAAACAGTAATAAAAAAGAAATTAAGGCCCCATATTTTCCCAATTTACATTTCCTGTTTACGTTTAGCTTCTAAAATTAGTTACCGATAAATAATGGATATACGAGGGCCAAATATTATTCCTACTTTATACCAATAGGTAGTTTTGACATTTATAAACTTAATTCCCAATTGAAGTTTGGATAAAACGATTTAAAAAAGTTTGATATTGGTTTGTGTGAGAAGAAAATAAGTGAAATAATTTTGAGAAAAAGGGTGATGAACCTAAATGTTAACAAGTAAGGATGGTTGCGATGTACGGAGAAGATTAACAAGAAGAATACTGATCTAAATAATTTAAATGGGGCAGAGAATCGATACGGGATGGTCAAAGGTCCGGACTGGAAGCAAGAACTTCAAAAAGGCTAACACTCAGTCGTCTGCGAAAAAACTAATAATTACTGTTTACTGGAAAGTTAACTAATTAAATTTACGCAGAAGGGTTCTACAATAACAGGAGAGGAATATCTACAGGTCTGCCAAAGACGTTTCTTCTAATGGTATGAGATTATTGGAAGGACGCTGGAATAGGTGTATGGCTGCGAAGGGAGTTGGGTTGAATAACATTTTGGTTTAGCCCTCGTGTTTTTTTTTTCATGGCTAGACAGGTAACTTAATAATTCGCCCTCGTAGGTACACCATTCGACAAGTTATTCTGCATCGATGCACGCTGCAAATATTTAACCTTACGCTATTAGATTGTCGGTTGGGCAAGCAACATTTAAAATCGTTCCGCATTATTGATGTTTGAAAGTTGTTCGAGAAACATTTAATTTGAAATCGGAATCTGTACTCGCGGGGCTGATGACACGAAGCACAAGGCTTTTTGTCATCGTCAAAGGGACGTCAGAGGATGACGGAAGCTGTTGTTACTTTTAGTTATTGAGGATACGTGACCAGGCGCTCAAACTATTTTAAAAAAGCTCGATACTTCCTATGTTTCATTAACAATTTGCAACCTGTCATGACCGGTCGAAGGCGTATGAAAAATTAAATATGAAGCCGAAACAAATGGGGAAACAAGCGAAGACATAAATGTCACAACTGTTCGTTAGTATTTCTTTAAAGAGCGATTGGTCTTCCTAACAGATTCGGGGCAAATCTAGGTTAAGGGAAAAAAAATATTTTGCTCGTTGTATAACATTTAAACTACTACACTAGAAACAAACGTAAAAAAATTGAATCAACCATTTAATAAGTCCAATTTCTTTTCTGAAATTAGCATTTCAACTGTTTTTCAGGCCAAAAGCTATAGAGAAATATCCAAAAATGTATTGGATATCATATTGAATCTCATGACCTGAATATAAAGCTAACAGAAGCCGAAACTTTAACGTTAAATTCTTTAGACACCCAATAGCTCTAAGTAAAAAACGTTTCAAATTTAAACTATGTTTGTAACGGATACCTATTTAACGAAACTACTTTTCAGGATTTAATCAGAGTTGTACTGTCAATGCCTCACAAAAAAAAAACTTTTTAACCTCCATCACCTTTACCTAAGGCTAAAATTGTCGGACCGTAACTACGAAAACACAGATCTCCATTATCGCAATGGATATTTATGTTGACTGCCGAAGCGTATCGCTACTTCCTTGTTTAAATTCATATAAAATAACCGCCTTTTAAAATATGTTGTGAACGAGAAGTTACCACTTGAACATGTAATGTAATGCAAGGGAAAACTTTTAAATATTATGTTTGCTATTGTTACAGTGTTAATTTTGATTGGCTTGAATCCGCGTTATGATTTAAGTAATTCATAAATTAATATCTACAAATAATTATAAATCACTTGTCGTTTTTGATAGATCTCTTGTAGAAATGCTATACCAGTTTCAAGACTCTTGCCTCCACGTTAGAGCAATCTTGAATAAATAAGATTGCTAACGATAAAAAGACGAGTCTTGAAACTGGTCTAGCATGGTGTAAAAAATCTTTGAAGAAAATATGTGTGATTTTTAATTAATCTTATTTATAGAAATATCCAATGCCTTAAGAAAGTTAAGGTTTTCAAGACCATGTTTAGTTTTGTCTTCAGGTCAACGTTTTTAACC
The DNA here is from genome assembly GCA_947652605.1 of Elmis aenea. Lineage (NCBI taxonomy): Eukaryota > Metazoa > Arthropoda > Insecta > Coleoptera > Elmidae > Elmis > Elmis aenea. Next base: position 961,599 of record OX393576.1, on the reverse strand, counting down.
AGGATGTATAAAATATTTCGTTGTTTATTCGCGTTTTTTTTTTTGTATTGTTTTAAATCAAAGCTCCGGCACACTTATAAATATTTAAAAACGCGACCAGATCGGCAAAATATACAACTAGAGTTTTTATCACGATCTCGACATCCTACACTAGCCCAAAAAAATGTAAATTAGTTGTCGAATTAGAATCAGAAATCTATTAACTCCTCAGCAATTTTTCATCTACAAAACTTACAATCCGGTCTCTCACCAATTCTCCGACTAATCATACTCGACAAAAAAGCCACAAAGAATAAAGACCTCCGTCATGGAAGATGAATTTTAACACTAAAAACATTCTACAGGTAGTCATTATGACACGTTAATATTCAAGTGGGGGTGTTCAACTCGACTATCCGGAAATGTCTCTACACATTGTGTTTATCCTGATATTTCATGGGTTCGCGCTGGCTTAGAGTCATGGGGAATAGATCACTGGTTAACTATAAAAGTGACCTTGTCTCACAAAAACCAACGAGAAAACAGTGGTACAATGGCTTCATAAAGTACTCCACACAACATAATAATGTAATTTGTCTATCATGAGAAACAAGTTAAGGAATAATTGCGCTGTAAAAAAAATATTTACGACTCCTCTTTCGAAACACGTGAATATGGATTCAATATTAACATAAAACAATGAAAACTTAAGACAAATAAAAGTTATGAACTTTCTTTTTCGGTCTTAAAACTTAAAAATAGAATATTTTGTACGTAGTTCGGAATAACTAATCTTCACACGTTTAATTTTAAAGTTTTGCAAATTAATACAATAATAACAAAAATAGAACCATTATAAGAGTTGGAGCATGGGTTTACATTAAGCAAACCTGCTAAATGCCATGCTAAAAATAATATCAAAACAAATTCCTGATATCTGCAACAGTTTTGATAAAACTGAAAACTACGGTTTCTCTACGAAAAAGGTTGGCCCATCAAATGAGTTATGGAAGTCTTTTGTAAGAAAGTTCTTACAACATTTACATGAGTATAATCATAGCAAAATGTGAAATCGTTAGCTGAAATCTATTTAAATAGTATTTATCATATAAAATAAAGCAACTTTTCCAAACTTTAACCTATCCTCTAGCTCTCATAATAAGCGAAATATCAGTGTCGGAACTCAAATTTAGATCATCCTGGATTTCAGCAACTGAAGGTCAAATTAGCTCAAACAATTTTAATGTTTCAGGCGTTGAATTTTCTTCTGAACGTCTTCGCAAAGCAGCTTATTAAAATATCCTGCCAACTCTTATGCTGCAAACTCGAATTAAATCGTTTTTGATTTGTAAAAATCAACAGCACAAATTTACAGTCTTCTAGATGTAAAACGCACTTCAAATTTATGCCAGAATAAATACAACCGCGAACTTTAACTCAAGAAAGTTTCGAGCTCACTTGAAGGTCTAAAATTTCGAGTTTAATTGGTAGTTCTTCAGGCAAAAATCTTTTGCCGTTCTCGTTCTGGAAACGACACACAGGCAATGATAAATTGATACACATATAGTTAAATGTTTAAAACGTGAGACAATCAAAATGTTAATTGATAAAATAAAAACCTTGAAGATAATTGCTAACCATTAAGGCAATTATGTAATTGTTTACAATTAATCTGTAACATCCAATTAAAGACAAATTGTTTACATTACCAATATGTTGTTGCAAGCGAACTGAAGACTGCATATAATTTTAAACGCGAAAGATGGGTTGAAATTAAGTTTGTGACAAGTATAACTCTTACAATATTCAATCGCTCAAGGTAGCTTTCTCTTCTTTCACCTAATTACAGTTTTTTTCTATAAATTGTGTCATATATAACGACAAAGAATAAAACTGCATTCAAATCTAGCATCCTTTGAAAAGTTTTATCACTATTCAACTATTAAAGGCATAGATTCTAAATAAGATTAATAGATAAAAAATTTATTACTTTTAAATTGGTCATCTTTAAACAAAGGCACCCGAAAAAAAGCTTAATTAAAAATTAATTATTGTGGGAAAATTTGTTTTTTTCAGTGTTAACTAAATTTTGAGACTAGAATACGTCGTACCTCAAAAATCTAAAGAGGAACTAAGTCGTACTATCAAAGCCACCTATGACCTCTAATGCGCTGGCTGAAAAGCAAACATGTCTGCAATTTTTTCGCAAACGCATGCATTTGCGTAAATATAAATATTAAAACAAAATATTTATGTAAGTCTATTAATAACGTGTATCAGTTCATGAAACGCGTTGCGATTGTTCTGTGTCGTTCAGAACAGAAGAACGTGGGGAGGTGTGCAAGTGACATAAAAATACATAATGCGTTTAAATATAGCGAGGAAAAAAGTCGGACACGTTATTGAGTTTTTTAGACAGATGATGCGTTTCGTAATAGATTCAAGTTTTACATTAAAATCTGCATTAAATTGAGAACATAGAGCGGTCCACGAATTTTTGTATTGATTATTGTATTCGATTAGCGCGATCCGATTAGTACGGTATGTTCCTGGGTTAACTAATCACGCAAATTGAGGGATTGCCTTATTAAAGCGTATTATTTACTGTATTATAACTGCATCCAAACTCTTTACTAGGGCAAATTCATCACCTAATTGTATCACATTTCCATGAACTTGCTTATTAATTTTGCTAGGTTTAGTATTTCACAAAAAAAAAAACTACAGCACAAAGTAAAATAGATTACGTTCTTGATATCCAACACATGATAGACCAGTCACGTGTATTTGTAATTTCATTATCGCCGCCTCACGATACGCGTTGCAAGTTTTATTGATAAAAAGTTCTTCCTCTACGAGTCTACGTTATCAGTGGAATTGAAAAATTACAACATAAACAGATAACACAAGTGCAGCTTGTTTATCAATTGTGAAAGACAGAACCGCATAGAGAAATACAGAAAATCGTTGCAAGCTACCGGTTGTAAACAGTTTAATGTGCGAAATAATTCTAGATAATATGTGGTCGAATTAACTAATTGAGCGATTGCTCTCAGTTAGAAAGATTCCTCTGTGCGGGGAACTAAAGCGGCTGCTTTAACTCAAAGCGCTTTTTCATTAAAGAAATCTACAGGATCTACAATTATTTAATTCCAAATACTTTTCTAATCTAAATGGACTTTCGCTTCAACGAATTGTTCTGTACATAAAAGGTTAAACCGTCTCAGAATCGAGGCAACACAATGAAATACTAGCTAAATTACTAAAGTTTTCCTGATTGCGAACGTTACTTCAAAATTTTATCGATACGCTCGCGTTTTAAACACTGGAGAGTCTTAAAAGTAGTTTAAACTCGACTTCAAGCGATTTCCTCTCGATTGGAGCAACAAACAAAGAACTCTTTGAACGCCAGCTCAATTTCCATACGTTGTCAGGTGTGCGCTGCGTAAACGTCTCTTCAGGACGGGGAATTTGAGAAATTTTGCGCCCGTCAGATAACTGATAACAACACAAAGATGAGTTTCGTCGTCTTTAGAGCACTACTCATGTTGGGACAGTAATTTTGTTATCTAGTGACCTTCGCGCGAAGGTATATTACAATGGTATACAAATTTATTTTTAGATGAACCTTTCGCAAACCGCTTAAACTTTGTTCCTTCGGATAAAAATACGGTATCTCTTAGCTATTGTATTCAAATAAGGTTGCTCGATCAATTATGGCCGGTAATGAACAGTAGGTGCAAATTTGCGCGAACGAAATTTCCCGAGAAATTTGAAGGCCCATAATTTTTGGACATTCCACGTTATTGATTTTGTGGCCGTAATCCGAGGCGGCTTATAACCTTGACCTACTGCTGTAAATGGGGGTGTTAACGGGAAAACGGCCGGGGTAGGTTTGGGCCGGTTGGATTCTCGCAACGGGATGCCGATCCTTTTACGGGTATATGCTTACAGTGAAAGTAATAGCAGAAGAGTTTTGTCGTGAATGTAAGGGTATAATCTCACGAGTTTAAACACGATTTGAGGGTCTTTAGTACTAAAAATAAAAACTGGGTAGTTATGAATGGCCGTTGACCAATTTTGAACTTTAATACAAAAAAAGCTACATAGCGGCATAAAAGTTACATTATTTTAATGTTACATGATGGTTACCCATCCTTGCTTTAATAAGGGCAATTGAAAGTATCAAAATAATAACCCATGAATGCTTAAAACAATAATATAAGTATGTACAAACAGTAAACAAAAATAACTTTTTCATCAACTTCACCTCAATTTACAGTTTTTTCAAAATTACTGTCGATTTATTTAAATATATGGCTACTTATAAATTACTAATCTTAATAAAAATCGTTCTTGGAGAAAATCTTTATCAGTTTCAAGACTCGCCTCTCCAAGTCAGTAAATTTTTTTCTTATTTATTTAAATTTGTATATAAATAAGAAAATATAATGGCGAATACATTTTATTAACACAAAATTCAATTAGTAAATTATAGACAAGCGAAATTTCATTAAATTATTGCTTTTACTTCTCAGCAGATCAAAGAATTCGGAAATTGGCCACAACAACTGCGATCAATTTATTGTGTTTAATTAAAATTTCGGGAACAATTAAAAAGGTGGCTTTAAACACAATTAGGCAATTAATTAAAAAACGCTATTGTAATGTGCTATCGTGACCATTAAAATCAACAGTACGTAATGACTAAATTGTGCCGTACAACTAACAAGAAAAAGCTTTAGATAACAACATGTGGTTACACAACCAGCGTCAGGTGTAGTATTTTGGGAATAAAATGCTTCATCTTTACTTAAAAATACGCCAGTAATATTTGTTCTAGCGATAACACGACTGAGTTGGAAGTGTATCAGGCCATTTCGTAAGTTGCGAGATAATTTAAATTACATACACAGCGAGATAGGCCCAAAAAATTGTAATGAGTGATGAAATACCGAGTTCAACAGCGCCCATGTTCTTAAAGAGTTACGTTCGAATACCTCCAACCGAACGTACAAAAACACTCGGACGAATAAACAATAAAAACTAAAAAGAACCACGATAAGGGTGCCGTATTATACGCGGCTGAAAGGGTTAAAGTTTTTTGTGTACACCGATATTCATAATAACGGGTACCTGGGTCTACCTGCTGGAGACACATGCATAATAAAATCTATTTACATGTGAAGGTGGATGGGATAATGGGATGAGGGCAGGTACAGTTATAGTTGAAATATAAAGCAATTTGGAGTGCACATAATTTCTAATATTAAACGAATTAGGAATCACAACAGAGATGCATCTGTCCTACTTTCAGGTGCTATGAAAGAATGAGAATAAAATTTCTATGCTCGATCACACTGTAAATGCATACATGTATTTATAAAAACAACTAATATAAAACTTCTAAAAGGCTCAGAGATAGTTTTTCTGTCACAATTAAAGATTACCAGCATTTATTTTCGGTTTAAATACTTTCCTTTTTAAAAGATATATTTTGTAATGATTAAATGATTGTGTACTTTCGTTTAATGACCAATTTTGTTAAAAACAATCTCGCTCAGTTTTAATTTAACACTCAAAAGATTAAATCAGGGTAGTTGGTGTTTAAATTTTTTTTACAAAGTTCTGCACTTATTATTAAATGCATTGGACGTGGTCAAACGTGTATTAAAAATAACATTCTTTTGGCACTTTTATGGAATTAGTTTTACTCCAATACTCGCAGACCTAAAAAGTGATCGCCACTTTAATGACCACAGAAGAAAAAACGAATTTTAACACGTAATTCAAAAATGAGAGGAGAAAGAATACGATAACAAAAAATTAAGTGCAACCCAAGAAAATCGAAAGATACGGTAGTGTTCTAACATTCACTCTCTAGTACACAACTATCACAATGCCAGCCTAGTAATTATTTGAATCAATGTTTTGTAGTGTGGGTTTTTATTTTTAAACGTCCATAAAACTTTTACGCGCACACTTAATCGATAAACAATCGCGAAGCAAACAATTCGATTTTACATTTCAGTGCACAAGATGAATTTCTTTTCCTTTAATTCCACTCATCGAGTGTGGTGTATAGATTAACATTTTTAAACGTTAAATATTCATGCATTGTTAAATTCGTTGTTTAGTGGCTGCGTCATTCTCGATTAATTAAAGGCAAAGAAACAATTTACAACCAGCGAACGACCACATTAGATGTAGGATGTACACAACCTTGAACTTGCTAAATAACCTACGCGGAAATAGTCACGGCTTCACGATCTATTAACGTTTGAACGTTCGAATAACATTCGCTATCAAATTTCATGGCGCTTTATGCATAATTCTGTACAGATTTTGTAAGTAAAAATAATTCTTTGACGTCTATTTTGTTTATCAAATCGGAGAGTGTAAGAAACCGAACCAAATCACTTGTTTTTTTGACATCCCATCAAGTGTATTCTAGGAGGTGATAGTATATTTTACCCCAATTTGAGACATCCTCGATAATTAAAAATTATCAGTAGTTGTATAACAAGTGCATTGAAAATTATCGATAATTTCTGGTAAATATGCCCGAATGCAAGTTGAGCTGAAAAAAACACGAGTGCACGAAGTGCACGAGCGATTTTTTCTCATTCAACTTGCATAGGTAATTTTTTTCAAAAATTATAGATTATTTGCAATGCACGAGTTGTATTTTGTCAGAAAAATTCCTTCACCTAACCTACCTGTCAAATTAAATGTATGTTATATCAAATTTCACAAGTACTGTCAGAGTGGTGCGACAGGGGTGTGGTTTAATCTATATTAAAGTAACGCTACTGGTCGCCGAAATTCGTCAAAAATTATCAAGACCAAAATATTTAATTCCCTCCTCAAATTTATATTTTCGACCAATCACAAACCCTTCTTAAAAACGACTAATAAACGCATGAAAATCTGTTAATTGCGAAAAGGATATTTATCAGTGTGTGATTATGTTTATTGGTCGTTTCTAGGAAACTTGAGTTTTTTTATAGATCGAAAACGCAAATTTGACAGGAGGATCAACATCTGACAGGGGAATGTAAAATTATTACAGTGTAATAAGCTCCTATTGGTAGTCTCCAGGAGATTTAAAATTAGCGATTGGTTGAAAACGCAAATTTGACAGCTGAAGGAAATTTTCGTGTGATATATGGTTCAATTTGAACGTAAATTTCTTTGTTTCTTGATATGAAAATTTGTAGCGCTTATATTAACCGAGATACTGATAGCGAGAAAATATAATGAAACACCCTGTATGTGACAATTGTGTGTTGAATAACGTGTCATAATCGTTTGGCTCATTTATAAAATTTGTGACCAGATCTCCGATTTTACAATTTTATCTAATCCTTCGTAAAATTCGCTTGGTATTTCTAAAAATATACTTTCGGGCAAAAAACCCAAGACCTTTGCAAAAAAGGTATCAAACGAACCGCACTCCCTCAAGTGGTGGCACCATTATTTCATTAGGTCGGTCCCTACCTGTGTTATTACTATCGGGTTGGTAACCAAAACTAGTAGTAAAGTAACGGTCTCGTAGTAAAAATAGGTCAAATATTCGTTGTAACAGTTTCAGAGCGGTAACAAGCATTTATGGAAAATAGCTGCAATAAGAAATTTAATTTCACTACCGCTTTGCCGACTGAGTGAGAACAGAAATGCCGGGCATTTTAAGAAAGTTCTAGATACGACGATATCACTTCGCTTATAATTGCATACTGATTTATTGGTATAGGTGTGTGTTCGCCTAGATATATTAAAAAAAAAACAAAAACAAAACAATTAAAAAGCCATCATACGATTACAAACAACAACGTTAATATATAATGACGATAAATAAGTTGAATATCGATAAATACATCGAACGCTTTACAATTAAAAGAAACAAAATATTATCAAATGTAGCCAAAAGGGCTAAATGTTTGTGTAAGCGAATTTCGCTTTAAAAAAATGTCGATCTTAGCTCTGTCACCAACCCCGAAAGGAGTAAGAGGAATCCGGTTACGAACAAGTCTTTTTTTATGGCTATGCAGATTAATTAATAGTTTCCCTCGTATGCTGCGAAAATCGCTCAAGGTTAAGTAAGGTTCGCGTCATAAATAAACACAACCGATGGCGCTATTAACCACCAACAATTACAACTTACATAAGTCTGCATACGGCGTCGTTTAGATAACGAAACAAAAAAAAAACTTTCGACTGTCACGGCCCCTGTGCAAAATACACACTTTAAACCTAGCCGATAACAATTTGTAAATTAAGAAATTATAAATAAGCGCACGCGAGAACGAATTTGCGTAATCATAAATGTTTATCAGTGCCATTGTATTATTGTGTATTCCGTGATAGTTGTTTGGTATGGATCAAGAGTTTTATTGGACGGTTTTAAAAGGATTACCGATTATTTGGCAAAATGCGAGTATTAACAAGGTTCATAGTTCAATTAAAACGCCGAGCGAAAAGTCTCAAGTTATTTTAGACAATACGCACGAGATGAGGGAGTATGTAGACGTAACAATTTTTTTTTTTTGTTTGGAAAAATGTAGTTCTATATCGATCGTGGATTACCGATAAATAAAAGATCTCCGCAAAGCAGTTTTTTTTTAAGACATTGACAGTAGCAAACGCACGGTTTGCATTGGGCGAAAGCAGCTCTCTTTCTGTCTGCAGTTCCTACCAGATTTCATCGTATAGAAAAGTTGGATGAAACATCCTAAATCTTTTTATGTCTCTGATATTCTTTAGCAACCCATTATAGCCGAAGCAAATTCCTACGAGAAAAATGTACGTTAATAATTCTACGTTTTGCCATAACCTGACTTGGGGAGCCCTTACTAGGATTCTTCCCTTGCTTCAAGTGTTTAAAAACGATCTACAAGATGCGGTGTTGAAAGACGTAAAGTAATGTTGCATGTTACTTTCAATTAAAATGTTGAAATACCGCACTGAAAATGATTAACAAGTTGAATGAAAAAAAAAAACGAAACTTGTAATTATCTTGCACATTATATTGCATTTAAAGTACGTAGTGTTTGATTCAGAAAACTAAAAGTCAGGCGAATTGAGCCAATACTAGGAGCTGGTTAGCAAATTTTCCGAAGGGCAGTTAATAATCAGTTATTTAATAGTTTAGTGTATTAAATAACACTTAAAAAGGATCACTGGCGGTTTATTCTTAAATTCCATCACACTTTAAAAGTGCACGGCACATATAAATGAAAATTTGGGGCGAGTTTGTAAAGAAACGGCATAAAACATAGACGCACATTGGTTTATCTAAAATAACAATTTTAAGCGAGCTGATTGCTTAAACTAAAAGTGCTTAAAACGCGTACGTACAAAACTATAAAGTAACTGCAGAACACAACTTTGCGTATAAATGAGGCGTACGTTATAGTTTTTGAAAACGAATGCTACTTTATCTGACGATTAAACCTAGTGGACAATTTTATTTTTGTTTTGACTTAAGCCAATTAAAAATTAAACAAGAAAATGAACCAAAAAGCAAAAGACACGCATGTAATCATTTCATACAACTTGAAATAATAACAAATCAGCCAAATTATCCTGGTAATGCTTCCAAAACATACTGAAACGAACTAGGACGTGAAGACGCCATAAAATATTTACCGGCTCTCTTGATAAACGTGTAATTAACGCTAACGAAGGTACAAGTTTGCTTTGGACACATTAAAATTGTTTAATATCCACAACTTGACCTTATAGGCAGTACGCCAAAGCAATAGGCACTTCAAAGCCTTGGAGAGCCGAAAGTTAGTACGCTAAACCCTACTTAAAATTGCGAATGCTCTTTTCAAAATGCTGTTCTGATCAATTTTAAAATTGCCAAGATCATATTCACGATAATGAAACCCAAAAGTTTTTAAACGCATTTCTTTAATTGGGTAACTGAGCAAAATATTCTAAGTGACGATATTTTATAAATCTTACTGGAAATTGATTGGATAAGTAATTTGTTCGCTTTTTTTTGTGTTATTTACTACAGAAAAGATTAAGGAAACCGATATAAATAAATCACTGAAAGTTTTATATGAAGAATCGCTTGTAGAAATGCAAGAATCCTGTTCCAAGGAACTGGTCTAGCATATCTACAAGAGATCCTTTGAAAAACAGATAAGTGATTGCAAATTTAACTTATTTGCCCACTCAAATAATCGATGCATACAATAAATTAGTAATATTTGTGTGGATATTTATAAAAATCAGGCGATTTCCGCGTTTTTCTAGGAGGTTATCGTAAATGTGCTCCAAAATTGCACGACGAAGCCACATTTTACTGATTTTTAGTGGTTTTACGTCGAGCTATATGTCGCGTTGTTATTTTTAAATCAGGTATCAACTATTTTTGCAGTATCGCCGATAAGAACAAGTTTTTCCACCTTCAGCTGTTTAAAGAAATCGCCGAAGACTCCAGAAAACTTGGCGTGCGTAGTTTTAACATACATCGCACACGATAATAGACAAAAGATGTACGAACCAGTTAAATGAGCATAATTAAAATATGGCAAAGGAAGTAGCTAGTAATAAAAACGACGATGGAATTAGTAACCTTTTAGCAGGCGGATGCCAGTGCGGATTGTCACGGGATGCTCGATTAATAGTGGTGACCCTGAGAGGTCACACACCCGCACACAGGCTCGCAAAAACGTACCGAGCTATAACACGCAGCGAGATTAATCTGATACAAATTTAAATCGAAGGTCGTATTTCCTGATCGTTGACCGCAGGTTCATTAATTCTTAAACGGAATAACATTATGTAAAAATCTTGTGGGCACATAACTCGAAAATACGGCCGACCGGGCTTGCGAATACATCGAAAAAAACCTACGCAAAAATGCGTCGTGTTGTTATCACATCTAAAAATACAGCGGCATTACAGATCCCAAACGGCAAACGCAGAGACTTCCGGTTCGCTACAATTCAAAATCAAAAACAGGACGTGGATACACAACATGATAACTTACAGTATCTCTTCATCAAACTCTTCTTGTAGGCTTTGCAGTCTCCTCCCTCCGGCGAGTCGTCGCTTTCAGTACCGGAGTCCCGGAGTCCCGGACTCAAGCGCCCACCGTTCACACTCAAGTCTAGTGGCATACAATCACTGTCTGTATTATCATGTTCCTCTTTGATCCTTGGCGTATCCGGTGATCGGCTCCTCGTGGGAGACGCCGATCCAATAGATGTGTATCCCGGAAGTAACATTGCACGAGCTTCCAAGTTATGTATGTGCTGAAGAATCATCACGATTAAACACTTAATTATTATATTGTTTAATTAAACTGTTCATTGTTAACACTACAAAAATTATGAATCCTGGAAAGTTATTCACTAGCACTTAACAAAACGTCTTTTTCTTGGAGATGGTTATCGGGGAATTGTCTTCCACTTAAGCTGTTGCCGTCAATGGATATATGAGTACTGGGGGTAGGTGTTGGTAGCGTGATTGGATGATCACGATGGGGTTCGTTATACGTCTGTACATGAAGAGAGTATCCCATGAACTAGCCTAACGCGCGCTGGTTGTCCTACTGACTCAGATACCAGGACGCGTCGGTTTCACTCGGCGTCGCTCGGACTTCACTTTCATTTGGCGTTGCGGTGCGCGAGTTGGGTTAGGTTATGTATACGGCACACAGATATTAGATAGCACATTGGCTAATGTCTAATGTTAAATTGTTGTAAACAAACTACTTCCGCGTGGGCGGAGAATTTACTGATCTCAACAGGATGGTGCCCCTGTTAGGGGCGTCGAATGTAATATTAATTGGGCTGTTGCAGCGATCCAGTTTAAAAAAAGCCTAGATTTTTGTAGGTCAATGCAACGCACCGTTAAATGCGAGCTTTTATTCCATTTTCACGCTAAAAGCTCAGAACTCGTCGTTTTTCAAGAAAAATTAAATATTTCGAGATAGCCTGTTGCTTCATAACATGGAAACAATTAATGAAGTGAAATTAATGAACGAATGCTTAATTAAGAGCGTTGGTGCTAATTGTAGGATTTTAAAATTCGGGAAAAATGGCCAGATTATACACTACACTTTTTCAAACATTTTGAAAGCTTTAAAAAAAATTGAAAGCTCAAAAAAATTAAAGCAATTTTCTAAATCAGCTGATGTTACAAATGAGTAGCTTGAAGAGTGTATTTTATTTTTAAAAACTACACAATCAATTGCAGAATTTTTAATTCTTATTAAAAAGGATTGTAAAACTTGCAATTTGTCTAAAAACTTTGAAGAGCTTTAAGTTTTTATCGAGCCGCTAGTCAGGGTCAGAAATGTGCAGCTTAAAGAGTATATTTCATTTGTAAAAACACAGCAGTCATTTTCAAAACTTTCGAATTATTGTAAGGGACTTTCAAATCTTACAATTTTACAAAAGTTTTGAAGAACTAGAACTGCAAAAAAATTCAAGTTGTTTTTGGAATAAACTGATATTAAAAATATTAAAAATATGTAGCTTTTAAGGTATATTTTATTTTTACAAAACTTTGGAATCGGATACAAAACTTTTTAATTTTCACCAACTAGATAATTTTTTTCAAGAACTTTGAAGACATACAATTTTTCCAAGTAGTTTTTTAAACGGATTGATTTAAGAAATGTGTAGCTCAAAGGGTGTTTTACTTTAAAAAAAATTCTATCGAAAGTTTTGAATTGCTAAGAGATTTGATATTTTCAGGAACTGCCTTAATATAAAGAAATCAGCAACATAACGTTCAATTTTCGAACGATTTCATAAACTACACACATTAATAGTGCATTTACTTTTTTATAGCTTATTAAAAAACGCAAAATAACAATGAACTACCTATTTATTGCCAGTTAGGCAATAAGCTCCAGTTAGCAAATCCACACTTTGATTTAACGCCAACACACATATTTAACATTCTGACCAAACCAATCAACATGTTTCTCTCCCACGTCGCCTTGTTTCGTAAAATTTTTAGTTTCCGCCTATTCATAAGCCTCACAATGAAAAACGAATAAAGACAATTAATACGTGGAAGTTGTTTTGTTTTTATTACGATAGTGTTTGTTATTACTGGAATTATTCTCTAACCTTCTCTATTGGGCACAATTAAAACAATACGTGCCTCGATTCAATTTACAAGTCTGTCGGGGTTTCGTAAACTGGTCATGTTGTGTGAAGATCATTGCAAGCATATTAAACAAGCACAATAAACAAGAAGCACTACGAAATATGGTAATTGCGGCGCTAATAACGAACTATTATTAGTCCATAAAAGCAGTGTAGTGTTATAGACCCTCTATTAATAAAATTAAACGAAAAACACTTGTGGTTTTTCACTATCAAACGCGTTACAGGTATTAGAAGTATTAAACAAGTTAATGATTGCTTTAAATGGATTTTATTCAAATGTTTAACCCAGGCTTAACTAAATTTTTATGTACACCAATAAGCTGATATCACTGTTAATTAAAACTAGTATATATTTTTTAAATATAAAGAATAAACCAATCGATAATTGCTGGAAGAAGATTCATTGCTTTTGAATTTCTACAGGCCACTGAGTTATCCTAAAATGGTTCACCTACATAGAGAAACCATCAGTTTAAGACCCCTCTTAAGCAACACATGAAAGTTTCAATTGCCCCTTTGATGTTGAAGATTTAACATTTTGTGTCACACCCTCGATTGTGTTACATCTCTTTGACATTACCGAAATTCCCAATAAACTTTTCAGTCTCAAATAACTTCACTTATTGGTGATGAGGAAAATGAAAAAGTATTATAATCGAAAGTCTTGTTAAAGCAACTGGTTGCATTTGTTTTTGGAAAAATGTCAATAGAACATCAAATAAGATTAGCAAAAAAAATAGAGCAATTAAACCCATTTTTAAACAACCAACAAATTTCTTCCAGCGCCTTATAGCAGCTTCATGATTTTATTTTAAACACTGAGATTTAAAAATGCAACTTTAATAAATGTTTATATGAAATTTTTATAATGGCACATCGTTCCATCAAGTGTTTTGCTCTTATAAACTGACTCTAACAAAAAGCTCTTTGTATGAAATTTTTATTCACCAATTAAATCTTGTATCTTGAATGATTCGTAGGTAATGCATACATCTACTGAAATACACAGCACATAGAGAATAATATATTAACCCTGCCCACGGGGGTTTATTCCAACTGAAAATCTATATTTAGTTTAAAGGCGCACACACTTTAACTTGAAAATACTCGGCTTAATTTATCATGAAAGCAATACCATTTTAAACCATGTATATGTTTAAAAATTGCAGTTAAGGATCTTTAAAACCTGTGGAAAGCAAAAACTGATGTTGTCCTTTACTTATTGTGTGTTTGAGACGAATTTTACGAATATTTTAGCTGGTTTAACGGATATCGTCTCGTCTTTGTAATGAATAGGGAGGATGTGCACCCTCCCCCATGAATTACCAATGCGCATTGCATGCATTTAATGCAGATTAATTCTACAAACTAACCATTTACTCATTCGATTTGTTTTGTTTTTATAACATAACATTAACAATCGTTTAAGTGTTTTTATATAGTTTGCTTAGTTCGTTCTCTATTCCGAGAATCAAGTTATTTTTAAAAACGCTCAAAATAGACGGTAACATTTGGCATACGAATAAGAATTAGAGCAAGCTTAGATTGCCATTCTTAATAATTCAATTTTTGTATTGTGTAATTATTCAATCCTATATAACTACGCTTTAAAGTCTACTACTAACTAAAAAATCGCGTATATTGTACCATTTTTTTTTAAGTTTTGAAGAGATGTAAGAAATTGTTTTAGTCTGTTTTTTAAATCGCGGAACATTGTAACATTTTTTTGTAAATTTTGAAGAGCTGCAAAAATTCAAAGATGGAAATGCATTATTCAAATTGTTTAGAAAACATAAGGACCATTGCTAATTTTTCGAATTATCTCAAGTTTCAGCTGATTCCCTACTTGTTTTTACGTTCACACATGAGTGACTTCCAATCTGGCGGGTGACCTATCAGCAGCTAACTAATATAATATGCAGTAGTTCTATTTGTGAAACAGTAAACCTCCAAGCGTAACATAGTACGTGAACTTGACTTAAATTTCTAGTGTTTACTTCACGGCACATACGTGCACTAATAGTGCACCCACTTCCTAGACATGAACTCGCTACTCACGCACAGTTTTCGCTGAGAAGAAAGCAATAAAATCATCATCTAAAGAAAGTGCAATAACAACACACGATCTGGCATAATCACCGAGTAGCTACACCTCCAAGTGTTATTAGTATGTTACCAGTGGCGTACAAAAATACTTTGACTTTTCCTTTATTTATTGAGATAAAGTAGACCCTCACGTTTCAACATATAAATTTTTCAGAGACATAGCGAATGAGGAGACAAATTAAAGTCATATAATTTCGTTGGGGTGTCTTAACAAAATAAGCAGAAATTTCGATATAGTTTAGGATTTACGACAAACTTGACTCCGTTTTAACTTTTAAGTACAAGTAACCCCATAATACCAACCGTTGAAAATTAGGAAGGAGTAGAAAACTTAAATAACAAAAGTGTAGGGTTTTGGGTCAGATATTTAAAAAAAGATACACCGTGGCAGTAGATTTAATTTCCATTATCATAATAAATAAAGGGATTACACGTTCCGCTAAAATTATGGCGGGTTTTTCTTGTATTTAGGACTTTCGGGGATAAACTAAATATTTTTTTTGTTATACGAAGAGAATTATTTTTATATTTTTTCGTTCACAATTCTCAGTGTTTAGCTTTAGATTCAGCGTTTATAAAAAAAAAGAATAATTTACAATGAAACTAAGACGAAAATAATACAACATTTGAGAGAATACAAAAAAAAACTCACTAATAACTGCATACTTGGATGCAATTTTTTGCATTTAGAGATTTTAAACTGCAGTTATGTTTAATTAAACGTTACTTGTGAGAAGTTGCATCTTTTTTAAAAATAATATTATACTTTAAGGACCTTACGATGGCTAACGCTACGTATATACTTCAGTCAATATTTATGTTATAAGATTTTTGACTCAGAATTATGCAAAAACAATACTACAATACATTAAATTGTCTAACAATTTATGTACAGTTATATCTTTACATTAATTCGTAAATGCGCTATGTATATTTTTAATGAATGTAACAGCTTATGATTCGCAAACAACAAAAACA
Source organism: Elmis aenea (assembly GCA_947652605.1). Taxonomy (NCBI): domain Eukaryota; kingdom Metazoa; phylum Arthropoda; class Insecta; order Coleoptera; family Elmidae; genus Elmis; species Elmis aenea. Next base: position 945,394 of record OX393576.1, on the reverse strand, counting down.
ATATTGGAGCGGAAGTTGTAGTATTTTTATTGTTTACTTCCTGAATGTACAAGGAAGTCACTTATTAATAATTAATTGTCACCTAAAGCTACGTAAAACTGGGGAAAACAGACGAATCTTACCGCCTACCACAAACTTAACATCGAGAACATGCTTAAAAATCGATTTAATACTAAGAGGACCTTAACAGATTTCGACAATTTGAAGAGGACGATTGTATAGTGCTTAAATTTCACGTAAACATGTTATCGATGAAAAAATACGAATACGCGGTACAAAAATATTGTTATGTCTTATTAAAAAAAAAAAAGTGTATTTGTTTGATGTTATCGGTTTAATCGTGTTTTTGCACGTCAGTAAAGATAGATCTGTAACGATTCAAATTTGTTTTGAATATATGAATGAGCAGGCTCTTAAAATGTTTACGCAAAACAATTTTTTTTGCGCCATTAGGACAATGAGGAAAACGCCACGTGAACTAAAGGTGGATTTAAAAAAATGTTAAATAACTGCACATTAAATGCGTAAAAATACAATTTACGTGCAGATAGTTACATTTTTGTTTACGTTTAGATTATAATTTAATTCCTTTGCAATGCCAATAAACGCGTTTTAACGAAAAATATTTGTATAAAGTCGTGCATTTTAAAAACAACCATAAATAAATGTCGTGGAAACCACCACTGCAATTTTTGTTATTTGTAAGTTTAGTGCAATTGGCATATAACAAAAAACTCCATAACATTTTGAGCGATTTTGAAAGACATAGAAGTTGTGTGGACACTTGCGATTCTGAATCGAAACTTGTTATTGTCATCGAAAAGAAAGACAACTCAAGTTTGTTTTACACACGGTGTACAAGAGGGGGCCCTCGAAATAATTAAAACATTACACATACACTCGCGAAATACGATTAAGTCGTCAATTTCTTTTTTAACGACAATTGTACTTTGCGCGCCCCGATAACATTGTTCAACGCGCGATTTGTGTAGCCGATAAAAAATAATTAACGTAGGATAACTTGAGGATTTTATCACTGTCATTTCCTACCTGACTTATCTAACGAATTCGCTTGCTTACTAATAATTTTTTTAAATATTACCAACCTCTGTTAAAACATTTATCGCGTTTCAATTGTTTGGTTTGTTTAAATATTTCTGACTGTGGTATCGTCAAAATTAGATATAATGGACAACTTCCAAGGCCTTTATAATTGTTTATTGTTTAAGTGCAAATGTAAGTGTTTGTAAACATTGGACAAGAGCGCTGGAGAACAGGGCAAAAGAATTTAAAAGACTTTACAGGCGTTTTGATAATAATTTAAAGGTTATTTGTAGCAGAAAGTTCACTTACATGCCATACGAAGAGTGTTAGTGATATTTTAGTATTCCTAGCACGTATTATTATCAATAAAAAATTAAGCTTTTTACTGAAAATAATTGACTGACCTAAATAAATATTGTCGGTGATAATTATCGAATTGGAGCATAAAAATCGTTTGTGCATTCATAGCATATATATTGATTTTATGTTTATAAACATCATACGCACAATATTTTTGTTCGATTTTTGCACATTTCTTTGTGCAATACCGCGGGATCAAGAGTGACGCAAAATTTCCAGTCTAAAGCCGGATCCACATCAATAAAAATTTAGTATTTTGAAATTCAGCAAAAATATGTGCGGCGCAAATTTAAATCTGGTTAAGTATTTTACCACGTAAATAGTTATCTTGTGTGTTGTACGGCCGAATCCACTTGTGCACGTTTGTTTATGCAGAACAATGCACTCAAAATCAAGTCCACATTGACACGACTGTGCGGCGCAAATCTCTTTGAAGTTGGCTAAAAACCGACAGCACGATGGATAGCGTGCGTTGTTCGTCACGAAATTATTTGCGTGCATTTCTATGCGGCGCACAGTCCACACCAACAAAAATTTCGACGAACACGAACAAATTTGTGTCAAATACAACGCACAACGCAAATTTTTATTGATGTGAATCCAGCTTGAGACGTGATATAACTTGTATTATAAGCAGTTAATCATTACAAATATGAATAACAAAAAAACAACTTTTTTCCTGAGAAAAATCGCACCTTAAAGAAAATCTATACCAGTTGTAAAACTCTCATATGTTTATCATCATACAAAAATCATCTTTTGACTCTTCAAGAGCGATCTTTCAAGACAAAAGTAATTTTTTCTCGAAGTTATAAAGATTTGCAAAAAAAATTGGGATAGTTTTAATGCATCTTAATCAATCATAACGATTAAAGAAGCTGATCGTATGGACATTTTGAAAGCAAGAAAACAATTTCTAATCTTCATACGCTTCGTGAACAAAATCACGTACGTACTCTAAGATTAGACTAATAACGCGATACCAGTTTTTAACAATTAAAACAATAATTGTTTATAACTTAAAAACAAAACACTGCAATCAAGTTGATACCAACGCGTTGCTTTTAGGAGAAATTAATTCTTTATCAGTATCTAATTTGCATCGACGCGATAAGTTATATGAAGCAAAAATCAAAAAATAGTTTGCACCCAGTCATTTATTTTATCAATTAATTTCAAGAGAAATGTCGCAAACAATTAGGAAATCGCTGAATGCGATTATATAATATCAGTGTGAAGTGCCGAATCATAAAAACATGATAAATGCGTCAGAGCACTTAATTGTAGTTAAAACTTAAAAAGTAACAACAAAATGAACAAAAAATTGACTATATTATAAAATACATATATGTATATAAAAATGGTCAGGGTCTTTCAGAGTAAATGCAAGGTCCGGGGCCAACAATGTTTTTGGGGCCTTTAAAATTAAAAACTATGAGGAAAAAATATAAAATGTTAATGGCCGTTCGATGATATATCTTATAAAACTATTATTTCTACTACATAAATATTATGTATTTTTTTTAACAGACCAATTAAAAATTGGGGCCCCTAAAACTGCGAGGCCCGGGACATCTGATAAGGCCTGAAAATGGTTTTAGTAAGAATAAAAGTTACACCAAACGCTTAAATTATTTGGTATGTGACAATAAACTAAAACCAAAAATATATCATTGCCACATCATTTTACAATGAACGGACACACTGAAATTAAATTAACCTTTGTTAGTTTTTCAATTCCAGAAAAATGTTATACGAATTTTTAGCAATAACTACCAGATACTTATATTAATACAGTTGTGAAGAAATACACGTTATTTTCTTATTATTTCGCAACCTAAAGACATCCCTACTCTTCGGCCACATATTTGTAACAACACTTTCTACTTAGAATTATTCAAGAAACAACGCTACGTTAAAATTATCCACCAATACACACCACCCTGTATCCTTCCTAAGAAGATTATTATTCATACATGTCTATTACAGTTTATTTTCAACTTAAATGTTATCAAGCGTTCCAGATCTTCAACTAATGAATGAGGAAAACGATAAAAATATTATTTATATTTTTTGTAAATACTGCCAAGGTCGTTTATATATAACTTGATCTGTTTATGAATACCGATTGAAAAAATATACGCCCGAGGAAGTAAAATACGGTTGATGTTTGTAGACAAAAAAAAATATCGTTACGATAAACAACTGCTCGGAATTGTAGCAAATTAAAGCCTAAATTGAAATTTATATGTTAATTTAAAATAAAACCAACATTTGATTTCTTTTATGTATGTTCTATTATTGTTCTATTATTGTTCTAAAGTGATTGATCGTGTCTTTTTGTTGGTTTTGTTATGGATTTTCTCGATTGGGTAGATATTTTGGCGTGCTTAATTTTTAAACAGTTACACAGCAAAGCACAGGCATTTAGTTGAATCGTTTCAGTTTTACAAAGCTTTTTTGTCTATTGCAATTAGTTATAAAAACTGCAAGATACGACAAAATTGTGCATAGTATCTTACAGTTTTATAGGGAAAACGTTTTACAATAAAAGATCATCAGTGAGATTGGAATAACAAAATTTGGAGACAAATTCACAAAAAATGGTTTTCTAAAATCACAATGAGTTATGAATGTCTTCAACTTCCTCTATGTTTCATTATGACAAGTACGACATTACAAAATATTATGTTTATAGTACAAACATATTTATCCACAAATTGACATCTCCATAAAGTATTCCTAAGACGTATTCACTGCCTATGGCATAAATAAGCGAAATTAATGCTATTTTACATATCAAATATTAGTTTAAAATATTGTAACGACATCGAAAGACAACTGTGGAAATCCGATCGCATTCCAAGGCCACACGGATTTGTTATTCAATAATTTTCGTTCTGGGGGGGAAAAAAATATTCCTGCATAATGTTGCGCGAATTTTATTTAATTAAAATCATGTTATGTTTCATATTATCAAAGCGTTTTTCATTTAAGAGATAAGTGTTATTGATTTACAATTCATTATCTCGGTTACGAAATTGCTTACTTGTTTTTTGTACTTCTAACTGTGTTGGCTTGCATTAACAAACTCAAAAATTTTGCAATTGGGTTTATTGCTTGTAGAAATGTTAAATAACATGATAACAATGTATATCTTCCACAAATTTGTTTAAAAATATTTTTTATAACTGATAAAATTTTATTAAATATTTGACTATTGCATACCCCTGGAATTGTTTTTGTCAAAAATTTAAAAATGTTGCAATAATCTCTATTTTTTGTAGATCTATTAGGCAGCATTAAAGCAATGCATGACGACCACCGGTTCGTTCAGAAACCGATTAGAAATATATTTTATTGCTCTTCAAAGTTTATTAAAATTTACCAAGAGCATACATTTGTAAAATCATGCTGAGAAATTTTTATATTTTTATTTTTTCATTCAATTTTCGTAAAAGTATTTTATACAGCGATGGCCTATATTCGCAGAGGCGTCAGAATAAGATATCCCACCCTCGATAGCATTAAGTTTTCAGGACTCGGTGATCTATGGATGGCCCGAACTATAATTTAATAGTCGAAGTATACCAAAGGATACTTCCGACATAGGGTAAAAGGCGAAAACACGGTATTAGATTAGTAGGGCGCATGAAAAATATCACCTACCAAGTATAATTCTTTTGTGCAAATGATTTATCGAGGTTCTTCTTTTTATCGAACTTTTATTTTTCTCCTAGCAGATCGAAGTCAACCAAGTTGTTTAAGTGGTTCCCTTTCTAAGACTCTTTTAGTATTGTTTAATATAAACATATACTTTCATTTATATTTATTCAAGATCTACCATACAATTTTATGCTACTGTTGATTTTCTGCTTGAAGTAAAACCGTAGTTAAATAATTCAAACATTTTTCCAACATTAAGCATTTTATTAATTGCTTGGCGTTAAAACTTTCTTTAATGGTGATTACGAAATCGCACTCTAGATTCTAACCCGTGTGTAAGATTTTATACTTGATAATTACATTTAAATGTGTAGTTGGCCTAGAATGGGCTCGTAATAAATTTGCACAATTTTAAATATTATTTTACTAGTTTTTATTCGCATTGTTTTCGTGCGCGCGTCAGATGATTTTTTTATATCCTCGTTTGATAACGGCTCTTATCAAAACCGATTCCAGTCCAAATATTAAGAGTTTCCTGTTATGCAGTCGATCTGATTGTAATTAAATACGTGTGCAAAATTTTTGCACGAATATCAATAGTATAAATTTCTAAAACTTTATACTGCTTTAGGAGAGATCAATCTTAATAAAAAAGTTTATAACGTACCTAAGTTCTTTTCAAAGCAATTCAGTATCTTTGAATGGCTGAAGCTTTCAGTATTATCTTTGGTTTAACTTTGGATTATTAAAATTTAGGGGACCATTCGGGCTATTTTCTTTTTAAATTGTTTACTTTCAAGGGAAATTAAGTACCTATCTATTATAAAAATAGGACACAACAGTTTTTGATTCTTTTTAGCCCTTCAATTATTAATATAAATAAGATTTATCACTTCTTTCAAGAAAAAACATTAGTGACTAATAACACTTTGTACAAGTACATTCTACAAAAATTTGTAATATACAGCACGTTTAAGATAACTGAACTAATAATATTGCGTACGAAACAAATTTGTTTTTAGATTCACCGTATTTTGATCCAAGTTAGTTTAAGAAAATACCTAATTAACGCCACAGTGAAAGTGCGTAAATATTTTAATCAGCTTCCACTGATCTATGAAACTGTACTTTACAATACACACATGTTAGCAATAATTTTCTAATTATATATACCGTTTTTATCAATTAATAAATATATTATTAAATGTAGTACAATGCAGCTATAATTATTAACTTTCGTTTTGCTAAGAAAGCAAGGAAATACTGCAATATGATCACTAATGTAAATAATCTATACTAAAAAGTGCAGCTAAACTTTTTCATCTGCAGATGAATCGAAAAAAACAGCCAAACTTTGATTTTTTTAGCTGCAGATAAACTGAAAATTTAGCATTGATCTAAAGTTTAGGCTCTAAAAACCGAAGCAGCACAAAAAATTGCATAGTAACCCCTAGTTTTCGATACATGTTTTAGCTTGATAAATTATTAATATAAAAAAAGTGAAAGCCAGTTGCCTAACCAGGCTGTCAGCACCTTATCGATAATCTTATTAATTTGAGTAACACACGATTATTTTTGTATTGGTTAACTGTAAAATTGTAATTATTGCTTTGCAAATCTAAGCAATTTAAGATTTATGTTAATCATGTCCTAGTTTTTCTTTGATACTAGGAACTCGTAAAAAAGTTGTATTATTGATGTACATAAAAAGTCGAATTAGGCTTTGAAAAATGAGGACGTAATCCTTGTCGATTATTGGCAAAAAGTTACATTTGCCTATTGTCTACAAAACGAATAAGACATTTTCAAGGTAACTGGTGCGCATAGGTAGTGATGACAAGGATTTTTTTTGGGCGTGTGAAACTTGAACACAACATACGCAATCAGACACTGTAAGTAAAGCAATCCATGAAACTTTGCACATCCGCTACAAATAATATATTAAGGTAAGTTGCCGTATCAGTCGAGTTAAGCAACAAAAATAAACATTTAGCAAAATTTTTGCCTGGCGATAACATGTTGTGAACAAGTGCTGTTTGCTTAACGGTATGTTTGTAAAATGATTTGTTAATGAATTAAAAATATTTAATTTTACATAAAACGCATCAAGTACTTGAAAAATATACATACAATCATGCATAATATAAAAATTATTCTGCAAAACAATATTTTTCCGGGGCCATTACAATAATATAATTTCTGGAATTATTTTAATGATTTATTTAATAATCAATAAAAAGGAAAATCATTTCAAAAATTAGTAAAACCAAAAATCTTTAAGCAAACTTGTAATACAAATCGTTCTCGACTTACAACGGTTAAACATAAAATAGAGGGAAAACTGATTGTTCGTAATCACTGGCAAGTTGAACGTTTTAAGTCTAATAAAAATATTGCCAAGAAAAGTATACTTTTGTGTTATATGATATTCGTAGTAGGAGGCACTGCACGTGTCGATGAGATTCTAAATAAATATGAGCATATGTGACACGGGACAACCTCTGCAACGACCCATCTGTTGTGTCAAAAAATATAACAAACAGTCGTGGCCGTAATATTTGTTGACATTTTCCATTCCATTGGCAACGTTATTATTAAATATTTCCGACTAAAGCATCTTCTAAATCCAAGAAACATGCTATACCATTTTTTAAGTTCGATTTTTGTTGAACTAAACAGGAACATTTGCAAAAACAAAAAACAATCGTTTAGGACCAGTTCTGAACCAGTCTTCACTAGGGGTGGGCGATATCCAAATTTCGATATCGAATATCGATATCGAAATTATATCGATATATATCGATATATCGATATATCGACATATCGATATATCGGAATATCGATATATCGACATATCGATATATCGATATATCGATATATATCGACATATCGAAATTTCGATATAAAAGCGACGCGAAGCTAAAAAAGTCAGTAAAAAAGTGAAAAAAGAGACTGGTGACCTAAAAAAAAACGCTTCTCGCCCTCAAAATATCGATATATCGGAACGTCGATATATTGATATATCGATATTCCGATATATCGATATATCGATAGATAAAGTTGGTTTCTCCTGTTTTTGATTATAGGTTAAATAAACGAAAAAGTTTCTGGTTTTTAAACAGGTTTATTACGTTGCAATTTTTAAAAAGATCCTACATGTTTCGCAGATGTAATTTTATCTGCATCCTCAGGGATATTTCTAAAATTGTTGAATTTTGTTGAAATATTGTTGAAAAATGTTGAATAAGTTAAAATACGATGTTGAAATTGTGAAAAATTGAAATATCAGTTGATTTTTTAAAAACGTTGAGAAGTAAACTTGAAATTATTCTTATATTGTATTACGAAGATTAGCTTAGGTATTCTTAATTTTAAAACATATTAAAAATTGTTCTTAATTTTAACAGTACATTTTAACGTGTTTGTGCCGTCATTTTGTGTTTTGGTAAAAAGTATCGTCCAAAATTTAGTTAAGAACAATTTTTAATATGTTTTAAAATTAAGAATACCTAAGCTAATCTTCGTAATACAATATAAGAATAATTTCAAGTTTACTTCTCAACGTTTTTAAAAAATCAACTGATATTTCAATTTTTCACAATTTCAACATGGTATTTTAACTTATTCAACATTTTTCAACAATATTTCAACAAAATTCAACAATTTTAGAAATATCCCTGAGGATGCAGATAAAATTACATCTGCGAAACATGTAGGATCTTTTTAAAAATTGCAACGTAATAAACCTGTTTAAAAACCAGAAACTTTTTCGTTTATTTAAGATATATCGATATTCCGATATTCCGATATATCGATATATCGATATATCGATATCCGATATTTCGATATATCGATATATCGATATCAAAATTATATCGATATTTATCGATATATCGATATATCGCCCAGCCCTAGTCTTCACCAATGTACCCCTTGACCTCACTGTGAAGGGGCAATTAGTTATTGTATCTTATACGGGGTATTGTTTTACGGTATTAATGTTATCATCCATGTGTGCAATATATATTGCAAAAGAGGTACCGACGCTTAGGCGTCTTTGGCTAAAATTGACAAAAAAGGCTTCGACTATGTTAGCTAAACATGCCCAGGTGATTTTAGAACCATGACTTTAATAATTTTCTAGTTATTGTATCTTATACGGTGCGTTTTCTTACAGTATTAATGGTATAATCCAAATATGCAGTATATATTGAAAACAGGTACTGACGCTTGGGCGCCTTTTTCTAAAATTGTGAAAAACTGCTTCGATTATGTTAGCTGAACATGCCCAGATAATTTTAGAACCATGACTGTAGTAATTTTTTAGTTATTGTATCTTTTACGGTATTAATGTTATTATTCATATATGATGTATACATTGCAAAAGAGGTACCGACGCTTGGGCGTCTTTTGCTAAAATTGTGAAAAATACAACCTAACGCGTTATCAATATCTATTTCTATCAAATTCAATTAATTATGAGAAACCGAGAGCAGTCAACCTGCTTTTGTTCTTTTTGGTTGATGTTCATGTATTAAACCGATACATGAATATTTATTAGCAGTTTTAATTACAAACTACCAGTTAGTGTTTTTTTTTTCTTTGTCCGATAATTTATATTGTTCTAGGGAACCTGTTGATGTGACATTGGTCTGGGATAGTCGCTAATACGTGGAAATAACGGAATTGATTAGGGGTGTGCAATAATTATTTTTCTGCAGATTACAAGCGATAGAGATCTGTAAACTGGATGTTGGGAAATGGGATTTCCTTCCTTTGTTTTTCACAAAAACAAATAAATAAGTTGCTGGGACTGGTATTTGCTCTAATTCTGTGAGATATACGTCGCATTTGGATTATATTCGTACCAGAAAACTTAGTAATTAGGTATTATTTAATTGCTTAAAGAGTGCATGTCTTTAATAAAGTGTTAAAGGGGTTTGTGAAAGAATTTTAAAAATTATGGTCCCAATCGCAGAACTTGCGGGTTTTAACAAAAGTAAATTGCAAAAGTATACATTTGCAGAACTTTGGTGTGATTTTTAAATTAATTGAAGGTGGATATGTATTGCTTGGAGTATGTGAGAGATTTGTGGAAAGTATAGAGCCAATTAAAGGATTTTTCGGTTTTTATTAAAATAAACTGCAAGAGTATAAATTTGCAAGGTTTTCAAAAACTTTCCCAAGCGCTTAAAAAAATGGAGCGGTTTTTTCAATATACTGAAGGTTAATTTGAATTGCCTAGGCTGTGTTTAACATTAAAAAGTGTTTGTGACTGGACTATTTTCTTAAGGCTTTGATACTGTCAGGGACAGAACAACAAAGAACTGAAAAAATGTATAATTACATTTTCTGTAAGCTGACATTGTCAATAAATAAAACTTTTCAAATAAACATTTGACTCTGACAACTTTTGATGTCCTGCCAAAAACTCGTAAGGAAATATTTTTTTATTCAAAATTTAAAAGCACAAATTTTGAATTAAATGTATCCAAAGTTTGTATATGCGACAATGGCAATCCCTGATATTCTAGAAGTTAAAATACTGCATTTTAAAATAGCATTTGCACCGCATAATTTTCTTGGCAAAAACAGCGTGTGCATTTCACTTTCTTTACCGGAAATCAAAAATACACCGCAGAAACAAACGCAAATGGTCGCCGAAAATAGCGCTCGCACGAGACTCGACTTTTATTTTATTTCAAACGCTGTTGCATGTATGTGTGTGTGTGTGTGTTGTTTTTCGCGATTTGTGGACGGTGTCGGCTGAGAAGCGCCGCGGGGGGAGGTGCAAGTGCAGCGAACGCATTCAAGGCTAAGTTGCATACCACTAGCGAGTGCATAACACTTGCAGCAAATGATGGGTACGCTTTTCGCGAAGCTTTTAACCTAAAAACCTACTTGTCCATTACGAAGCACTATTTGTAATGAGCATTGCGTTTAAAAAGAAATCGGCTAACAAGAAGAAAATGTGATATATGCGTCGGCAAAAACGTACATGTCTACAACAATATAAAATGAGAAAGTAATTTTAACGCGATGAAAAATGTAATAAAATGGTATTTTATTAAGTATTTATTAAAAATAGTAAGAAAAACTCTGAAAAAAACAAGAGCATAAAATTTCAACTTTCATGAACCTCTCTAAAACAACTGACGAAAGGCTTTTTAAAGTTGACGTAAAGAAAAACAAGCTACAGTCCACAATACGTGAAGATAAATAATAAATACATTTGGCGAATTTTCCCTGATTAATAAAAATGCATTTGGAAAACAATTTTTTAAAAACATTGTTTGGTAAATTTTTCTTTAATCTGCGCAGTATTTAATGGTAGGTTATTTTATATATCTGTGTATGCTAGCCAAATTCCGCCAGATTTGGGTAAGAAAAAACAAGAGAAAAGGGCTTCACTTATAGGGTTGCAGTTTGTGTTGTGTGTTGGTGTATTGACTTGGAGTCTTTGGTTATTTTTTCTTGACTTTCGGTCATAATTTGTCACGCAATTTATACAGGGTGTGTGAATTGGACTACAATTTTAAAAAAGCGTTGATCCTTGCGTAATTCTAACTCAAAATTCTTACTAAGAAATGCTAGTCAGTCCTGATGGCTACTTATCCTTCTGGTAATATAATGTACGTAAATTTATATTTGCCATAAAATTTGTGCCACAAATAATTTTAACTTTGGGATTGGGACACAAAAACAAGACACAAAAGTCTTTTATTGCATAAATCCAATTCTATTATGAATTCGCCAGTTATCACATAACAACGTACCTACTCAATTTGGTTGAATTACGAACTAAACTTTGAATAAGTTGTTATTTATTTTGAATACTGGCGAATGATTTTTAAAAATACATTCATCACTTGAACCTCTGCACCCTTAAAAACGCCCGATCCAACGCTACAAGTCTCTTGTAAGCAATTTTTAATCTAAGTATAACAACCAACACATGGCTTAATTACAGGATGTTGCAAATTCATTCTGAGAACCGAAATTAATAGGGTCGAATTTCCGAAGAAAAATCCTTTAATCGATACATTTATCAGTCTGACGAATTTTGTTTTTCTAAACTAACCGGAAAAGGAAGAAGATAATTTAGTTGATATTGATTAAATGTATTAACTGTACATTGCGTATTTTCCGAGTGTTTACTAATATTTCAGATATCAAGGCTATGAAAAACAAAGTTTTGTTTTAAATTTTTCACTCGATTGTTTTCGGAGAAAAAAATTACGGCCAAATATGGGCAACGAACGAGTCCATCCTTAAAAAATCAAACACTTGATGCTTCAACATCAGCATGTGCTAATAAAATTAAATCAAGAAGTTTAGTGTATCAAAACATAGCTAACTTGATTGTTATTCCAAGCAAAACATTAAATATGTGAAAATCGTACTCGGCGAATGAGGTTCACGGCCACCTCGTTAAAATAACGAGTAATGCAAACTTCACGTCATTATAATACAGAAAATGAATGCTTTTGTTTTGACATGTTGCACAGCACACTGCATTTACCCTTAACGTAGCCGCATTTTTTCCTGAAACGCACTATGTCGCCGCTAACTGCATCTCATGTCTGCAGCATGCACCGAGTTTGACCAGCCGGAAAGCGGTTTTGATTGCAGAACTGTTTCGCCAGACAGATACAAATGCAATAGTCATTATGTAGTATATGATGACACATAATTTAGTTTTAGTTTAATTTTAGAATATACAATTACCGTATTTAAATTTGTTAAGCGGGCTTTGGTCGAGTTCAGTTTGTACGGGGATCAAATGTTGTGCTCTTTGCCTACCTGTAACAACGAAAAAAAAAATTAGTTTAGCATAAACACAAAGAAAATAAATCTACTGTACATAGATTACAAGCAAACACATCAATCAATACTGGATTTAATAAGTACAGAAAATTGAAACGCCTGGCACCTAACAGTAGATAGGCGTAAGAATGAGAAGAAGATGGTAATAAATTTATCAACACCAGAACAGACTGCAAAAAATTATCAACATCGGTTTATGTCTTATTATACAGTGTGTCCAAAAGGCTTGGAATATGCTATATATCTCAGTAAATATCCAGTTTAGGGAGAATTTTTTGAATAAAAGTTGTTTGGTACTTAGTTTTCCACCAAAAGACAAAATTTAAATTCTATTTTTTTCGAATAACAAAAGCGCAATGAAAAACAATTGTTGACCTTATATTATACTCATTTGATAGAGAAATTTTTTGTCAATAAGAGAGATTTTTCAATTTAAAAAAAAAAGTGATAATGACGAACTTAACTTACAAATCTTCAAACGACAAACAAAATTCTCGAAAGACTTAGAAGAAAATCAGTTCCAGAAATCAGCGATTACTGAGTAACTCTTTCACATTAAAAATTTGTTTATTTTTATAACACAATATGCTTAGCATTTGAAGCGCACACGACATATGAATATAAAAATAATTGTCTTAAAATAAAGTGTATTCTAAGTAACCAATAACGTTAGCAATTCAACACTTTAATTTTGCAGAATTAACGTGATAAAAGTTTAAAACGGTAGCCTCAGATGCGCACAATTTATCATTTACAACAGGATCCAATCGCATTTTATTTTAAATACAAAAATTTTATTTGTTTCTTTGTACTTTACCAAATTTTCATGAATAAATTTTATTCACAATTTAAAAGTTTTAACGTCTAAAATGGCTACTTGCTGTGCAAATTGCTTAAAGTATAATTTTTTATTTCGAATTAAGTGCAGAGACTGTAGTTTTAGGTTCAAATATTGTTTACTTTTTTTTTTAAATACTGCAAACATACGAAATTATTCACCAATAACCATAACTGATAGAGCCATCACAAGCATATTAATATCCCACACACCACGAAAATCTCATAAATCACACACGTAAATGCGAATTTTGCAAAATCGGTTAAAACAAATAATTCATTATGCAATATGCAGAAATAATTACACCAAACGTGCACCGATTTTACATTGTACGAAAGAGAATTCCAAATGATATATGTACAGGAGTCGAGTGAAAATTGCAATTGCTCTGTAACGTTTACATAGTACGAAGATTTACGAGCTTATTAAAATGCATTAATGTAAAGTTTAGAAATACACATGTGCAAACTGCATTATACATGCTTATGTATGGCGCACTATAATTTGACGTCGCCATTAAAACGGAGATTAATAACTCTAGACTATGATAAAACCATCTCTAGCTAAAAGAAGTTGAATTTATGGGACGCTCAGTCAACTTTTACATGGAATAAAATCTTTTTGAATAACATAATTAGCATGGTCTACATAAAACTTTATAATCTAGGGGTGTGTGGGTTGATGGACTATTTTAACGTAGCGTTGCTTCATTCCAAGTCAAAAATATATCACAAAAGCAATTTACATCTTGAAAGATCAGGTATGTCCACCAAACTTTTATGTAAATCCTATCATCAATATGTAATAAATCGCTACACGTGCCATATTTTTTCAACTGAGATTCTTAAAACCATATACGAATACAGCTGGTTCCAACAATGATTAATCCTGAAGACAACGTGCATTCGTTTTGCGTTTAGCTTGTACGTTCTGGTCTGGTGCTCAACAATTTTTTACTGAACCATAAAATATAAAGCAGCGAAAATATATAAATCGCTTCATGTTTTATGTTCAAACTTTGCAGGTACACGCTGCAAGCGAAGTAAGATGGATGTTGAGAGGCAAAAAAGCTTTGGAATTCTGCAGAAATTTGTAAAATGCAACCTGATATGTAGTAATTGGATTTAAATCAATGTCAAACAATTAGGGACGCTTTAAGAATATGGCAAAGAACCGTCAATAAAATCTAATACAACAAAATAACTGAGCATGTTTTATTATTACAACGAATTTTTCGTTAAATTCATATTTTAATAGATATAAGCTATTATTTTACTGAAACCCCGTTAATAGGTTAATTCTATTTAGTTGATGAAATTTGAAACTGGTATTGCATTTCGGAAAAAATAAGCAATTTTTAATGAAACGTATTTATACAGTGTGTCCAAAAGGTATGGAATATGTTATACATCTCCGTAAATTACCCACTTTAGGGAAAAATCTTTTGAATTAAAGTTGTTTGGTACCTACTCAGTTTTCCACCATAAGACAAAATTAATGTTTTTTTTCGAATAACAAAAGTGCAATGAAAAACAATTGTTCATTTTTAAATGATAAGGTCCTCCTGTATTATACTCATTTGATAGAGAATTTTTTTCTCTTTTAAATGATGCAAAACTTTAGTACCCTTACTTAAGCAACTTTTTGAGAAAAACGCAAAAAATACTCTCAAATTATTTTAATTGTTTAGTAGATATTTATTTCTAACAAAAACATCATAAGAACTAAATTTTTTTGACGAAATCTACAATAAGTGTTTAAACTGTGAACCATTTACTGCTTGGCAATGATAAACTCGGTTTTTAAACTCGTTTATAACATTCCCAACCATTTCAGGTGTAATTTCTATAATACGATCTTTTGAATTTTCGATATTCTCCGGCCTCTTAGCATAAACTTAGTTTTTAAGGCGACCCCATCATTGAAAAGAGAAGAAAAATCTCTTACAAATGAATATAATATAGGAGTACCTTGCCGTTTTAAAAAAGTCAGTTGTTTTTCATTGCGCTTTTGTTATTCGAAAAAAAATTAATTTTGTTTTATGGTGGGAAACATTTTTCTCTAAAGTGGATATTTACTGAGATATAATAGCATATTCCATACCTTTTGGACACACTGTATAACCAACAGTAGTATTTCTTTTTGCTGCCTATAAACGCGACACCAATTGGCAGTTTTTTTGCCTTTTTTTGTTAACGTAACGCTTTCTTTACATTAATAATGTTTAAGATAGGTAGTGCGATGAAAGTTTCAATTTGAATATCCCAAACCAACAGAATGCGATAGAAATTTAAAAGAGCTTAAATTAAATCCGACATGAAAATAAAAGCAAACTTCACTATCTTTTTAGCTACTGTTTGAATCGCTACGCCGTAATTTATCTAAACAATAAATCATCTTCCTAAGTTTAACGTGTTGTTCTGCTTCTTTATCATGACGACAAGAAAAAACAAATAACTTAACGCTACCATAACACTGGAAGTTTAGAGGAGGCCACAACACGATTTGTGTTAACGCTTTGAACAAATATTTTTTTCTCCGCGACGATTCCACGAAACGGGCTCCAATCTTTTACAATCGCATTCCATATTCATGAACTAGGTACGTCTAAAAAAGTTGTGTAGACGCTGGCGAAGGCATTCGACGTGGAACTGCACTCTAATGAAGGAATAACGGTAAAGGCGAGTGATGCCTATACATCAGCTAGTTAGATGTGTATAAAGATGACAATGGGAGCCACTAAGAAATGCAGGACACGTCTGAAGTTGCTGAGAGAGCGGCGGCGCGTGGCGGAGACGTCTTCCGCTAGTGGATATCTCCCTAGTAATCAGGGGTCAACGCCAAGCTCCTGTGGCCTTGGACGCTGGACAAAGCCTTCCCACCGACCATTTTATAGCGGAAGCTTGCCTTAGTTGTACACACATTGCTAATCCCCTATTAACATTAATTAACCAGGCAAGGTATATAACAATTAACTCAAATAAGTTATTTTAAAACATATTTATTATGTGCAAATGCCAGAGGATGCGCTTAAATTCAAGTAAAGAAACAATAACGCATTGCTAATGTGCATAGACACCTTTTTGTTACGCATATTATATCCTCTATTAACTTCAATGAAAACAAGTCAGATAAAAATGATTGAATTTCCGTTTAAATGTAATTAACGAACATGCACCTCGTTATCAAACGCAAGTTATGCAAAGATAATAATCTGGAAACTGGGGAATCGAACTAAAATTCTTTTAGTTTAATGAAAATAAGAAAATTTCACGATAATAATAACAATTTCAAAAAAAAAATACTAACAAGAGAGGGTCACGATACGTTGTCGCTGGAGTTTGATTAAGGCTGTGTTTATTGCATCAAGGACATCAAAACTAAATGTTTTCCAGAGTTATACGTGCCACTGGCCATTTTCTTTGGAATAAGAGGTAGAAAACTGAAAATTTGGTATAAAAAGGTCATTTTTGCGATCGCATTGGCCATGAAACCGGCAGAGACAAAATCGAAATTTTCCGAAGAAAATGGCCAGTGGCACGTATAACTCTGGAAAACATTTAGTTTTGATGTTCCTGATGCAATAAATACAGCCTTAATCAAATTCTAGCTACAACGTATCGTGACCTTCCCTGGTAAATGGTAACATCCAGACTAATGTGCAGTCAAATAGAAGATGGTACGTCAAACGTTTGGGGCCACATTTTTATGCTCATGATCATGATCCAGACACCAAAGAAATTCCTAAAGAGTGGGAATATGCAAGTTTTCATCAGCTCAAAAAATTTCGCGTGCAGAAAGAAGTCTGCTGAAAAAGTTTTCGTCTCCGTTTTCTGGGACCAGAATGAAATAATTTTTAAAACTTAAAAATACCAGTTCTTTCTTTACAAAACTTCAGGCTAAAGCTGTAAAAAAACTTTCTAAAGGCGCTTTGTTTTTGTGGATTAAGCCCTGCCCCACAAGTCACTTGTTGCCCTGGCATGGAGTTGCTTTAAGAACTTTGTGCTAAGTGCATAGACCTAAAGGGTGATTATGTTGAATAAAACAATATTACTTTGTTTGCAAGTATGCAGTTGCTTTCTAGGCTAGATCAGACATTTATCAATACCGCCTCGTATTCCTCCCTTAAAACGAATGTAAAAAAATTCATAAAATACAAGGCAAACGCGTTTATATCTCAGGAATAAGTCACATAAACTCTGATTATTGACGTTTATTCGAAACAGATGTTAAGCGAGCAAGTTGCTTATTGCAAGGATAAAATTCGAGTCCGGCGACTAAAGATTATCTCCTGCTAATAATTACTACTCCATCCTGTATGTGCTAGGTACGTCGAATAATAAAAACATGCAATAAAATTGTTATATTAAATACCATAATATTATCTGAGTGCAAGTTTCGCAAGTGAAGAAAAACGAATTCAATTTTTTACCACGATTAAGTGGCAACCAGGAATTTTAATGATAATGTCATTTATCGGCATAAATATATTTATTACGCATTAATCCCTCAATTATGATATGAAGAAGATGTCAGGCACTAATGTATTTTTTAGTTTAAGTAGTTATAAATTTGCACCTAATTTGCATACTTCAGATTTATTAAAAATCTCTCGCCTTATTTCAAGAAAGAATATGTTGAAAAACTTCTAAACTCTCGACCCTTTGGTACTAGATTGTTTTGTTATTTTTCTACTACAAATAATAACACAATAATTCACTGGCGAAGAGATAAGAGTCTTGAAACTGTGTTAAATATCTTCAGGAAGCGACTATTTTCAAAAGTAAGACGTGTTTTTTAATTAAACTTAAGTACTTATGTTTTAAACTAAAACAAATCACTTAAACAGTTCAGAAATTTGCAGCAAATCTTTCACGTTTTGCTTGTACATGGTTTATTTTCTTTTAAGATTTCAACTGTTTTTGATTCTAGTGATCTCATCGAAGATCATTTCCTGCTACAGGTTACAAAGACATTCAAATCCCAGGATTTGTTTCCAATTCACACCTATCTCACACAAACCAACAATAATTAACGAAAATTAAAAATACGGAGTTTACGCAACCTGTTCAAAATAATTTTGTGTCAAGGTGGTTATGTGTGTGCCGGTTTTATCTGAATCGACGTTTTATCTCAATTTACACGCTTGTAGTTTTGCAGGTTTACTAAATATGCGTGCAATTTTTGCAGCGAAATTATTAACATGTTCAAACAAATTTTCCTTATCGAAATTACTTCGTAATTCAAGTATTTGCCTTTTTTTCCGTGTTAATTTTAGCTGTGTGATTAGACTGTGGTCATCAAACAAACGCATCCGATTTCCTTTTTTGATATAGCGCCAGCTAGCAGCGTATGTATTTCCGTTGAATATCTACATGTTTACATGACGTGTACATGACGACAAACTACAGCACTGTTTATCGTTTTCATTTCCTATTTGTAATAGTTAAATATAGTACGCGGACCCCTAGGTAGGCAAATATTTCTTTCACATCACAAACTAAACACAAATGAAGTTGTGTTTTAAAAATATACCATTTGGCAAATATTGCTATGATTGCATGATATTATTTAAAAAAATATTCCTGTATATATTAAATTTTGCTGTTAAAAATACGGTTAAGACATCTAAGGCCCATTGGTCTATAAAAACAATATTCTTTTTACTCTAATAACCCATAACTCAGCAGCTTTTTCGAATCAGGTCTCACTTTTGCCTGAATTATTAAATAGTATTGCTACTGATCAAGACACGAAAGCTGGGATACCGGTCCAGCATTCTGGCAAGAAAACCTTCGACAAAATATAAGCGATTTTTAATTACACTTATTTATAAGCATACATTTATGGATTATTTGTAAACATCACATTTTTATGACATTTTTATGACATATCTTGTCTATATTTAATTAAAAATTTAAAAAACTACACACAGATAAACCAGTAACGAAAACGCGTGGAGTGAAGTGTTTTTTTACCAAAAACAACAACATTTCTGTGTACACTCTTATCTTTTGTTAGATTTACGCTTATCTGGACGGTTTTATGAATTGTGCTTTAAAAATTTTATAGCATTTTGCATTCAAACATGCATCACTCGGAGAATGTCGTAAATGCAACAGATTACTGTTTAATAAAGACGACGATTACATTTTTATTGTCTTGAAAGTACACGAATATAGATACAGAAAGTGTAAAATCAGAGACGTACATGCACATGTATTTGAAAAACGTTTTGTTGGATAAAAGTTAAATAAAACTCCAGTAGCTAATCATTAACTAGCAGTTAAGCAACTAAAAGAAGCTCGCCAATGGGCAACCTCGTATCAGTTTCTTCGTATAAATTATTAATGTCCATTTGGGACAGATTGTAATATTCTGGGAGTGAAATAAGAAAATCATGCAAAAATTAAGAGAGCAGTTTTTTTTTGCAACAAACGGCACTGTTAGTCGCTGCCCGACTATGCAAACATATTTTGACAAATACATGTCTGAATCGAACGAAAAATTAAGGGCAGGATAAAACAGTTTGGCTTATATCTTTGCATCCTAATTTTTTTGCCGAACTTTTAGCCCGGGTGTAGGAGCTTTTCTGCTGCAATCGGCGATGAGCCCAGTGGAAATATACTTAAAAGCTTTTAAAATAAACACAGCAATAATATTAGACAAATGAAATTGTTATACAAATTGTATTTACATTTTTTATAGTAATTAAATCATTTTAAACGATTTTTCCCCAAAGATCATGAAATGTAAACCTATTTTAGCGGCAACAACTAAATAATGGTTTTGGTATTAACGCGATCTTCGATGCACGCCGCTGCAACGCTTTGAGAATGACATTACTGCATATTTGCATTTGGCGAAAAACATTTCTGCAAACACACGCTTATTTGCAACAAAAACAACAGATTAAATGATACCTTCTGTTTATGATAGCACAATAATACAAAGTTTAACGCAATACGCTGTTCGACAATAAAAAAAAATGAGATACACACGTGTCGCTTGCTATTATAACCATGAATCGAGCCAGATATATTTCATTAACAATAAAACAATTAAGGACTTAAAAGGCGATAATTATAGAATTGTGTAAATATGATAGTTTTTATATTATTTACATCCTTCACCTTGAATTTGAAGTTTGTTTCAATTACAGGTACAGCTAATCGCGAATGTAAGGTAAATAAAGCAATTAATCCTTTCCTAGATGATGAAATGCTTATTATTTAATATTGTGGGCACTGTTTGTGGTTAGTATGAAACCAAAAGATACAAAATTGAAAGGAGTGAGGAAGATTTTATAAGAAATGATGAGTCCTCGAGCAGGAAATAATAGAGGAAGGAAGGCAAGGACGTGTACTAAGCCCATTTTTGTTCTCGCCAATAATAGATGAGGTGAAAAAGGTATACAAAGAGCACAGTAAACCCTTTAAGATTAGGTTATGGAAAATGGCAAGGATTATATTCAACGAATTAATGTTTGCAGGCGATATGGCGGTTCTAGACGAATCAGTCGAAGATCTAAAGCAAAATATTGAAGATATAGACAAGGCATTGATTAAACAAATAATTAAATACAAATTGGAAGTATTCAAATGATGCTTTTTGACAAAAGTTGAAGTGAGGAAAATGTGTGATGAGACATGAAACTTACGGAGTAAGTTCATGGCAAGAGCAATAGAGTACACATTCAGAAGCACAGTCAAGATGGCTAAGGCATATGTCTTTCGAATGGAAAATATAAGATGCCCAGAGAAGTCTTGGAGGAAAAGGCCGAAAGAGAAGACCAAGTGAAGAAAGGTTAGAGAGTTGGAAAAAAAGAAGACATAAAGAAAATTTCAGAAATGTGACTAACGATGCTTTATTTAAATCATTCGACAAAAAAGTAATTGATTTTTTGACCAACGAATGCAATTTAAAAGAATTTTCAGTCAAAATGATAATAATTTTCTCTGAAAATATTGTACAAAATTTTTTTATCGTGCACTTTTAAAGCTAGTACTTAATATTGTGTTACAAAGCAAACAAGAATTTTAAGTTGTTCCATAATCAATTATAAATGATAAGATTTTCGTAACTCAAATCATCAATGTTGACATCAAGTGCTTTATTGCAAAAGCAATTTATGTGATCAAGGCAAACAAATAAATTTTACTTTGGCAATTTGACGATACCTAATCGAATCTTTCAAGGTTATCAAGGATGTAGATAAAAAAAAATTGCCAAAGATAATTGTGCTCATGAACAATTATTAAAATTGAGTGAGATGTTAGCCCTTCAAGGACTACATTCGAAATTAATGTACGGTTTTAACAATGAACATTTGTAGCAGATAAAGCAAACGTTGCCAAATACTACAAATGAATGAAACCCACAAGTATTTCCTGCCCTTGGTTGAAAATACTCGACTTCAAGTTTGTTTGAACGCAACAAAATTTTTAGTGTGGTGTACTCATTACATAAAGCTAACGAAAATTTGTTTTAAAAACCTTTTATGTACCTTTAAACAGTTTTTTTCTTAATGTAAATCTCATAATCAACTCACCTAAAGGTTTATGTACATAAAATATTTTTTTAATAATACATACACATAGACGGACGAAAAACAATCTAAGTACGGAGGAAGGATTGGTACCTTAAACCATATCCAAAAATACAGAAATTTCTGAAAAACACTCAAAATTACAACGAACGCCTTGCAGTTTCATGAAACAAGTCACGAAATGATGGTTGCTTGTTTAATATATTAAAGTTCATTTGTTTTAAAGAGGACTGCAAGGTTTTTGCAATTTCTAGTTGATGTTTTGTTTATTTTGTTGCATTAGCAACTTACAAAAAAAAAATACAATGCAATATTGTACACAGATTGATTTCTCCAACATATTGTAAAAGAATACTTAACACTGTGTTAACCAGTCTACTAAAGAGTGCGCAATACCTAAAGCAAATTTTTGCGCAAGCTTTAAAACTTAAAAATTGCATCAAACAAGTGACAATCCATGTTCTTTGGCCAAGTTGGCCGCGTCGAATTCGTGTTTACATTACAATTACCACTAAATATTGCCGATCTTTTATCAGCTAATGCATTGCTCAACACCTATAAACAGTTGATGTTTAATTGATTAGGAACAAGAATTTAAAAAATTTGCGATAGTGTTTTGATTCTTTCGAAATCTTAGACATGCGAAAGTTGAACCTTCTGGAAATGAGAAATTGCCAATAAAAGAATGACTGCAAATATTGCTTTGCTCAGATCCTCTGTTCAATTTATTTACGAACAAAATTTTAACATTTCCTCACTTTCGCCAACAATTTCAGCAAAATTGCTCAATGGATGTTGTCGAAACTTTCTTGGCGCGCTACGCATATTGCGAACGAAAAATTTATGGACAAAAAAACAGATGAACCGTTTTCGAAACCTTGACACATTTTCGGAAATCGTCCGATCAAAACATAATGAACATCCAAAGAATTTATTAAGCAATTCCAATTACATTTTATTTTAAGTACGTACGGTTTAAAATTACAAAGCAGGCGACCTGTAGGAACCGAAGTAGACAAACGGAAACGAATAATTACTATGCTGGAATTATTTCACGGTATGTGGTTTCTTTCTTAGGTCCCTATCGCCATATTACTTAAACGTTCATTTAAAGCACGACGATTATATGCAGCACATCTGTGTTAGACAGTGACGCCGATAAACCCATCTAAAGAAATTAAATAAGGGCATGCATTTCCTTATTTTCCCATCAGTAATTTACTCCCACGGAAAGGAGTTGCTAGAAGAGGAATATAATAAAGTCGTAAAAGGTTTATTTATGAGATTAGTGCTCTGTTAAAGAGTCTGGAACCGTATTATTGATGTAATAACTTAATAGGTATGAAATAAATTTAGCCAGGATTAAGTTTCTTTTCTTTACATTGTCCGTCATGTAAATTAATTACATCGATACATATTCCTTGCACTCCTAATTTATCTGAGGTATTTACCGGATATTCCAGTTTTGTTTTTGAATTACTTTAATTTGCCATGAGCTAAATATTGCAATTTTAATTTAAACTTGCTAAATACCTCGACAACCTTTAAACATTAGTACGTAGATTCATGTTTTGCAACAATTGCTCTCGTACTATATTTTGACCGAGTGGCAATTATTGTGTACCTCAGTGCAAGATGATGAAAAAAAAAACATAAAATAACTTACAAAAACGTTTTCTATTTTAGCAACGTCAGCTAACTGCTCGTGAATCGATTTAAAATCGTCGATTTAAAGGCAATTTATTGTAATTTGGCAGACCTCAAATATACGTTAGTTCTTTTGAGGGCATTAATTATTATTTAATATTGTTCCTTTTTGTAGTTTAATACTTGAAAATTATGACCAAAAGCTATTTATCCTGTTGTTTTTTTTTACGTTTCGATAATTTGATTTTGTACCTATCGACTTCTTTTAACATGTATCATATTTGTTTGTATATTGACCATGCAAAGAATCAACCAAACAGGCACAAGGTAAGCAATTAGTTTCAGCTACGTTATCTTCCATTTAAAAATCGAGACGACATTAAACCAGTTCCGAAATGGCTTCTTCAATGATCTGGCAGTGTTTTTAATAACGCAAAAGTAATTTGATTCGCTTACTGAAAACGAACTGAATCATAAACAACACTCACTGCACCTTCTTACATAATTAAATTGATTAAATTATACCAGCAAATGCTACCAGTTTAAAAGCAAAAATAATTCAACATCAGGTAAGATGCAAATAACAGAGCCACATGTTATCTTTACATTCAATATTTTTATTTGACTAGCAAAATATTCAGGTTTTAGACACTATTAACATAATAAAGATAAATTACTGACAGTGTGATGGAAAAACGTTCCTAGTTATTACATGTTTTTGGCGTCCATTTCACGATCGCTTAATTAGCAAGTTATTAGTTGTCTACTCAGTGTTATATTTTATATAAATTATCTTACATAAAAACAGAAAATGTTTTTTGGTTAATTTATTAGCTATATCAAATGTGTTTCTTTATACGAGTTTTAATAATTCTTTTGAAGTGTACTCTATAAAGTAAACCACAAGTACAATCATTTTTGTAAATTCCCTTGTAATTTTTTTTTTTCTGTTTATGAAGTTACGTTTTAGTTAGGTATTGTGTAAAATGTTATTAGCAAGTTCGTAATTTAAGATGAAGTCTTTACGAAAACAGAGATCACTACCACCATATCGTATGATTTTAGAATAAGATCAAAAAAAGGAACTTGTCTTAGAAATATAAATTAGTACGGGACTTAAAATATTTATGGGATTTCCATTAAAAATTGAAATGCGAAAAAGGTGTTATACAAAGTAACAAAGTTACATAGTGGCACGCGGGAACTAAACGCTCGGTATATTTAAAAATAATTTCGGCTTATGCAACTAATGATCGTGAACAAGTTTTGTTTTAACTTTTTTTTTGTGTCTTCACTAGTAACGAAGCTATGGAAATATTTGTCTTGTATGGGACTCAAAAATGTGACAGTTGTGAAGAATGTGTTTACGTATTACTCGAAAACGGCTGATTTTAGGTACACAAACCGTTATATGATTGATAAAAAAGTTGATTTGGCAACGAACTAATACAAAACACAGACTGTTCTATAAAATTTGGACTTTTTAAAGAAAAAATCGATTTTTTTTAAAACCAAAGCCAATGTTATTTATAACAAAACTGGGGATAATATGGGACCAGGAGGGACAATTTAAATTTTTTATACACATACTCCCACACACATGCTCTGCATGTTTTCTAAAAATTTTGGACACCCAAAACAGTGATTTTTAACTTTAAATTGTTCAAAAATGGCCCAAAATAAGTTCATACATTTTTTCAAAATTTTCAAAAAAATTTTAAGTTGCTTTGCATTTTTGATTAACTTCAAAAGGCGTTTTTGAATTGATGCAGAAAAGTTGTAGAAAGATTTTTTGAAAATTTATACAGTTCTGCGAATAACTGATCGACTGATTAAACCAAACTTCGTACAAATATTTTCTGTTATTGACACGATTACATCTACAAAATATTTATATGTTTCAAGGGACGATTATTCTGAAATTATTTAGAGACCACAGTTTGGGAAACGCTGCCTCGGCACTTTATATGTTCGTATCGATTCTATAAGCGATCCGCCCGGCAAGCTACGTAGGTTGTATTTCATGTATAACAACAAGTTGTAATATTTATTAAGAATAATAAAATAATAGAATAAAAAGCTGCTGACCTTGTCAACCATAAATTTATTAAGAGGTGATAGACCTCTTAACTATTAAAATATTAACAGCCAGAAATGTAAAAAGCTACGTTACTCACATTCAGTTAACTTCAAGGTTCGCCTTTTTTACTCGGTAGATATTTTAATTTATTTAAGTGGCAATTTAATGTTGTTTTAATTGAAGTTAAAACAGAAACCTACTCTACCTTTCATTTAGTATCACCAGCATATTTAGATACAATTAAATAAGACTGCAACTGAGCGAAGACGAGAGTCTTGATTTCAAGACTCTCGTCTCTGCAACACCTATTTAGGTGTTGCAATTCAATAAGAGATTCTTCGAAAAAGACGCAAGTAATTTTTAAACTAGCTTATTTTTACTCACCCATCACGTTAATGAATTTATTTAAGGGGTACCTAATTTGAACAATGGATAACATAACGCATTTTTCCTAAATTTTTGCTAAAACCTACGAAAAATATCATTGTAGCATATTTTCATACATACACCCTAGTAAATACCGACTCGTATTTTTTCAAACTCTGAAAGCATAGGAATCTAATCAAAAAGCGCCTGCTCTGTGTTGAAACGCAACCTTCACGACACATCGCTTTAGCGGGAAAGAGAGATAGGTCAACTGTGCCGACCTATAATTTAAATAGGTCTCAACCTACATAAGGCTTTAGACGTAAAGTGCCATCAAAAAAACACAGCCCAACATAAAATTTATAGTTGTTCATATTAATAACAAAAATATGAATTTAACATAAGCAATCATCAACGCAGGCAAATCACTGATCGAGTTTAGCTAAATACCTTAAGAGATATTTTATAAAAACATGAGAATACATTTATTTACTTGCATGAACATAGACCAAAATTGTATTTAGATGTTGCAGTGGCCCATTTTTTTTTATTACCAATTTTACAATAAAATACCAGAAATTATGTTTAAATGTATATTTTACGTACATTGCAATAAATTAAAAAAATCACAAAAGTCATTTTAAATACGAATCGCTTCTTTACGAAGGACTTTCTTTAAGAAGCAATTCTTTTTAGAAATAAGGTGGGTAATTTTAAAATTGAACGTATATGATTATATTTAAAATGAATCAATTGATAACTCAAAAAATTATGATCAAATGTATTTTTCTGCATTTTGACTCAATAGAAAAGTAGCAAATAATTTTAATAACGTTACACAACAACGGAAAAACACAAAAAACATGAATTAAGCTAAAAAATTATGTAATGTTTATTTAAAAAAGAAGGCGAAGAACAACTTTTAAAAACTTTTGCTACGCCATTGACTTATAAGCACTTCCATATCTTGTACGTTATTTCTTCGTATTTTAATAGTATTTAAATTTGAAAACAATGAATGAAAACAAATCCATTATACAGTTTTTTTAAATCGTTTTCCTGTTTGTGAATTTTCATTATCTTTTATTAAATTTTCTCGCGAATGCGTGCGTCATGTTAAACATATATTTTTAATTAACAAAACAACCTCATACAATCGTATTTGAAACTCTTGTAACATTAGTTGTTTCTGCAACTGCAAACTTAAAAATCTGAAAAATTGACTTTTCGTTATTTCTTGGTGAAACATTCGACGTGTATAAAAAATGATTAACGCAAAATAAAAAATGCTACAAAGTAATTTTAACAAGTTTTTAAACTTTTCACAAATTAAAAGTTATCGGAGAAAATTTCAGATACATTTTTCAGACAAATTTCATGAAAACAGGTGCAGTTATCTGAAATCAGTTTTGATATTATTATTTACAACTTTAGCAACTTTCCCAATGTTAAACCCATGTTCTAACTCTTTTAACAAGCTAAATCCCCATGTTGGAAAGAATCTTATTAACCAAACTGTTTATTTATTAGCAAAATGAAATTGCAATTGTAAAATAAAATGGTAAATTTCGCCATTGCGATACCAATCATTTTTTTTTTGCACTAATGAGTTTGTTTATTTATTTATTGTTGTTTACTATCAGTCTCCAAGCGTGGAATAAACCAATGATTTCTAGTAGGTTAAGGTCAATACGAGTGTACCTGCGTTCCACCATGAATAATTATTATAGTATTATTTTTACTAGGAACTGATCTTGGAGCCAGAGAAAACCACCAGAGCGCAACGACAACGCTACATTAACAAGAAAATATGTCAAGTACATGGCTAAGAACACTAATAGAACTATTTATAACTAACACACTTCAGTGTTCTGATAGACAAAAACAAATTACAGGTATTAGACAAAATTAAAACACGCTTAAACAACACTTTTGGCAGTTCGAAATTACGTAAATAGGTAGAGAAAGGTGATGTCTGGGAATACAAAGAATCACTTTTGTGTTCGGTGAGACGATTATTAGTGCTTTTAATTAATTTCAAGTTAAAGTCTTTCAAAGAAAGAAAGGCAATTTGTTACTGGGCTAATCGAAAACGACGGCTAAGATACCCAACAGAAATTTATTTCTAAAACTATTACATAAAGGTACAAGGTAACAAAAATTTAACGCATTAGATTAGTAACTTTGTTATTTTAGGCTCGTTTTAATTTCGATTTCACCCAATGTGCACGTGTTGAAAACGATAGAAAATGATAAACAATTATCGATAAAATAAAATCATTTTCACAACAGGAAACACGATAAAAATATTATCTCGAGAGCCTCTTAACTGCATAAGCTTTTAATCTTATTAATAAATAGTTTGTATCTAATCCATCTTATTTGTTTATTTCAAATATATTTGTAGCAATTATTTATGTCATAAAAGGCCATTGAGTGAATACCATGAACTAGGTGTACCCACTTGAACAACCACAAATGGAAAATGATTTGTAGGTTACAAAAATCCAATTTCCCTTTGATTTATTCTGAGAAGATGAATGGCACACCTGAATACTATACAGGGTGTGAATAAATTTGTGAACTATTTTAATGTAGTGTGTTGTTCCTTTCATAATCCAAGTCGTAAGCTGTACAAAGAATTCTTTTGGCATTATTGTCACATGTCTAAACTTAAAGATCGCGTTATTTCTTGATAATAAGTGTTCGTTTATCGTTATGTGATGTACTATGGAGTTTATTTTTAATTCTGTGTCAAATTTGACAATAAAAATGACCCTATATCCATTTCAGACATAAGAAAATGAGTGTTTTCAAATTTGTACTTCTAACTAAGCCCTGGTCAACATTTTTATAACACGATTTTCGACTATAATTGTGCAAGGAAAAACGCTATTTCAAAATTGCTCAAACACTCCGTATATTTAAATGATTTCTTTGGATACGCATTTAAAGGAATAATATTATGAGTATATTATGCTACAATTCACTTGCACGCGTGTGAAAATAAAAGCTACATTTGTATGTAAGTGTCAAATTAGTTTAAATGCAGTGCTAGACTTTTTCCTTCAAGTTCAACTTTCTGGTTTATACACTCTGATAACTAGGCTGAGTATCACAAGGAAAAGTAACTGTTGCACTTGACGCACATATTTTCAACTTTCTTGCATTATTTAATTTTGTTTGTGCATCCGTATCAGTTTATCGAAGTTGCGTAGAAAACGAATGAAATTTGTTATTCAAAACTAATAAAATTAAGATTTAGTTTACAGTCGCGCATTCCAAAACAAACAATTGGACGTGCTTCGGTTTTACAACTTTCATTTGTTTTTTATTTATGTGTGCGTGGTATTTTGTTATGGTCATGAAACTTTATCGTTCTAAATATTATTCCTAATTTGTGTCTAATAAAAATAAATTGGTGAAATGTAAACACTTTTCAAAAGTATTAAAAAAAGTAAAAAAGTGCATAATAAAATAAAGTATCTTTTTACGGGCTCATTTAAATTTGAGGACGAGCAGTGGGACTTGGTTTATTATAGGAGATGGACCAAGGGTTTAAATTTGGCATGGTGGATACATTTCATACTGATTAATAGTGTATCAAAACCGATATCATATAATTTATTCGGCCATAATAATAATCTTGCCATACCAGTTTGAGTGGGCACATGAAATATGCGTACCAAAAACTTCTCGTTAAAATTATTTACAAAAGACACTATCAATTACACATATTACAGCATACATTCCACTTGTTCGCAATACTTACAGCATGTTACATATCTCTCATCTAAAGGTTAGCGACTTTCTACAGCGGCTTGTAAAATAAGCCCAAACAGGTAAGACAAATAATTTCAAACAAGTTATTGCGACAAATGTACCATTTATATGGACGGTGTGTGTATGCAACATGCAAGTACGAATTCAAGAATATGTGTAATTGTAAATTGTTGTAATCACTAATCAGACGACAGGCAACATACGTCTTCAACGTGAGAGCCACTCACTTGTCTAACAAATCGAATGTCTTGGAGAGATTTCGCCTTAAAGCAAACGATATACACTGAAGAAAAATGCATTTGAGACGAATAAAATTTAAGTTCCAGCATGGATATCTCGTTTATTATAAGAGCTAGAGCATAGGTTTACACTTGGAGACCTGCTAAATTTTATGCTGAATAATAATATCCAAACAGATTTCAGATATCAACCACCATTTTCACGAAAGCAGAAAAAGCTCAAAAAGAAGACTCCGTTTTTGTGCTATATTTTGTATTCATAATAATTTATATTTAAAAAAACTGTTTTCCTTATGTTCTACATTCCGCATTTGATTGTTTTATCACTACTTATGGTAAAAACGTAGTATCGAAACTGGTCTAGCATTTCTACTAGAAAACTGCGTGTGATTTTTAATTAAACTTATTTATATTACCTTGTAATTTTACTGACAACTCATAAATTCACTAATTAATTACAAGGCATGCCTTAAACAAGTGATCTAAAAACTTTCAGGCATTCTCTATTAAAATAATATTTTTGATACATCAGCTCCGTGATAAATTTATATAAATTTCAAAGCGATACAGCAGACAGACGATAACAAAGTCAAAAAAAAATTACAAGAGGCGCGTGATTATCTTTGATGAATTCGTTTTTAAAGTATGCGCCCATTTTTTGCGCTGTAATTAATATGTAAAATAATAAACTTCAAATATAAATTCAATACGTCTAGAACAAGACATCAAAGAAGCTACTAAGATTTGTAAAATATCATATTTTCTTTTGTTTCACGATTTTTTAGGGCTCATAAAATTACACGAATAACTTCAAAGGCTTTTTTTTTTAGAAGAATTTTTATTAATAGTTTAAAACGTTTGCTTGAGTGGAAGGATAAAACTACTCTTACTCGATTTTGACTAAAAATTATAATAGTGGTAAGTGATTTCATAAAAAAAAGATTAACGGTTTTTGAAAATGCATCAAAGTTTCGAGTATATTTTTAAGCCATTATGTGGAAAATTTTCTTTCGTTTAATAATATAAAAGTTGTGGGTTTATTTCTACAAACAAAATTATTGACGTACTGATGTCTTTGGAACATCCTTAAAAAATTGTATTAATTAAAGAGTGCAATTAGGTACAATTAACTAACTTGTTTAATTTAAAATCAGATGTCAATCTATTGTCTATATTTTAGTCCTCTTAACCTTGTAATATTTTTTTAAGAACTGTTAGAGTTGTACAAACAGATTCTTCTGGTAATTAACAGCATGGCAGTTTTATAAGGCCTTTCGCCAAAATACAACAATATTATCTGTTGTTTATCAATTCAACTGCGTCTTTTACACTTGGAAACAATAAGGATGAAAAAAGTATGACTCCTAATCGACATTACATAATAACACCAATATTATTCATGTTTTTTTAGACGGCATGTAATAACCGCCGCTGTTGATCGCAGACAACCATGACCAGGGATACTCCGACTTGTCTTGAGCAGCGTCTATTGACGTCAAGACGCTCGGCAACCTATTGTGTTTCCCTAACAACAGACGCCGAGTATTATTATGCTACCCCTTAACGCAAAAATATTTCTGAAAATTTCTGATCGTCATAATGGGGCAGACGTCGGAATTTTTTTAAATGTTCTCTACTCTGACCTTGAGCGTTGTTATTTGTCTGTTTACAAATTGATAGAAGAGTGACAAACAACTAACAATGGGACAATTTTATGAAATTACAATAATCGCCGCAAAACGAGTTCTGATAAGAAAAAATTAGGTTAGCTTTTTCAATCCACAGTTTTTTTTCTAGGTGAAATATATTAAAATTACGAGCGAATTTAATTTGTACAATCGAGTACAACAACCTTTTACAACTGTCCAAAAGCAATTAACAGTTGCAAGGAAATTATTTAAGCTGTATCTAAAAATTTGACCCATAGATGTCAAGAAAACCGTAATAGTTTGGCAAAAGTGTTAATTTTCTCACTGGAAAAATAAAATTTGTATAGTACCTGACATAATTTTCATACATAAATCGAGTTTTATTACATTTTTACAAATGCTCAGCATTAATTATTCGTTTTTACTTGTAATTATGGACGCATCAACAGGTCATCATCAACTTGCTTTCAAAATAAAACATCGACTCACCTGAAACAAAAAAAAAAGAATTAGTTATGCAGTCGTCATTAAGCGTCAATCGAGTATTTAAAAAAGTCTAATTTAATATCAGAGATTTGTTTATAAAAGTTCTTGAGAGTTAGAAATATAAAAGGGTCCTGTTAAGACGAAATACTTAAAATTTCTATGTGAATTTTTGGTATCCAGTTTCACAGGTTCTGAAATATATCAAGAAACCCTTAACAAACCGTTGGATACCAAGTTATGATCATTTGATCTCAAAGCAATAGTAAAATAGCGTTTTGAAGCTACAAGTAAAAATAATGTGTTAATTTTTATAACTTAATCAGATTTCGTTCCCTGTGTTTTTTATTTTCCATATACTTTTTTAATAAATTACCCATCACCTTCCATTTCTATATCTTTCACTTCGTTTTACGCTATCTGCGATAAAATTTTCTGATCATTTAACACCTCTGTGCCTTTAAGGAAGAAATTCTTCAACCTCCCTCCACTTTCGGTATAAATACTGCGTTAAATAATATATAAGGTATTTTTCGAGACAAGTGCTAATATGACCCAATTTAACCCATAAAAATGTACAACACGCACACAATATTTACTCAACAGGTAAAGTTGGAATTAACTTAGCACAAATATATTACTTGAATGGTAATGCGTACGTCACCGCTGTATACCTTGACACGGTTCGCGGATCGTGACAGAGCAGTCCGGTAATCTGGAGTCGCCAACGTCCAACATGTGGTAAACAAATTGCTCAAGGATTAAATAACATAATAAACGCCAAAATAGCAGAACAGCTCCCGAGAGTGCAATATACCGAAGGTAAACCGTTAATTTGTTAAAAAAATGTTCCTAGAGCACATTAAATTATTTGTGGGGAAATTACATGTATTTATGGAAATGAGAACATTTTTTAATTTAAATTTTACCCTAACCCAACCTGCCTGAAAGATGTCATGAAAGATGATGGCCTGAAATTTGGCCTGAAAATGGCCTTAAAATGACCTAAAAGATGGCCTGAAAAAGGGACTGAAAATTGCCTGAAAGATGGCCTGAAATGAACTGAAAGATTGCCTGAAAAATGGACTGAAAGTGGCCTGAAAGAGGACCTGAAAAATGTCATGAAAGATGGCTTGAAAAAGGGCCTGAAAAATAGCCTAAAACGGCCTGAAAGATGGCCTGAAAAATGACCTGGAAGATGACCTGATAAATGGCTTGAAAATGGACTAAAAAATGGACTGAAAGATGGCCTTAATTATGGACTGAATATGAAACAATTCCAACAAGTACCTATCTGCAATTTTTTCAAGTTAAAAAAAAAATTCTAATAAGCTTTTATACGTATTTATACTCATTATGCATTGCATGCATGCTGAGTAACATTTCTAGAAACAATTACGTCCATAGCATAATTTTTGATTTTTTTACAAAGAAAAATCTAAGGGTATACACTTGGCAAATTTTTAAAAATGTTAAAAATGCTTTACAAAATATTTTTACTCTGTTTCTGAATGAATTAATAGTCGTTATGCATTACTACATAAATATTGTTTAACACGTTCTACAAACAATTAGTGCCATAGCAAAATTTTCGATTTCTTGACTAAAAGAATCCAAGGATATACATTTAAAAAAATTTTAAAAAGTAAGGTGAGCTATGAAAAAATCAATCGGTGTCTGAATATTATTATAGTCCTGAAGACACTAATAAATTTATTAATGCAAATAGGTTTAACTGAATTTATTTTGTATGAAGAGTTGTTTTGAAACTCTAATGTCTTCGTCAGGAGCAATCTTGTTATTAAAATAAGATTGCTACTAACATTGAAATGACTGTCTATGGGATTTCTACAACAAATTTTTTATACCAAAAACTAACAGATTTTTAATCAACCTTATTTAATTAATACTAATAAATGAATCACTCAAACAATTTAAGTACTTAACAAATAATTAACTTTTCATTGCAATACTGTATTTATTATGTAAATTTTTGTGCTTCTTCACGCATTAATCTTCGACCTTTTATGCAATACGCATACGGATATCATAAACTACATTTCACTCACGCGTTACTTAAAGCTGTTGCAATATTCCGAATACAATAAGTGTAGTTGCGATACATCTATTTAGATGGAAACAGTGCCAAATTGTATATTCAGACATTGTTTAAAGCGGAATAAATTTTGGAACAAAGAAGCAATTCCTGTGGTTTGGCTTTACCAAGACCGTTGGGCAATTTCCTAGAAAATTCCTTATGATTTACACCTCACGCTGAAATAACTTCGTTGATCATACGTTTTACGGTGTCTAACAATGCTTGCCAGTTAAATTTGTTGCTTAAATGTGTATAAAGTACATGTTCTACACAAAATTAAGATCTGCTTAGAATTACAAATGAAGTTTTTCTTGAACATTATAGGTTGGTTGGTTAACAATAATTAAATATAGATGTGTACAATTGACGCAGAGCTATAGGAAAATGAAAAGTGAAGACAGGAATCCATATTTTCCCATTCAAAATTTTTAATTCAGGGTTGGGAAATTTTCTTGTGAATATTTACATTCAAAAATAAATTACAGCTCTTTAGAGTTTATGTAATGTTTTCAAATATATAGCCTTGCAATTTATCTTGGTGAAAATTGGTAATTTAGAACAAAAATTATCTCTTAACACAAAATAAAGTCAAAATAATTGAGTACTACCTGGTACTACCCTAAATGAAGAGTTACTTTTTGCATGCTATCTTGAATTTAGTTGAATAAAAACTCATAGAAATTTTATGTTCACAAAAATATGTTGGCTGAAATAGAGCATAAATCCACAAATATTTCAATTGAGTTTTTATGTAAGAATTAGAATTTTTATGTCTAATGGAGTATGATATGTAAAAACTTGGTGTACCTGTTGAAGAATTAATTTTGGTAACGAAAAATAAAGGTGTATTTTATTTCTAAAACTCTTGAATAATAACGCATGTATATTATTTTCAAGCTAAATTTGAAATCAAAATATGCTTGAATGTTCTTAATATGAAAAGGATTTTTTTTTAAATCCAGTACAAGTAGGTTTTGGGTTGACAAAAAAATAATTCGCAAGACTGTGACACAAAAAAATCAAGGTTTCTGAGAAAAACAGCCATTTAAAAAATTGCCAGAGAAAAATAAGAAATCCGACGCCTGAAACAAAATAAGCTCGTTAAAAGTTATAAAGACTGCTCTTGTACATTGTTGAAATCATTTTTGTAACATTACCTCCAAGAGAAAAAAAAAAAAAATTACAATGAAAGACTTCAAAAGTTGAAATGCAATTTAAAAGACAAGACAGCGATGTGACCCATTTTTTATACGCGTGGGAGTATTTCAAGATCTTTTAAAGCTTATCTTTTATCTACATGACACGTGCCCAAAAGAAATATTTTTAATTTAAAAACAATACGTTTAAGGATAATTTAATTAACAGAACCAAAAATATTATTATAAAGGAAATCAAACAAACAAAAAAAAGAGTTGCCTATCGCATCTCACATACTATACATGCTGGGTAAATTTTAACAACGCCAAGTGATAGGAACTAAAAGCACTAACTAATATCAAAGTTCAAATTTTTACTGTCTGTGATAAGAAAGTCACTTAAAAAAAAGTGAAGCTTCAGGATATTTCAAGTACTGGGCAGAATATAAACATTTTCAGTTTAGATTTTTACCAAGCACGCAAAATCACTTCTTTCTAATTCAAATAATATGCGATATTCCCATATTAATCGCGTTGAAATATCCAACCTGTATAAACAGTGGTCGTTTATTCATTATATAGTTCTAGAGTTTCTTTAATTCTTCATTTCTAACAAAGAAAAATTACGATTTTAGCTTATTAAACAACAAATAAGGCCATAAAGACACAATCACAAGATGGTTTTGACACTAAAAGCACTTACACTTCAGACAGCACAAAAAAAAACAACCTAATTATTAAAAGTTTTTCAGTATTATCAGTAAAATGTAACAAACGATTTCCATTATCCTTACATGATTTCAAGGTACATTTATAAACATTTGTATCCCACCTGAAAATGCTTTAAACAGAATTCTAGTTTTCAAGGATTCTGGTAATATACGTGCAATACCCACATTCAACTTCAAGGATATAATAATATTGTACAAGGCCGTCTGTTTGGGCCCGAATTAATTATTTCGATTAAATTATACACCGTTAGATTGTTTTGTAAACTTTGTGCTGTAGGTATTTTCGCAGCATTAGGTATGTAGATATTTAAATTAGTTAGTTAGCCCCTAGCTAACGTTTGGTGGAGTTTATCTGCGAAGGTTTCATCATTTCCTGCCCAGGGCGTTTCAGGTTTGCCGTTTTGTTGCCAGTTGGAGCTTTCACTTTTCATCAGATTCGGATAATATTCTGCTTGAGCGCACTCCCAAAGTCGCTTAACTTGGTTTTAATAAAAAATAGAGGGCTTTACTTGCCAGCAGAGGCTATAAAAAAAACTTGAACATAACCGATGTAAGTAGGATGTCCCAGTAAGAATTTTCTAGCCTTGTAACTTTTTTACTCTAAGCTTCAGTGTTTGTTACAAAATATTTAGAGGGTTATAAGTCCTTTTAGCTTAAAACAAGGATGCGCGCTCAGTCCATTATTATTCTCAGTAGTTATAGATGGGGTAATTAAAGAAGTAATACAAAAAATGAGGCCGTTACACCTAGGCAACTGGAAAATGGAAAAAATAAACATAACGCAGCTAATGTTCGCAGACAACATGGTCTTAGTCGCGGAAACAGAAAAGAATCTGCAACATAATCTAGAAACCTACACCAGGAATTGGAAAAAATTTATATGAAAATAAATACCGAAAAAACTAAAACTGTGTTCGTTACAACAGAGAACAAATGACATAACAAACATCACTTTAAATGGGGTTAGGTTGAAACAGGTAGAAAGCTTTAAATATTTAGGAGTGATCATAGAGAAAAATGGAGGAATGGGCAAGGAAATAAGCGAAAGGACAGGAAATGTGGGAAGAATATTTAACGGTTTAAGAACAACATTTTTTTTCCCAAAACGCACAAAAGTTGAAGTGGTCAAAAAGGTACTAACTCGGGCACTTTTATAAGGAAGTGAAACGTGGACAGTCACAAATAAAAATAGTAGCCGAGTGAATGAAGCACAAATGAGATTTCTAAGGGAAATCCAAGGAAAAATCAAAAAAGAGAATCAAAAACGAAACATATAGAGAACAATTAAAGATAAAATCAGTTGAAACAAAAATATAAGAAATGCAGCTGGGATGGTTGGGTCACATTAATACGATGAAAGAAGAAAGTTTGACCAGAAAAGCCTATGAAGCAAGATCACAGGGAAAACAAAAGACATAAAAAAAGCTAGCACAAGACAGAAAACCACAGAAAAAAGTCAGCACAACACACCCAACAGTCCTGCACCTAAGAGTGGAAGGACTCATGACTAAATAAATAAATAAGTCCTATCAAATACTCCATTCGATTTTATATACATATGCTCAAAAATCAAATTTTAAAAACGATTATTTCTAAACCTAGTAAATGTATACAAAGCTTAATAACATACTTAAGGAGGGACTTGCAATACTCTAAATAGGTTGTATTAAACACCGAAGCTTTATCTCTTTTAATAAAATACATGGGGAGATCTTATTGGGATTATTTGTCAATTATTAAAAATATTATTTGCCATTTTGACTGCAAAATTTGAACCTTTAGGTACTTGGTGGGTGGCGTATGCTTTGATTTAAAAAAAGCGTTTAACAACGTTGTGTGCTTGAAGCTTCATTTTTATTTGGTCCTTGAAAATTTGGCCATTTGCAAATTATAGTTGTTTTACATGTGCTAGGAAAGCAAATTCTGAACACAACCCCATTTGCTTCGTTTAAAAATTTACACCCATGCAAAGAGCCATTTCAGACTGAAATAATGGACCTTCCTGTACCATTCAGCCGTTAATTAAATGTCCCCAAGTGTGCTTTCAGCCACCGGTGGAGTTACAGCAATGCGCCAATACGTGTGTACGTAGCATATGGCAGAGAAAGTATTTGTCGAGTTGGTTCTACTCCGCATGCGTCTGCCTACCTCAATCGGTAGACGAGTGTCGTTGGGACCCTGTACAGTCGCTTTTCCTTTCCGGAACCGACCCCACTCCGGGCTTGCTGTATAGGTTTAACGCTGCTACTGACAACCCCCCAATGCCCGGAGTCGGCCCGAGTTACGTTGCTAGGATATTTCAGCAGGCGGGCAAAGCGAGAGAATAATTATGTTTACAAGGTCTTCTCTTATTGAAAATATTCCCATACAATGTGCCTAGATGATGATTAAGATGCAGAATCCTTCAAAGTATTTTTTACACTACAATAAAAAAATTACCTCCTATACAGGACGTTAAAAAGTAATCGTACGTTATGGAATAAACGTTTTCATCAGAAAAGGAGTTTATTGTTAATTTCCTTTAATATATACATAAAGACAGGGTGTTTTATACCCAGGTTTAATAAGAAGCAATAAATTGTTTTAGAAGGTTTGTATTTTTTTATTTTTAAAATACACCAATTATTGTACAGAGCATCCGAATTTACGCCTAGTGTTAAGAATTTTGAGAACACAAAGTTTGTTAAATAATACAAGTACACTGAATTGGACTCGAATAAATCTTAAGATATTATTTTGCATAGCATTTTATTTGTTTTAATAAATGTTACTTATACTGATTTTGGTTACCTATACAGGGTGTCCCAGATTACATTTCCAGCATGGGGATCTCGCTTATTATAAGAGATACAGGTTTGTTTAAATTAGATGAATTATTCCTTGGTATGAGAGGAGCCACAATCAATTTTTAAAAGTACAAAATTCCTCGTGCTTCAGATGTTATAGTAAAAAATATGAAAATGTCAAATTTCTTTTTTCTCTCATAACTTTTTTGTCTTAATCATTAGAACAATTTTATTTATATACCAAAAGTTATTTTTTAAATTTAGCAATAAAAATTTTATTGCATAGTTTGCAGTACAAAAATCAATTGTGAGTTCCAAAAACAAGAATAGTGATGATGGTCCAAGATAGACAAAACTTTTGGTAAAGAATCCAATTAAATCAATGTAGGGAAAATTTAAAATTGCTTTAAAAAAACTTTATTGGTTTTCGATATCCTTAAAAATTAAAGAGCGATGGTTTTTCCAAGTTTTTGGACTTATTTTCTAAGTAATTGGCCTATGGTTATTTTTTTGTGATATGGAAAGACGCAAAAGTATAAATGGTCGTGTATTTTTTCTTTTCTTTTATGCATCCTTCCCTATATGTGAGCTGTTATTGCAACATAACTTCGATTGGCAGGCAAAACAAATATTTGTTTTCAATATACGGAGTTTTGAATATCCAACGTTATTGATTGTTAAGAATATGGACGCACATACTTTATGTTAAGTTGTTTATTTAAAAAAATGTACAAAATTGAAAAACAACATTCGTTAACATTTTAAGGGAAGAAACAAAAATATTTATATTAAATCCAATAGTACAGTAAAGGGACTAGCTTAATACTTCATAGGCTTGTATTTAAATAATCGTAAGATTCTATTAAGGAAAGGAAAAACACAAAAATCTCCTTAATTACATAAATTTCTTAGAATCCGTTCACAAAATTAAGCATAATTAAGCCATTTTAACAAAAAAACAATTGAATTATTTACGGCAGCGAACTTGGAAGTAAGTGGTTGTTTATATAGCGCTAAATTTTCGCGTTAAAACTTAGAGATATAAAATTCTGGGAGCGTATAACTGTGTATAATTAATTTTCTTTTGCATGCGAGCATTCTGATACGTAGTTCTTTGATATAGGATACTAAGAAAAACACCCGAGACTCCGACAAAAGTTGCACGATATACTTTGTTTGCCTATAAACAACAGTTTTAGTTCAACTACCTTAATACAACAGCACGCACGACTTACTTATGATCGAATAACCACTGAGGGTTATAAATATTAGGTTGAGTCGTATTTGTTTTAAATAAAATCGTTATTTTGATCGACTAGATTTGGGTGTTCCGCAGAAGGATGTTGTTCGAAGCTTTACAATGTGCTCTCGGGATCCTTAAGAGAGCAGTTGGGTCTGATATTTATCGATTTGCCAAAAAAAGTAGCCTTTGCATTTGCAATTTGTACATCACTTCCATGAATTGATGTTTTCCTTTTATTACAATGACGTATTTTTATGTGATCCTTGCCCCTAGCCATAAAAATGAAATTTCAAAATAAAAATTTCATTCTGTTAAACAGCTTTGACATTTTAAACCGAAAGAGAAAAGTTTGTTCGTAATATATTGAGTAAAATTTTGGCCTTAGCAGTTTTGCTCGAGTCGTGACTAAACAGAATGATCCAAAACCAAGTCGACCAAGAACTGAAGACATGGTTTAAAAAAATTGAAGATCTGGTGCTGTCAGATCGGCGGATGAAATTGTCTTTCATTGTCAGGGAAGTTACCCCGAAACAATTGTTTGGGAAGTTTTGCACGACGATTTGGGTATGAAGAAACTGTCTGCGCATTATTGGATTCCAAGGATCCTTACACCGGAGCAAAAATTTGTCAGGAGAAATTTCCCAAGAAAATTTTACCGCTTCACAGAGCTTTTTTCACGAATTACTACCGGAGATGAGACTTGAGTGTATTACATCAATTAATTAACCAAATCTTCCTCTTCCTTTAAAAGAATATTATATACCCCTAATGATGGTATAAAAATGTGTTAAAGCTTTCCTTGAAACACACTCGTTCAAATCTTACGCAATATTTCGCTTGCAACATTTCTATTTGATCGCCCTCTAAATCCCTAATACATCATAAAAAGCAGACAACTCGTAAAATACGAGCCCCATGGATAAAATTATCGATTAGCCGCGGATTCGCTTAAACAAAAAAAATCAGTCGAGTCGGAAATGATGAGTAAGTATAAAGAGAGGGAAAGGAACGAGAGGGAAAGTTGGAAAATCGATGGAAAGCGTCTGGCTCACAGTTTATACGTTATAACTGCACAAGTTCAAGGTTGACATTTCATTCTGAATAAATTAATACACAGAATTATGTTTAATGTACGCGCTAGATTGCTAGATAGTCTGCTTCTAATTATGTTCAAACCGATGTCATAACATCGTTAAAAAACACAATTTTTGCTTATTTAGTCTGTTAAAGACAGCCTTGAATTTTCCCGATAATTATTTCTGGATTATTGCGCATTGCAGGATAATGGCAAATCAAAATTGTCCTCGACGCATGAATCTAAGGGAACTAAATGGGTCAAGCGTTTTAGTTTTTAAAGCAACAAGCAAAAATACGATTTATTATAATTTTACTGCAAAAAAACTATTTAAAAAAAGGAACTGCAGTTTGGCGCGACACTAAAAGTACTTAAACTTGCATGTATCTTTTTGTTTTTCATTTATACGTCATCACAAAGGATTTACCAATTACGCCACGAAAATAACGGGCTACATGAGAAGTGGGATTTGTGTTTTGTGGCAGTTCCTAACCTGAGGCTGTTTTGTTTGGCGAGAGAACATTAATATGAATTCGTGGCATGAAACCCTAGTTTGAGCAACGTCAGGTTGTTAATCTTAAACACGGGAGAGTGTTTGTGTTGTCCATCATGCTTTACACATTCAAGGAGGCAAAAATAATTTATTATACCCGAGCATATGCTGTCTTTAAAAAAAAGTCTGTAAAGGAGAATATTTTTCTCTGGAAAAATGTTATATCGCACAGCAAGGTCGTTCTTATAATACCAAAGGAAAAAAAATTGTCTCGGGCAATTTTTGGATTAACTAAAAGTCGAAATATATTGCTTGGGGCTTCCTTAAATTTAAAATATATATATATATATAATGACCATTACAATATGCTAAAAACAATTGCACTTGGAACTTTTTCAAAATTTTCAAGACCTGTAAAAATTGTTCCAGGTCGTTTTTGAACAAACTAAAGGTGAAAATGCACTGCTTAGGGTGTATTTAACATTTTGACAAATAATAAAAATCATCGCAAAGCTTTCGAAGTCTTTTCAAATGAAATGGTAAGTGTTGAACACTTTAAACTTAAAAAAAAAATGTTTAAAAGCTGTAAAAATAGTTTAAAGCCGTTTTTGAATAAACTGAAGGTGGAAATACATTGCATAGGGTGTCTTTGATATTTTCACAAAATATATAGACCATCGCAAAGCTTCTGAAGTTTTGCCAAATAAAATTTTAAGGTTATACACTTTAAACTTTTTAAAAAATGTTTGAAGAGTGGTAAAAAATGTTTAGCCTGTTTTTAAATAAACTGAAGGTGAACCGCATAAAACTTTCCAAATTTTTTCTCAACATGTTAGTGAAGCCTCAATAAAAAAAAAACGTAGTTCGTTAAAAACCTTTTTTTGCAGTGTATCTAATCGTTTTCTTGCCCTCATCTCGGGCCTTAAACTTAGTATAAATTAAGTAAGAGCAATTTCTTCGTATAACCTTTACGTCATAAAAAGATAACTTAATTACAAAAGGGTGAGTAAGTTAATTAATTGGCGTTATTTTTCAAAGTAAATGTGAGCGATAAAAATCCATTGTTTTTATGTTGCAGTAAAACGCGGGACGATCGGAACTGCGTGCCGGAGGAAAACAGTTTCTTAATTGCGAGTCGAGTTTGTCATTGCGAGTTAATCATCTTAGTTAACTTTGTCAGAAAGAACGAAAAAAACAAGCATGTTAACAGCGGAATCTTCGTGTCTCGCTGCCGAAATAAATTGAGCTACGCGTTTTGCCGTCCTTTTTCTCCTAAGCTTCTACTGATAAATTGATGTAAGCCGCATAAGCGATACTGCATTCGGGTCACATCCATGTTTTTCGAAAATTACTTGGGACGTTACTAGTTTCCCTTGTGTCTAATATCACGTTCGATAATATATCAATTTTAAGTATGTAATTGATTTAAGTAAGTGACTTATCTTATTTTAATTGTATACATTTTGCTTTTCTCATTTAAAAATTTTTGCAAAACCATTAAGCAGATTCTGCATTCGTAATAAAAATGTTCTAAAGTTTAAAACTGAATTGTTATTAAATTCGTTTTTACCTTCATATCGCCTCTATTTGCTTGCCTTTTGTATTAATGCAAAGTGCCTTACCTGCAATTAAAAAAAAGTTTGTTAATAAAAATACATATTATTATTCACAAACACCTTTTTTTACTTAATTATTATTACCAATGTACTTTGCTTTACAAAATAAAAACTACCGTACATAGTTAAAAAATAAAGACTTCTGGTCACAGTCAAATTGTCAAAAAATATGTTTGTCGGTACAAATAACTTTTTTCTTATTTTTTATGATGTGCATTACCACTATAAAAAAAGAACAATCTTGTCAGTTATGTATCCAATATCAAGCCCTTAGAGAAATCAAAAGTTAAATACTTTATCCTACCACATATACCATGTATCATGTGTATTTGGCATAACAAAGCTATATATATATTTTTTAACTACAAAACTACAACTTAATATACTATAACATCCCAAAATTTAATATTTCGCTTTTATCACATTACTTTTAGATTTTTAAAAACAGCTGAACATCGCCACACATTGATCTGTATTGCTACTTAAACCAAAATTCTGTTTCTTATATCAAGTGAAATTTCTTCAATGGGCCAAATAAAGTAATCGAAAAATATGCTCAAACATTTTTTTATTTCCAAATATTGACTTTCACTTCGTTAAACTTCGAACTAGCAACTGTGGAAGCACCAAATTGAAATAAATGATTCGATACTTTTTTTATCAATAAATTGTTTCGAAGCAATAGAGAAAAATGTCAGAATAAAAATCTAGAACCGTTGCAAATTTTATTTCATTACGCTGCATGAAATTGTTGAATCCATCTCCCAATATATGCAAGAAAGATTTAATACAAGCATAGTTATTAAACTTTTATAATAAGCACAGAACAAGGTCCAAGATTTGACTGTGTAGCGTTTCAAATTTAATAGATTTTTCGTGCTTTGTAAATATCGCAAAAATTGCGCAATTTTCTCCAGACTCTAGATATAATTTAATAAATTTTATCTAGGTGACCTGACTTATTTTTTATCACAAATTTTTATAAATTGCCGCCACCAATATCAGATCATATTAGTAAAAAAAAAAACAGGAAAACTCTATCAAAGTTGTGAGAAAATTATTAATTTTAATTTTATGCCACGAATGGAGATAGCTTATTATTTTTCCCAACGTTTTTGTAGATTTTAGACTTAGAATGCAAGGAACGATGTCATGTTAAAATTTGCCAGCAATAAATACTCACGCTGTAGATAGGTCTAATAAAAACAATCACTGA
This sequence comes from Elmis aenea, assembly GCA_947652605.1. Classification (NCBI taxonomy): domain Eukaryota; kingdom Metazoa; phylum Arthropoda; class Insecta; order Coleoptera; family Elmidae; genus Elmis; species Elmis aenea. Next base: position 900,470 of record OX393576.1, on the reverse strand, counting down.
TTCATAATTAATAAAATGTATCTACTAACCAAGGGAAACGAGTGTTGAAACTGGCACATCTTTATAGAGAAGCGATTTTTTTTACCAAAGATTAAGGTGATTTGTAATCACTTTTATATAGTATACTCAATACTGTAAGGGACAGTTTGGTATTCCTACAACAAGTATGGTCAACCTCATGGACAATTGCCAGCAAAAAAGTTCTTTGTTTTTCGTATTATGTAGTAGAAGTTAACATAATTAGCAGAACACCTGACGTTAAGAACCCATGACACGAAATTTCAATCCAAACACACTTTTTCAATTCAAAAGTTTTCTCCAATGTTAAATTCACGTATTAAAACAGAAAACTTCGACTGTCCCTTTCAATTTTCAACAAACGAATGGAAACAAATTAAGCAGTCGTTTTTTTGCTCAAACAGTGATACTGAAATCCTTTATAAAACTTTGTTTAAAGGCGCCAATGTTTAGGTCATTCTTACAAAGCGTCCCTTTGGGCTTACAGAACTGGCTCAATGCCAACGAAGACGAACAAGGGATGTATTGGAAGAGTTCTGAGGCCGTGAATAGCAAAGGGAAAATCAATGGAAACTCGACATGATTGGCATAGAAGCGTTTTATGCGCCAACTAATTTTACGTTTCCTTTTAGCAGACGCCTTTTGTGTCCTAATACGTATTTACACTGACTTCCATTTCAGTTTAGCCATAGGCGAGACGCTGCGGATACAGAATAATTCATCAATGTATTTTCCACATCAAGTTTACTGAGTCTTCAGTTTGTTCAAGTTTGAAGCTTACTTTATAAAAACGAAATTCTGAAGGACGTGCTTGGTTTATTTCAATATTATACCATTAATTTATGAACAAGATTGGAGTTGAAAGTAACGTATATGAAAAGTTCTGTTGACATAAAAAACACTAAGAGAAGTTTCAGACAAACTTTTGCACGGAAAACACAAGGAACTTGAGTAATATGGACTCAAAAAACGAGGACTAATTTATATTGACAAAGGGTAATTAAATACATTAATTACTTTTTATGTTACAAAAATGTCGCTTTAATTAATTATTTTCATGTATTATTAGCTGAAATCGTAAATTAGGAGTGTTGAGCGAGCGTCGTTTCGTAAATAGGTGTACTTTGATCCAGAAATTAATCCAGTGGCGCACCATTCAGACTTCTTTCATAAAAAACCGTTACGAAAACTTGGTGAATTTTCTCTGCCGATGTAGTGGAAAGGTATTGAGAGTTTAAAAATAACTCTCTTAATTTAGCCTCCACATAAATAACACTGTTATTCCTTCAGGTACAATTTTGTGACGAATCCTTTGGCGCCGAAAAGCGATGCATGGTTCTTTCATCGTCTTCAAGTAATTTTCTTCTCTCTTGGAGCCGTTTGGGCTACTTGAACGTAAACGTTCTCGATAAAATCATCTCTTCTTACGAATCTTTTAACATTAAAAACATTTTTGTTACAGTTTCCTATAGTTTAATGCAATACTTAACTACGTCTTTTAGTTCCATCCTTCCTAGTTTTTCCTGCAAGAATATTATCAAATCGGTCTTACCCTTCCTCCATTTCTTTTTATTGTTCCATTGTCCTTTTTTGAGATCTCTAGCACCCATTTCTTTTGTAACCTCTTCTTTCCACGTGTACTTGGATCTTCCTCTTTTCCTTCTGTCTTCCAATTTAATGTTGGTTGGTTCTTTACTTACTTGTATTTAATTTTTTTAGTATTTTAGATTAAACCCTACAGTTTATAATCCTGTTGTAATTTGAGAGCCTTATATCGTCTTTGTCTTTAGCTACCAACAACTAATCATCGGAAAATTGGAGAGTATGCAGAAAGGTTTTGTCTATTTCAACACCCATTGTTCTTTACTTGTTATAATTTTCTGTACATGTTTCTGGATCCGTAATTGGTGGTGGATGTTGTTAAAAGTTTTATTTCAAACGAAAGCAAAAAGTGAAACGTCATAGTACGCGTAATCCTCGATTGGACACGCCAGGAGCAGACATGCGTGAAAGGATAATGATTTTATTTAAAAAGTGAATTAGCCCTTTTTGTATTATTCGCAGAGCGTGATGGTTATACAGTTTTTTTTTTGCGAAAAGCTGTGTCCGTTATGCCGTTGGCTGTTTGTAAATTTCATAACCCTAATTGCATTTACATTGAACGCCTCTGGTCGTCATGCGCCCCTCATATTGTGAGGTATCGGGAGTGGGAAGAGACGTCTGCGGCCTCGACCTTGTCTCCGACCTACCCCAACTATTACCTTCTATACCGACGCGTACAGACGTCTCTAGTTTTTGTTCCCATCCAGGGTCATACCTCTAGACTGTATTTTAATCCTGATAAATGGAATCGGGTTGGCGTTTACATCGTCGCCATTACTCATTCAACATCGCAACGTAGAAACTTGTTTAGATGTTTAACAAGGCATCAACTCTGAGAAATGTATGAGGCATTGTTTTTGTCAGGATCTGGCGGAGGATTTTAAATCATTTATGAAATATGCTCTCAGCCACCTGCTCCTGTACAGGTCCATCTTTTTAAAGTAAACAAATGACGGCACGACGCATAATTCAATGTTTTTAAATAAAACTGCGCTGTTCAGTTCGATTTAGCTCACCCACGTACCCGGAGTTATTGATTAACTGCTACCACTTCCAATTCACTGTTTTTTTTTGACATTTAATAGTAGGAGGTTTTCACTAGTTTACATTACTATAAATGGCAAATGCAATGAAAATAATAACAAACGTCGATACAGTGCCGGGGTTGGCAAAAGATATGAGGGGAGGAAACCTTTAATACTTAAAAAAAAGCTATACAGGGACCAAGCTAAATTTATAAAAATTTAAAAAAAGATTTACACTCTTCAAGATTTTATTTTCAATATGTTTAAAGTAAATGAAATAATACACTTCACCATTCTTTTATTCCACTTCTTGAAAGATCTCAACCAATCTTCTCCTCAGACAAGAAATTTCTGACCCACAAATCCAAAAAGTAACCAAAAGTCGCACGTTATCAAGTTAGGTGAGTAAGGTAGATGCTCTCTTACTTCTTCAGTCAAAAACTAGAGAGTTGTCGTATGAGAAAAAGCATCATCGTAATAGAGTACATTCCCTTCTCTTTTTTATCTACATTTTCGCTGCCATTGTCTTCTGGGCATCAACGCTCTATCAAGACTTTGACAAATTAAATGTCAAGAACTAAATAATATGAACTTGCGGATATTACTACTAACGTAACTTATTCTCATTAAATTCAGCTAAACCCTAGTATTATGAATCCTGCAAAATTAAATTATAATTAATCTCTCTTCTTTCTTTAATTCGCTTCGAAACCTCTACCTTGTATTTGCAGCAGTCTGAACGATGTAAAATATGCGAGAAAAAAAGATTAAAAGAACTATGTCAACCTTAAGCCTTTGATTATTAATTTTTGTACAACACGAAATAATCTACACGTAATCTTATTAATTAAAAAGTCCTTCTGTTTTTCTCGTCGGAAATACCCTGGCTACGACTAATTGGATTCTTGTTCAGACTTAATTTTCTAAATAAGTCCTAATTTATTTTAAAGTTCACCAAAACTTCCGTGGAAATAATACAGATGCCAAATTAAATTCGCTTTCTGCTTAAACTTGGAACGACAAAGGATTATCAAAGTTATTTCTCTAACGTAGGTATGCTTTCAAATGCAAGCCTTAAATTTACATACTAAGAATATAAGCTCAAATTACTTCACGTGCGACGCACGGTAATCTGCAGGGACAAAATAGTTAATTTTAATTAGGCGACTGTGAGCAGACGTAATGAAACATGTGTTAAGTGGAGATTATAATCTGATATTAGACTAATTGAAGGAGTCCATATAAATTATGAAAAGATTTCATTTCTTAGCTATTATTTTTCTATTTACGATTACTAAACAACTTTTGCTTTATTTATAAATGCTTTGCATATTTCGTCGGAGATTGGAAACTTATTAAAAATGCTTCTTCTGGGTCAACCTTAAATTCACTTACCTAGCTTCCTAAAATGGTTGCTATATCATCGAATTTTTATCGTTTCAGCTTCAATTTAGGCTTTGATAACAGAAGAAGTCCAAAGGTCAGAGAGGAGGAAGTTGTTCTAAAGTAAGCTTTCGCTTGGCCAAAAAGTGACACAACAGGAGATGTGTGCATTGGTGCAATGTTATGCAATAAAAACCACGACATTAAACTCGTATAATTTGTTAAGTTTAGCGATTCATGATCTCTGCATAAGTTTTACCATACACTCTTTATTCCTGAAACACAAATTCGGGATAATACAATCCTTTGGCGTCAAAAAACGACGCCTGCTGCTTCCATCGTTCGCAAACGCTTTCCTACCCTTTTTCAGGCCACTCCAACGTAAACGTGCTTAATGTCTCTCCTTATGATTGTTTTAAAATTCACGAGGATTCTGTTGCATTCTTTTTCATTTTACCGCAACAGTACAACCAACGGGGAAAAAAGTACAGAAACTTTATTGCCACAACTCATATGATAGGTTCACCCATGAGATCACTGAATTTCCTTCTATGGCTTTGACAAATACGTTGAACTTTTATTTACTTCCATTATTATATTGTTATGACATATAATATCCATCAAAACACGAACATATCGAAGAATTGGAAACGCTCAAAGGACAGGACTATTACCGTCATGTCATTGAATCGATTTAGAATATATTTTGGCCGCTATAAACTAAATATTTGCGTTTCATCGGTAAGCGATGCAGCTCTGTTTACTGTAAAGAAAAACGTCGATTTTCAGCTCCATTTTTCAGCAAAAACTATGCGCGTAGAATTGAAATTAACTACCGGCTACGTTTCAGCATTAATAATTGTGCATAAAAATGTGAAATTGATGAAAATGTTTCATAAAATTTCAGCGACAGGCATTAACAAATTACATCGTAGTTGGCAAGGTATGTGGGTGTCTGGAAACATCAATCAAAGCCGGAGAGAACAGGTGGGTCAGTGCCTGGTTTGGCGGGTCGGGAGCGTCGCCCAGGCAACCCGGCGTCTCGACGCGTTCGATACCACAAGGTCACCTCGACACAAACACGCACATATCACGGTACATAACCCTAAGTTGATGCATTTTTGACTTTTAGACGGAAACATCGGCGTTTCCCGTGTCTGAAAGGGAAACAAAATGTGGCTGGTGGAACGGACTACTTTATATCGTGGAAGGGATACATCGAACACATCACGTTTAATCGGCGCTATAAATTGTGGATGTTTTTTGATAAACGACATAAGTTATGCCCATAAAAAAGAATTAAAACCAAACACAGCTCGTTCTCAAAATATAAAATCGACAAGGATTCAATCACAGTCAAACTTATTGGCCACAAGCTAAAGTTTTTAAGGTGAAACACAGGGCAAGTCAAAAATAAATATGCTTCATTTTTTTTTTTTAAATAATTCATCCTAAAAATGCCACCAACACAACTCATCTCTTCGTAAATTACAGAAAAAGATTGCTTCTGACGAAGAAAAGAAAGTCTTAAATCTGCCAAGAGATCCTTCGAAAAAATAATACATGTTTGCTTTTAATTACTCTCATATTCAAGTCGAATATCTCACTATAAAAAAATCCTTCCTGAAGAAATCTTCATGATGTGAGACTCTCATCTCTTCATCAGTGGATTATTTTCTTAACAAATGAGCAATGTACTATTGACGAAGACAAAAGAGCCTAAAAATTGGTGAATATTTCTTACAGCGAAAAATCATTCATTTTTCTGTGAGTTTTTAGTTGAACTTGTGTATATTTATCTTTAAAATAAATCACTTAAATATTGTAAAATTTATAGTTGAACATTTTTTTATACAAGTATTGCACGTCGACTTCCCTGTCGCAGGTTGAACAAGTTTTTTTTTTTAGGTTATAATTGCGCGACAGATTAAGCAACAGACGCTCTACAAGTGCAAGTGACATTCAGATTGTCCTAGTTATTCATAAGTATGGGACAACACCCAAATTATCATACACACTGGTTACGGCGGTGTCGTTTTTAATGTGTAATGGATCGCGGAAACAACTTAAGCAAAACAACTTTCGCTTAAAACGCACTCCAGATTTTCAACACCTACGTAAAATTTATTATTTATTAGAGATTTGGTACATTTTTCGTACAGAAAGAAGGTCATCCAAGAATATTGCACAAAGAGATCTACAACGATTATCAAAATGTCCATTGGTCCTTATATTATATCGTTACTGCAAAACTCATACCTACTTAATGACGTGTATAAGTCATAAAAACTTATTGCATTATTATAGTGATAATAAAATGAATAATCGTATTGTTAATTTAAGAAACTCAAGTTTTATACAAACCTAATGGACCTTCTCCATTTAAGGAGCGACTGTTTTGGGCCACAGTGACAATATATCATAAAAAATTGTTGCTTAAAGGTGTCTGCTCATGTATTTTATATTTGCAACCTGAGACGGTTGTTTGTGATACAATAACTTAATTTCGAGCGAGCATTATTTTGCTTTGTGCGGCTTCCATATTTAGGTAAAATTGGGGTGGCGGTTTGGGCTGCCTTTCATCCCAAAGTGCAGACATCTGTGGTAGTAAAACCTCACTTAAAAGGTCAAGAATGTACCACTTATCACACATTAGTACCAAAACGTGCACCGTCTTCACCATTTCAGAATCTTAAACATTTTAATGGAATTCTTTAGTCGATTTTTTGTTAAAAATCTGTTGCTATCGCAAGATACACCTGTTTCGCAAACATTCGCACGAATTCTTTGATGCCGGTGGGAATTGCTGACTTTTACGATGGTTTTTTGTTGATGCCGGATTGTATTCAATTTTAAAAATAACTTTTGTAAATAATACGGGGGTCAAGCTTAATTTACTGAAGAAGCACTGTTAGTATTTTAAACACGTTCTATTTAGCAATAACACTCTTCGCCATTCTTTCTCTCCACTGCTTTTAAGTTCTCAACCAATCCTCCTCCGATTTTTTTAACCCCGGAAATTTCTTCTAAGCCCAAGATATAACCAATTATTATATGATTTCTAATTAAAACTTATTTATATTAATCAATGAATTTCCGACACATTTCAAGCAGTTATCAAATAATATATATTAATATTTTTCCACAGACAAATATTTACATTAAAATGTAAAAAGTACATTGGCTTATCTATAAATTCCAACAATATTTTGTCTCATATTTATAGCAAAAGTATATTAGAAACTGGCAATAAATCCAATGGCGTCTAGACAATATTTTTCTTTAAAATATCTCGTGTCAAACTAGAGGACAGTTAGCAGTAAAGATAAACACTAAAAATAGTTGTTTATTTGTGTTAATAAAATACATATGTGCAGCAAAATTGCAATACCGAAAAATATATTGCGAAAAAGTAACATTTAAATCGTTTTAAATTTTGTTGTTGCTAAAGTGATAATGTATGGGAGCACTTAATCTTCGGATACGCAACAGATACAAATTGTTACACGATGTTTTAGCGTGATTAAGAAAGAAAACGATAAATGAAAATTTATTTTAAAAGATTAATAAGTCGAAATAACTTTTGAGTGTTTTATTGGTATTTATTTTTAGCGGTGTTTTATCTCAAGGCCAAGAAGTGAATTCACAAGATGGATTTTTGTGTTCTTCTTCTTATCCGATCCTCTTCTACTTTTCAGTGTAGAGGAAGCCCGTGTTTACCCTTTCGGGTGTAAGACCACATTCTTTTTTTCCTGGAGTTTTTTTCTGGAGGAGAAATCTTTTTGTGTTTTCTTTTTTCTTTTTATTTCCTTTCGCATGACCTTTTTCATTGCTTGTGTAATTTCCGATGTCCTCTTGTTATCTTTTTTTCTTTCTTTTTTTTTCTTTCTCGTGTCCTTTTTCTTTGCCTGTATCGTTGTCCTAATATTTCTGTTATTCTTTACTATCAGTTTTTTGGACGTTAATGGTTTGTTGTTTTATTTTCTTTCAACTTTTCCTGCTCCCTGTCCCATTTCCATTCTTTTCCATCAATTGTGATTTTTTGATAATCTATTTTCGTTGTGCTTCCTTTCTGTCTCTCTTCTTCCGCCATTTGTTTTAGCTTCTTTTGAATTTCCAGTTCCTCCTTTGTCATTTCGTTGTTTAGATATATCATTTCTTGGAGTTGTTTTAACTACACTTGTTTTTCATTACGTTTTCTTTTTCTAGTGGTTTGTCTAGTTTTAACTTACATGTTTTTGTTCCTATCTGTATGGCGTTTTTAATCTGAACTTTTATATCTGTTCCTCTTTCAATAAGGTGTTCAAATTCATATATAAGGTCTGCTTTGTGATCAGTTTTTATCTTCAAGCCTGTCACAACTATATTATTTTTCCAGTCTTCTAACTCTATCTTCTACGGATTTCATCTTCTCGTTTAGTATCTTGTTTTCATTTTTCGGCAATTCATTTTTCTGTTTAAGTTCCTTCAGTTCCTCTTGATATGACCTCTGGACATGTTTTATTTCTTTTATATCTCTCATTACTTCCTTGATCATGTTCGTAAGCGTATCCGTTTTATCTTCTTTCTCGTTGTTTTTGAGGTGTTCTATTTATCTTTTTACTCTTTTTACTCCCGTTTGAATGTCTTCTATGTCCTGTTCTCTTTTCCTTTTCGAATTCTCCGACGTATACTCGTCGCTCTCAAGATGTTTTGTTTCTTTCATATCTTTCATTGTTTCTTTAATCATGTTCGTAAGTATATCTATTTTTTTATTTGTGTTTTAAATGTAATTAATTAAAAAAATATTTATTTACCATGTGAGGACATGAAAATTTTATATTTTAAATGGGAAACCACAGGAATACCACCAAAAAAAATAGCTCCAATTATAATAACAAAGCTGATGATGATCTAAATTAGATAAAACGTCTGACACAAAATCCAATTTTTGAGTTTCGACATTCTCACACTGTAGGTACGCATTTTGTATTTCATTGCAAAAAAGCACATTACAAACTACAAATTAATTGCTATTACGACAATAATAAAATGTTTTAATATAATCTGAGCTAAATTATAGTCGATGATAACAATTTTATACATCAATTTATGCTTCCTAAAGATGTCGTTGCTACTGATCGGTGCAACATGTACTTGCATTTTTATGTAACACGACGTTCTGAGAACATCACGGTTGCCTAATGAATTACATATATGATTCTCGAATTGTGTCAGTGAAGAAATTAACGTACGTAGTAAACACATCGCCCTATGACACACGGCGACCCTGTACTACTGCGCTGCTTAGTACGTTGGTACTGTGTTCCACTTTTACCGGATACACGCACCTACTAAATATCAGGATTGAACGATTATTTTTATAATAATTATCGGTCGAAATTAATAATCGTAAGATTGAGGCAGTGAATGTCGGAAAAATACTGATTTAGTATCAAATATGGGCTTGAGTCCAGGATACCGGCAAGACAAAATGATAGTTTCGGGTTTTATAGGCACATAAAGACGGATTAGAATTTAAGATACTTAACATCGCGAGAAATACAATCTTCTATTAAAAATTTGAATGCTGCTGATTTCACTGTTGACAAAAAAATACGCAGAGTGGGTTTAGGTGGACAATCTTGTAATGTAGTCTTGTCCTTGCACAATTTTAAGTCGCAAATTATTTTTTGAAAGGTTTTGATTATAGTAAGCCATCGAGAGGTCATTATAGTTTGAAATAATTAAAAATAAATATGGATTTTTTTGCAAATTCATAAGTGTTAATAGCTCCCATAATACAATCTTGGTTTCCGGTTTTGGAACCGCGTCTTCTATATTTAAAAGTAGTTGACGTTTCGACCATTGTGTCTTGGTCTTTTTCAAAACGACTGTCGTCCTGCAATTCAACAGTAAACAGAGATTTTTTTTTATATCCTGTAATTTCACTTTACTTAAGACGAAATACGAGTATAATACTTTTTGCTAAATTTTTGCATCTTAAAAACGTCTTCTGAGATTTAACTTAGCCCCGGCAATAAGATTTTTGATAAAGAATTAAGCTACGCTAATTGCCCACCAATTTATACACACCCTGTACAAATTAGTGTCTCAAATTATTTGTAACGCTCGTACTTTTAAAGTTATTAACCTTTTATACCACAGACAATAAACCTTGAAATGAATTTTCCCCGAACGAAACAATGAAACTGTTTTAAACACTATAATTATTCGCGAATTTCAGAAGAATTACTGTCAAAATAAAATAACAATATTTTATTTTTACCCATGACATTCGAGCGCCTAAGAAAGCCAACTCAAATAAAAAATAAATAAAGAAGAATACTTCACGAATCTACAATCTCGTTCGATTAACTTGGGAAGAACTAAGAGATACAGTAATCCCTCATTTATTGCGATTAATTAGTCCGCGTTAATTGATACAAATTGCGTGATTTGGCCAATGTCTTGTCAAATGTAAACCTAATATATACGTTTCCATGCATTAATTTGGCTGCTAATGTATCGAACAAGTTCAAAAATGTACATTTAGGTGTATAACACAAGTAACAAAACGTACATCGAAAGACCTATAGGAACGTTGTTCGTAAATCGAAAAGTGCCCGAAAAATAAACGAACCAAGTGCAACGTACACATGCACATATCTCTTGAAACCATTTAAACATAGGACCTTATATGTGTAACAAAGGTATTTACGTAAGGCTATTACGGGGATTAGCAGCTGTGGGCTTAGCGCCAAAAATTTATTTCCTCCAGTGTTTGCGAAACCTTAAAAACAAGCGCGCAGCAGACTATAAACAGTTCGATGCACTTTGAAGTCAGTAAATTTAGAAATTTTGCGGAAAACATTTTATTTAAGCCAATTTAATGATGCAGGAATGGAGCCGAGGACAAGTTAATATATAACGATTATTAAAGTGTAGAGTGACACGAATTAAACAAAGTTAAGTGAATTTATAAGACTTTTAGTACTAAATAAAAGTAGTGTGAGTTAGCAATCGCCCAATAAAATATTCAGTTTATTATGTACGTATCTAGATCAACTGTTAAGCTCTGTCTGATAGAGCTTTATTTCTTTCATTCGCTATAAGCAACCTGAAAATATGTTTTATACTCTGCTCAAATCAAATGATGTTGATGATGAAAAGCTTGGCTATGAAAACCCTAAACTGCTGGTTGGTTTTGTATAAAACATGTACACAGACAATTTACAACAAAGCACCTGTCGAGTTTTACAAAAAGCTTTGAATCTGCTGAAATATGAACGATAACAACCGATTTTCAAATACCAAACAGGTAACTGAAGCTTATCCATGTTTTATACGGCTGGTTCGTTGAAAATCAATACAAGTTTAACAAAACCAAAAACAATTTAAATTACCACACATATCGTTGTTAAAGCTTTTTTTTACAATCAAAATGCAAAGATACTTTTTTTAAAATTGGCATTAATGAACAAAAATAAATTTTTATTAAACATCACTTAGGAAGGATCTCTTGTAATAATTCCGTACCAGTTTTAAGATTCTAACTCTCTAGCAGTCAAAGCGTTAGTTTAAAACTGGTATTGCAATTCAACAAAAAAAAAACTTAAAAAAAAATATAAGTGAATTTTAATTAAGCTCAATTATTTCAATTAACGACTCACTTAAATAATCAAACAACTTATTCACAATCATATTCGTAGTGTGTTTAATAGTCTTAAACAGTACAATTATTTTATAATAAAACCGGTCCAAGAATTACGGTCGACCCTGTACGAAACACTTGATTTAAAATACGTGTTGAATCAGGTAGCAATTATCCAACGAATAATGACAATGATTACTACACAGTTTTAAGTTAAACGGTATAATGGGTGTTACGTAATGTACAGATTTCGGAGTTGGCTTTCACTTTGACCTGCCCGGAGCATTACCACAAGCAACCAGCTTAAAAAAGATGAAACATTCATCGAGTTACATTGTATGGAAATGAGCTGTTTTCATCGGAACAACCTTTGCTTTTAAATTACGGATGAAGCAATTATAAAAACACCATTTTAATAACGATTTGAACAATAATTCTGTATAATACAATCTTGGTTTCCGGGTTTGGAACCGCGTCTTCTATATTTAGAAGTAGTTGACGTTTCGACCATTGTGTCTTGGTCTTTTTCAAAGTTTTTCAGTCGTTTTGAAAAAGACCAAGACACAATGGTCGAAACGTCAACTACTTCTAAATATAGAAGACGCGGTTCCAAACCCGGAAACCAAGATTGTATTATGGATAACGGCCGCGAAAGCCTTAAGAATAAAATAATAATTCTGTAGTTAGGTAATTCTATTGATAAGTAGCCATAGTCAGGAATTGAATGTCTTTTAAAATGTACGAAATGGATGTCTAATATAAGGTTTCCAAAAGCGAAACACATTTGAGAATCACCAGAGTAAAATTGTTTCTCACATTGTTGCAACATTAAAGCTCGTATTTAAAAAAAAAAAAATCACTAGCACAAGAAATAAGAGAAAATAATTACGTCGTCTAATTAAGAAACTATTGCTTAAGCGATGGATGAAAAACTGTTTTTATTTGCGACGTAATTGAGTGATTAATAATTAATATAAACTCGACAGACGCTCACATCTGCCAACAAAACAAGTTCATTAACAAAATAAAATACAACCAGATTCGCCACCTGGGATCCAACTTAACGTGCATCCCAACTATTCAAAGAAAAACGTTACTTACAAGGATAATAAGTATTGGAATTCCATTTGGAAGGCTTACCTAAACAACGTGGAGAGCTTTCTGAGAAAATTAAAACTTTTTGCAAGATGCAAAGTTTAAATCTAATAACGATTAAGAAAATGCGGTGTAGATTTTAACACTTTGCATGTGATAAGACGCAATAGAACTGTTTGATGACCTTCCAGTCGCTAATTCCTTTAGCCAAATTTTCTGTTAAAAGCTTTTTGAGTTAAAATACGGCAAGGAAAAATACTACATTAAATTTATAAACATTCTGCACTTGATGATGCAAAATTAAATCCTTGATAATAAACTTCTTTGAATATGTGAAAGGATATCCACTGAATAATAATTGATAACAATATCGGATCTAGTGTCTTTTTTTACTCTGTGTTATATTAACCAACGAAATAACGAATTGTTTTATTGTAATTTGGCAAAAAAAAAGGTTTGAGTACGTATAGCGAAAAAAGTTTTTCGAAAATACCATTCGAGATGAATTTTGTTTAAAAAATTGCTTGCATTGTTCATGGAAATTCATAAAACACCACAGAAAATGTCACGAGATGAAGTCAGATGAAGTTTTGTGTCGTGAAATTATTGGAACTTTTCATGGAGACAACAAACGTTTTCAAAACAATTTCACCTCTTTAAGTATTACCCTTCAATATTTAATGGAATATGTTCGCTTTCAACAACTAGCAGGGCCAACTAAGATGTTACTCGTCAGCAGGATAATTTTACACCTGGCCTTAGCCAGCAGGAAAAAATTTGAGAGCTTTGAGAACATAGCTCATTCACCATATTTGCCTAACTTTGCAACTTCTGATTACCATTTACTTTGAACATGATAGCGTCATCTGAAGGAAGGGGCATAACAGTGCGAAATAGTGTCTATCGACTATTTTAGCATGACCCACAACTTTTACAAACAAATGTACATAATTTAGGTTTTGGTAGCTGATGAGTTAATTAGGATTCAAATTATTCGGCAATTCGATATTCGCGGAGTTCTAATAAACACAAAGCAAATTTGGAAGTTGATGTAACCAGGTCGGCTCAGTCTAAATAAAAATATAAACGTTCCCTCACGGAACGTCCAAATTTCAGGTCACGAAGACGAGTATTAATTATCCGAAATTGCTGTACAACTAACGCAAGGTTTATAATTAATTAATTATGCCCTGCATTGAACAATTGCTCAAAATATGCCGCGATTTCGTTTCGTTCATAATTAATAATAATTTCGAAGTCCAATTCGAGTCGTTCGTTTTGCCGGGGCCAAATGTTCGAACCGGTAATTCGCGCAACGTTGCAGGTCATTATATCATAACAATGTTCGAATAAAAAGAGGTAGGGAAAGATCAAACGAGAGTGATATTCGCAAATTCACTCTCGATATGCTAAGCGAGGCATAGAAGGGGAGACAGTTATTTGCAATTGAGATTTTGCGGTCAAGGATCAGCGCTCGCAGGAAGTGAATAGACTGCTAATGACGTTGCCGGTTCCTTTATTAACACTCCTGTCCAATGCAGTTTTAGATTTACGATTCGCACACATTTTTATGCATGAATTTGGACGGAAAAAAGTTATCTACTCAAACCTACATCAAAGTTTCTAGTGCATCAAAAATGTTGAAAAAAATTCAATTCTTTTTTAGAATTGGATCATTTATTACGAAGGGGTGTAAGTCCATTTTTGTTTAAAAAAATGGGAACACAAATAATTTACCTACATATAACTTGGTTAGACAGTTTATAGTTAATATATCCATAGGCTTTAACAAACCGAAAATTCGTTAGTAAATAAGATTGGCTAACCCAGTGGTTTCCAAACTGTGGGGCGCGAGACTGTTGCAAGGGGGTCGCACAGCTGTTACCATAATATCATTTTTGAATATAAACAAACAAAAACAACTTTATTTACACAGAATATGGTATATTTGTTTTGTAGCCCATTAAATAATTATTATATCTGGACAGTATTTATGAAATTAGATTGTTACGAGAAATGAGGGGGGCGCAAAATTTTTTTTATGAAAAAGGGGGCGGAGGTACAAAAAGGTTGGAAACCACTGGGCTAACCATTTGTAATAAAAATGGTTCAAGTCCATATCTCGTGGTCTAATTAAAACACTGGGTAAGCCATTTTGCAATAAAATTCGCCAACGTAATACAAAAATCTACTAGTTCATAACAAAAGCATTATGTAATTTGCAAGAAGTTAATACATATGGAGATCCATTTTCCACATAGAATTATGCTACTTCAAAATTTTCCACCAATTTATACAAGCACTCTACGTGATTTAGAATTACACACTATGTTTCTTATTTTGAAGTCAAAAGTTTAGTATATTAATTTAATAACAGTTGCTTGTCTGACTTGTGTTTTGTTATTAATGTAATTAATTTTATTATGGAAGCTACGGTCAATGAGTTAATACAAGGAGTACAACATTATTTGCATACCAGCTTTTTCTCATACATAAAAAACATGTAAACAATATAATATATCTTGCATATTAACTAAAAATGCAACTTTCAAATGTAGATAATGACCTTATCCCCAATTAAATTCTCGTACGTCTAAAAGGAAACTTGTAGATACGTTCGACCTTAGTTTGTAAAATTCCTACATATTTAATTATCGCCAGTTCGGATAGGAATTTTTGTGCCAAATCGTTTGTAATAATTTCCGTTATTATCAGTGTTGTAGAATTATTTATTCTTTGGCTATAGAATTGTCCAAAACTCAACATCAAGAACGGGAAAGTTTCGTTCTCTTGTTTAACTCTGACACACACACAAAAAACGAGTAAAAGTGGCATGTTTAGCAACCCATGTCACCCTTAATGTAAGATGAATAGTGAAAAAGATTCTGTGCTACAGTATATTGCATGACTTTAAACGTTTAACTTTAACCAGACAGATTTTCATACACCTTATTTATTATTGCAGATTATGTCAACATTTGCATCACAATTACTAGAACTGTATCTTAAATCGTTCTAGATTAGAGCGATTACTGAAAAAAAGAAACGACTGCGTCACAATAAATCCGTCATTGTCCCACAAACGTAACTTAAACCATTTACAGACATGAAAGTACCACGTAGGCTTGGCAAGTGAATAGCCGTAAGTCAGTAATTGGGTCATAAAAATGATTATAGCCGTCAGTTTGGCAGAAAAACCGCATAAGCGATTGGGAACAGGGCTAGATTAAGTATTAGCAACAAAACGGGTGGGCGGTAACACCTTAATTACGAGGGGCAAGCTAAATTTATTGATACATTATCGAAAAGATTATTTATGTTCAAAGTAATTTTCTCCACTTTGCCATTCTTACTGTTCACTCCCCAAAAGCTCCCAACCAATCTTTTTTCCGTATACTTACAACTTAATCCAATAATCTCCTTCAATAAGAACTTTCTGCACCCCAAATTTCTTTTGTCCGAAAAAATAACCAAACGTCGCACGTTTCTAAGTCAGGTGAATACGGTGGACGAGCTAATACTTTTATTTGCTTTTTAAGACAAAAACTGGAGAGCTGAGCTGTCGTATGAAGATGCATTATCGTAATGAAGCATAATCCTCTTATCTAGAACTCTACTCAAATGGCAGGTGAAGAACTAAATAATATAAAGGTAGGGCTGTTTTTTTCATTTGCAATAAATTTAACCTGGCCCTCGTAACGCGTTCGCCTTCCTTCCTTGTATGATATTACAAATATTTATAGTCATCTTGCGAGATATGCCACAGGTGGCAGGTAAAACCTCGAGCTAAAAGTACGCTAAACTGCGGTCTACCGCAAAGGAATAAAATTTGCGAACGCACGTCTTACAGCCTTGGAGTGTGTAGGAACAACTAAACAACACTTAGGCGAAATTGGGTCATAGACATTGGCCTTTCCAGGTGAGGTAAGCAAACGTATTCCAGTAATTAATAATAACAACATTAATATGCTAGAAACAAGCAATAACTATGCATATTAAATAATAATGCCTTATACAAACACAACCACCTACGCAATAATCTCGTTAAAAGTCTAAATTTAATGTTATCTGCAGGGAAAATGTCAAACAGCTTTAAACACTACCAAAACAATAAAAATTAAGTGTTAACATCATAGAACACTTGTATCCATTATGAAGATAAATAAAAATAAGTATCAATTTTAGTAAAAGATGCAAGAAAAAAATAGGTTTAAATTGATTGTTTGATTAATTAAAGTGACTCATTTTAAATAGAAATGTATGTAAATTTCTGAATTGTTTGAGAAATTATGTAGATTAAGTAAAACTGGTGTTGCATCAAAAAAGATGAATGATCTTTAATTAACTTTATTTATATTAATCCATCTTAGTTTAATTAAACATCACTTATCCTATTTTTATTAAATCTCTGGACAAAGAAAATGTAGGTATACTGTTTTGCGCCTCTGTCTCTCCTAAATTATTTTCGTGATAGTACGTAGATATTATTATTTAAAAAAAGTCTTAAGTCACTCAAAGGAGTGATTCCTCGTAGAAGTAAGATTCCTGATATTAAATTAAACTTGTATGAATTTGTGTTTATTTTTATTTATTGTTTTTATTGAAAAAAGTTTTGTTGTTTATTGAAATATAAAACGTTGGTACACGCTTCTTACAAGTAGGACAAAACTAACGAATATTGTTAATTATTTTGTGCGAAGCAAAAAAGAATGTGTGTTCAGTTTAAATAATGCGCTTTGAATTTCAAAACAACAACAAAATTTATCAACTTTTTCATACCATAAGCAAAATTGGTTGGACTTGGTACAAGTACATGTTCGTTTTTGTGCATGTACAATTTTGAAACCGAATAACTAGACCTTAGTAGAAGAAACCACACGTTTTTCATTAGTTCATTTCGTAAAGTGGCCCCAAAACTATTCTGGCTTGGTCATACATTAGAATGCATATGTATAAAACTTTTTTTACCCTTCATTCGCACCAGGGAAACAACTTGTGGCCTTTTAAAAGTTATATGTACTAATATAGTTTTTGAGGGAAGATCCGAGTAACAGAATAGCGGCAGCGGCGAAATTTTACTACGCCATTAACTCTTTCAAGGGCAGGAAAGGTCATGCAAAAAAAGACCTAGAAGGGCAGAAAAATTTTATTTGAAATTTTTAACAATAAATTGAATTTTACTATTTTCCCATTCTTTACATATAACGTTTGCTACAAAAAAAAATAATTTAATAGTTTATTACATAATTAAACCTAATTATTAATAGGTGGTACAAATTTTAGATCACCAAAAAAATTCATGCGCTGTTTATCAAACGTCAAATTCACGTAAATTTCTTTATATTATTCATAGTTAAGCTATAAATGAACTAAACTATTAGTGTTATAAAAAAAAAGTTAATAAAAAAAAACTTATTTTTTCTTAAATTCATACAATAAAATAGACACTCTACAAATACCGTAAAAAGTGTTTTATTTATTTGAATTTGCCTTTTTAGTTTCAACAATGGTTTCTAAAACTTAGATTTCTACCACTGGAGAGCGCTCCACGCACGAGGCGTTAATTTTAAAAGGTAGATTCACAATTACGTATTTAAATGTAGGTGGTACAAAAATCGTACCACCGCCCAAATAGACGCATTGTTTGGTGGTACATATTTTAGACCACCGCCCTTGAAAGAGTTAATAAATGTTTGATAAGTAAGTAAGAAGGAGATTTCAAAAGAAACGAAGACGCGAGTTTTCAATACTGATCCATAAACTTAGTAACGAAAAAATTCGAAATAACCTAGGAGTAACAGATATTAAGAAAAAGATGGAGACGAATCAGTTAAGATGGCTTGGACATCTCCTACGCATGCCAGAAAGTAGATGGCGAAAATAGGATGGGACATGCAGATGGAGGGAAAAGGAAATAGAGGAATACCAAGAATAAAATGGGAAAAAGAAGTGAGGCAGAGACTAAAAAATAAAGGAGTCAGCTGGAGAGATGTGCCACAATTAGCTAACGATAGGCAGGAGTGGAGGTACATAACAGAAATAGAAAAGCATACATCGACACCGAAAGGTAAAAGAGGAACAAGATGGTTTTTGAAAGGACGAATTTATTTATAGTAGACAACTTAAGGTGATCAAATTTGGCCAGTTTATTGATATATACTGGAATAACATTGTTTCACAACTATTTATTCACTCGATAGAGATGTATACATCCCTTTCTCAAGAGAATTCTTTACTGAAAATGGGCTAATATTCAAAATGTATTAAAAAAATCAATTTGTTTTAATTTATAATTAATGTTACATGTTAAAAATATACAAAAATTGTAACTTTCTTTGGATAATTTTTTTAGAATCCGTTAATTTTAAACAAGCAGGTTATACCAATTACCAAGAATTATAATATTTTTTTTATTTTACAGGAAGAATTATTTTTCAATACTACGTTGTCTCTATTTAATCTAGATACATTAAAAAATCACACTAAATTCAGGCTGTCACAATTTTTTTAAATGCTTATCTGGTAAAAAAAAATACTAAGAAAGTACTTGGATCAATAATAGAGCAATTTTTAGTAAGGAATTCTACTGAGGATAATTAATTTTTGGATATGTGCTACTTTAGATAACATTGGGAAATTGGTAAAATTCGCTCAGGTATAGGAGCTCGCCTTTTACAATCTGTGATAAACCCGGTAGTATAAAAAACCTGGTTTAAAATTAATTAATAGTGGTACCTATCTAAAATTGACTTATAGAATTTTGAAATTTTATTTAACGATAAATTTTGATTGCATATTTAGCTAGTCAATTAAAAATACAGCTCCTACAAATATATTTCTATAATTTTAAAGGCATTTTTTTCTTAGCTTATGATGTTTACACACAGTTTCATCACAAAAATATTTGTTTGTATACTAACGTCCGCACGGAGCATAATTTTACGACGCCAACTCCGCCAAAGAATTCGCATCTCGCGTTTACAACCGAACATAAAATTACTATAAAAGGAAATGCGGTGTATAAATCACGTTATTAAAAAACGACACAAAACTGTTTACTTTTCGTTACTACATCTAATTATCACATTTTATTGCGACCGTAAAGATTTAATCGTGCATAAAAATTCATTTCATATTTGTCGTGTAAAAATCCCGCTTGATCGAATCGTTTGTACCGGTTCATGAATCGATATAGATATGTTGTGCACAATTAATACGTATTAAACAAAAAAAATCAGGGAAAGTGTTATTTGGCACGAGGTTAACACCTCAATTGTGTAACTTTGTGACGTCCACTGGGCCACTGCACCTTCTTCGTAACCAAATGCCACACATATGCTGAATGTTAAAAAAATACCAGTAAATGCCAAAGCAATATTCGACTTGAAAATCGTTAGTTCACTCAGCGGATGTAATACCAAACTAATTAAGCGTTTAACTGTACAAATTACACTTCAAATCTAATAAGATTAACCAGTATAGTTTAAATTGCTTAATTCTAATTCGCTTCGCGTATATTTTTTATACAATTATGTACCTGTTGAGCAATGAAGGTAATTGATTGGTACACTTCTCAAAGTAATTCGCAATGGCTGGCCTTGAACACCTGATAGTTGTTTATAATTTTTATCTAAACTGCGTTCGTTGCAATTACCGCATTTTGTTAGCGGCAATCAGCAAAATAATTTCCGAAAAAAGACAATGGAAGGTCAGTTGCCACTATTATTGTTAAACTTTCTTTCTTGTGTGTGAATTATGGGTTATACGGGTTGATTGTTTGGTGTTTCCTTGCAGAAAGATTCGAAAAATAATGGCCAAAAGTACTTGATAATTGGAGTTCACGTTTATGTAATATTAAACTGTAAATGTACTGCGAATTTATAGGAAGAGTGCGCGGAAATAACATGGTATAACAATTTTTTTTAACGAACTTGAGATATCTACTGTGCTATCTTGTAGCAAAATAAATGCTTTTAAATACACTACCATAAAAATAAACAAAGATTTATCTATTATCCAAATTTACCTACATCGTGGAGACAGCTTACATTTTCTTACATTGTAAAAATGCTTCTTACCTAAAACAAAAACATATATTAGCAACATATAACATAAATTACACAGTGAGAATACAAAAAAACACTTTGATGAATGTTGGAATTATTCAAGATACTCATTTTTTATATCAATAAAAATGTAACATACAAATTTAATCAAAAAATCAAATAAGCTGAATGCATAACGTTTAAGTTTTTAGGTTGATTAAAGTTTTAGTTTGATTAAACAACTATAAAAAATATTTTTAATCGTTTTCTAGTTTCTTTGATAATCGTTATGCATGTATTGTATAAGTATGCTGTATAAGGTCCCTTATTATTTTTTTTTTGACCAAAAAAATTTCAGGGGTACCAGGCAAATTGTTGAAAACTTTGAAAAGCCAAACAAAATTTTTTTTTAAAGATTTCTGGACGAATTAATAGTCTACGTCTTGCGTAACTGTTGTTTAACCTTTCTAGAAACAATTGGGTCCATAAAATAAATTTTGATTCACAAAAATATATCCAGGCTATAGTACACTTGGCAGATTTTTAAAAAAACTTTGAAAAGCTATAAAAAAATATTTTTAATCGTTTTCTATACGATTTAATATTCGTTATGCATTGTGTAAATTTTGTTCTGCAAACAATTAAGCCCATAGAATTTTTTTTATTTGTTGAACAAAAAAATTGCAGGGGTATAAACTGGGCAATTTTTTTTTTAATGTAGAAGAGCTTTACAAAATATTTTTACTCTGTTTCTGAGCGAATCAATAATCGTTACGTATTGCATAAATGTTGTTTGACATTTCTACAAACAACTAGACGCCTAAAAAAGAGTTAGTTTCAAAACAATATATCCAAGCCTATACACTGGGCTAATTTTTAATAAATTATTATAAAAAAATAGGAGCTATGAAATATATTTTGGTCGTTTTCTAGACGAATGCATAGTAGTTACGCATGCTGTTTAAATTTTTAATTACAATATAGGTATTGGTGAATTTTTTAACTTTTTAACAATAAAAATTCTAAGGGTATGCACTTGGCAAATTTTTAAAAGCTTCGAAGAGTTTTAAAAAATATTTTTTATCGATTTCTTAACGAATTAAGATTCCTTATGCGTTGCATAAATGTTATTTAACATTTCTATAAACAATAAGACCCTAAGGAAAATTATTTTGACAAGAAAAGTCCAGAATGTGTGTCCAAACTCCAAACTATATTACTAACGCTTTTTATAGCTATTTACTGACAAATCCTTCTAAAAATATAAACTAAAAAATTGTTTTGTTGTGAACTATGTTAGGGAACCATAGATTATTACTATTTTTTAATAAAACAAAAACACTAACCATTAGTTGTAAAAATAAAATTAGGCGAAATATGAAATATTTTACGTATACGAGCAATAGCGAAAAAAAATCAACTTAAGATATGTAACAAAAAAAAAAGTAATTTTTAAAGTTGATTGCAAAGCAAAATCACAGTTTTTCTTAGGATAAAGATGTATAAACAATGAGTTATCCACATGGATATGATACAGAGTCGTGTGTTCGTATTTGCCACATGTTTTTTAATAACAGCTTCGTGCTGCCGCGAACTTAAGCCCTAAGTATATAAATGTGAACATCCGCTGGGGAATAATAACATCACAAATCTCTAAAAACACCGTCGGACCACATGCGTTACCGAACCAGGAATAATATTTATATTTCCCTTTTTCGCCAAAAAGCGGCTTGTAAACAGCAACGCCCTCGGAAACATTAAAATGCCTTTAAAAAACAAAATACCCCAAATTGTGGAACAATGTTTGATGGTGACATTTGGCACGAAAATATTTAAGCTGTCCCGGGTTATTCGGCGGTGAATGGCAAAAGTTCGGCACGTCTCACTAGATCTGTAGCAATTTATGAAGTGCAAATGGAATGTAGTTTTTTTTTGCTGGTGAAGTCTCTAAGGACTTCAGAATATCCTGTTAGATACTTTTACAAACACTTTGCGGTATAAGAATAAACCATACGTTTATCTACTGTGAGGATATGTTTATTTTCAAATACCGATTGTAAATTTGCAGCTTTTCGAATAACAAAAACCAACTGCATAGATATGTCTATAATATAATGGTTTACATTTAACAACTTTTAAGCGCCTAAAACTGTGCTTTTTGCTTCTGGCCAACAACAAAGTAAGTACAATTTTTAATTGCACCCAGCGTTCGCTTTGACAAATCTCCGTTGAAGGTTAGCAAAGAAAGGGATGGAAAAGACGTGGCTTGAAAGAAGGAGGAGGAATAAGAAAGATGAAGATAAAAAAATACGAAATAAAAGTAAAGAGAAGGGTAGCAGTTGCAGGAATATAGAGAAGGAGAAAACAGGGAAACAAAAAATGGAAGAAACATACAAGAAAAGAATACAATAAGAAAGCTTGAATTATTAAAAAGATTTCCTTATTAAAATAAATGGGATTAATATTGTAGAAGAGCCTTAAAATCTTGAAACAGGTTAGGAAAACTTACGAAAATCAGATTAATGATTGTCAACCTTATTTATGTTAATACGTAAATAGGTTAAATCAGTGTGTAACAGATAAATAAATAATCCTGCAACTAAGAGAAAAAAGTCTCAAGTCGTCTCAGACAACAAATCCTTTGAAGAGAAGAAAACTAATTTATTATTATTACATGATAATAAGCAATACATAAATAATATGAGTTCTGATAAGACAATAAAAAATGAGAGACTTATATAATGAATACAAGTGCAAATATAGTAATTAAATTGTTTAGAAATTATACGCATTTTTACATGTGGTTTATTAAGAAATAAGTAAGTAGAAACAAAAAAAAAAATGAACAACGTAAAAAAAAATCCTTTAAAAAGAGTGTTATTTTGTTAATCTTATTAATAATTATAAATAAAATGCTTTAAACAATTCAAGTATTCATCAAGCAATGTAATGAAGTTTAATTTATACCAAAAATAAGTAAATTTTTAACGAAACGTATTTATGTTAAAAAGCGAATCTCTCAAACAATTTAAGCATTTATAAATGGAGAATTGTAGTTCCTCAGCTTTTAAAAATAAATTAATATTCTTAAGCCCAACATTAATGTTTACAAAAATGTTTGTTTTGCAACGAAAACTTAAATATAACTGCCAGTAAACATAACAACTTCTTTCAATGTCACCACAACATCGACGGACAAAAACAATTTTAATAAATGATGATGATGG
This sequence comes from Elmis aenea, assembly GCA_947652605.1. Taxonomy (NCBI): domain Eukaryota; kingdom Metazoa; phylum Arthropoda; class Insecta; order Coleoptera; family Elmidae; genus Elmis; species Elmis aenea. The sequence continues at coordinate 876,442 of OX393576.1, read as the reverse complement.
TGATTTACCGTCGAAGAATATACTAAAAGAATCACGTACAAAAACTACGAAAATTCAGTCGTAAAGCTTTGAATAACACACACGAATCGTGTAGCACACGTCGCGTCCGTCAATGTAACAAATTATCTCCTTCCGAAACTACTTTCATCTGACAGCCATGTCCCATTATTTCGGCGACATTTTTTATGTTGTTTGTAAACAAAAAGCTTTGCAAACCTTTATGCAGCACATTATACGACTGGATGCCCATAAAATATCCAGTTATTAGATTAAAACACACATTTATTGTACTGAAAATTTATGGGCAATATCAGCAAACGTTACCATAAATAACATTTGATAGGAAATAGTTATTTTATAACATAGATTGAAAATTGTTGTTTCTTTTTATCTTAACAACATAGAAATAAAATATACGTTTCAACATAAAAAAAGGATCTCGAAAACCGTTGAAGAGAGAGGGATAGCTAAACAGGCAAAGATATGTATTTTTGCTAGCTTATTATTTCCAACGCAAATGAACATATTACCTCAAATTGCTGGTAAAATCAACATTTCAAACATATCAGTAACTTGTTATTTTTGTGTTCACCTGACCTGCTTGAGAAAACAACTTTCTGTAAAACAAACAAGTGAGAAGCGCATGTTGATTTGAAAACGTTTGTGCAAACACCCACAATTGTCACGCTTGGATTGATCGAGTGAAGGTTGCGGAAGTTATTTCAAAAGGAACAACGTTAATAGTTGCGAATATCTACAATAACCACAAAAATAATTGCAATAATTGGGTTTTTTAAAACTCGCGTTGGGCAATATGATCAAGGGTGGTTTTGGAAAACAAAATCGTATTGTAAAAAGCTTTGTTTTAGTTGGTACTGATTACTGTCCAATAATAAAAGTTTAAATATTACAACTATTCAACTTCATTTTCACAAATTTGAGATGAAAAAATGCTACATGTGTGATCCTTATGTGCCCAATTATTTCTGGGTTACACCGCTAATGTTTGTGTTCAACCCTTTCGAATACAAGTGGTTCCTAAAAGATTTTTTCATATCAACAAGAAATACGACAGAATCGTGGAGCCACTTGTCACATAACTCAAATTTAAGGGATGGAGATCATGTTATAAACCGTATCCTGATGTATTACTTGTTATCCTTATTAAATAAAAAAAAAATGATGGGCTCACAACGTGCATGTGTTCTAATTGAATCTGATAACCCCGGCGAGTTAATTATTGTTTTAATAGCTTCCAGCTACATAGGCGCTCTCTGGAGGGCCAAAAGTTTATTAACAACGATAAAGACTTAAACTCTATTTGGAAAAGTTATGGATTAAAAATTATTTACACAAAAATGTGTTTAAAAAGTTTATTTTAAGGTGCAAAAATTTTAATACTTAAATTTAACTGTATCCCACGCGAATAATTTATATTGTTTGCATAAATAAAATTTGAATCGATAAGTAAGACATTTTCTGTCATAAAACAACAATCAACTCTCATGAATGTAAATTATTCAGTAATATTATGTCGTTCCGCGCAATAATCAATTATAAACCGATAAATTCATGCAATCAGTCTTGGTACATCCTACGCGACGTGCATTGAGGAGCAACTTACAAACGACAATGCACTAAACATATTGACAAAGTGCTCAATAAACAATACTTTAGCACCTACTTTCATAGCGAATTGCTCAAACGCAGCAATGTATTGTAAAATGTACACTCTGATCATTAACCCTAAGTGTTTGTTCACTTATTTGCTTAACTAATTAGGTACAAGGATAATGAAGCGACAAGTGAAATGTTAGTCACAAAATGAAGACAACCTGAATGTATAAACTAACTGGTTGTTGTTGTTGTTGGCAATACTGCGGTGCATTACAACGATTGAAGTGTGAAGACCGCAGCTACATTAAAAGGGTTGTAGACATATTCTAACGTACTTATAACATAACAAAACCGTAATAAAATTTCTTAAAGACCAAGGAAGCCATGACATGTTTTTTTACATACACTTATTTATTATGCAACACTCCATTTTTGAAAAAGAAAACTATTTAACGCATAAAACAACGCACCGCGTTTCTTTTGTTTTTTAGCGATGGTCAATTTTGCTAGTTATTAAAATATTAAAATTAAAAAGTGATAACCCATGCTACAAGCAAGAATTCCTGAAAATTTCAGTGAGCCAGCGTTATTAACTTCAGAAATATCGCTATTTAAAAATCCTGAAAAAAAAATCGATGATTTTTTCAGGAATTATCAGCGCCCGTATCTCGTGAGATATTTACGCTAGGTAAGCCTAGTTTGGACTAAACGTTTTCCCGTCATTTTGGTCGTCTTTTTATATTATTTTTAAAGTTGTAAATTTTGTTCGTGAAATTTAGGAATAAAAAGAATTGAAAACCCAATTTTTAAGGCGCGTTTATGTAAAAAAAAATTACTATAATATGATCTACTCATTAAGATATAAAATTTCTTTAAGAGAAGATTCTTCAAAGAAAAAGGATAAGTAATTTTCTACATCGCTCATAGCTGTAATCATATTGTTAAATGATTCTGTATTTATAACGATCTCCATATATCTTGCTACATTATAGTTAGTCATGTATGTACATAACCGGTAAATTACCCCTGGGTTTAAATAAACACAGCCCTCGTTATAGGCACTATTACGCAATATTTTCTTCGTTATAATTGGCGCAAATTATAGATGTATACATTTTCAATTATAAGCTACACAATACATTCTACAAAGCCATGCTAAAACTGAACTAAAAAAAAAAAACATCATTCGTGCTGGATTCCCATAAAAAGTGCGTTGTTGAATTTAACTTTTTGTACTATATAATAATTAGTCTGGAATATTTAACAAAAAATTGTTTTTGAAACAATACACGTTTGCTATTACAGCAGACAGTGAGGCTTGAAGGGCATTACAAAAACCAATATTTTGAAAATAACCGAATTATAATTGGAAACTTTGTTTCAGAAGTTTTAAGAGTTCCCAGATTACATTGAAAATAATGCAAAATATCGCAATGACTAAGGTATAAGAGACATTATAAACAGTGAGAGATAAGATTTCTTGCGATTGCGAAGAAATTAACAAAACATAAAAATTTTAGACACAAAAAATCATGTATAACTATAAAAAAAGATTATATTTTAGACAAACATTGGAAGATGCTATTTTAATTATGGAAAGTTTTATTTTACATCATCAGCTACTGCAACTGACTAAGAGAGGTAAGTCTTGAATCTGGTAAAGCATTTTTGCAAGCGAGCCTTTATATTAGTGAATGAAACATTTAAATAATTTAAGCGTGCATAACTTATATCTTTCAAAATCACATTTGAGACGAATGTATCTCAAACAACCAAGCAATCAAATTTGCCTAGTTACTGAAGATGCACGTTAGTTACTTTAAAAAATCTTACAATCAAGGACTTTCGGGAATGGCTTCTATATTTAGACAAAATCGGTTGAATGACATATGAGTATCATGGGCGTGGGTAAACATTTCGTTTCAATTTCAGTTAATCGTCTATTTTAGACTGGATCGATTTGAAGGCAAATCATCATCGTAGTAAACAGTGGGCGATGTGTTTGCACAAGATGCTAGACAACATTACGACCTGATGTAGCTCATCAAAGTGTATCGCGTTGGTGGCAATTAATTATTCGTTATCAAACGCACCTCAACTGTTATCGTTAATTCGTAATACATACGAGGAGCGTTCACGTTTAGCAAGGAATTTATTTATAAACATATGTGCAACACTGCTGAACGAATGAAAATTATATTATTCTTCGATATAGTCGCAAGGCATGTGGATACACTAGCACCATTGATCAGGAAGTTTTCTGATTCCTTGCTGGAAGAGGCTTTTGGGCGACAAGTAAGTACATCCAGTCCGAAACAGATTCGACAACTTGATCATTAAACAAAAACTTTTTTTTATTTATGCTGTTTTTGATCATCTCTTCGACACTTGCAATATATTAGAAATTTTACGAATTTTGATTCTTCTATGTTTCAAAATCAAGGTTTCCATTCTCCTAGTTAGCTGAAGTTGCAGCTAGTCGCACGTGAGGCTCATTTTCGACACAAATTTTGCCTTCTCTGAAGTTTTTAGTCCATCCTAAAACCGGAATTTAATAGAGACAATTATTCCCAAGTTGTGCAAACAGTGGTAAAAATTTCGACATAATTTACGTCTTCGTTTCACGTTACAATGGGCAAAAGTTTCAAACATGGTTATTGCAACTGACAAAATAATTAACAAAATTAACAAGCTGTTATGAATCTGTAGTCAAGGGTCACAACCACACTTTCCGCTAGTTGATTTTTAATTTTTTCATTAAAACTGGTATTTATGAAAGTACTCCTGGTTAAATTTACCGCTCCTCGTATACGGGGGCGGTGGCAGAGCTAGTAAATATAGTATTCTCCGAAGCTCTCCGTGGGTGACATCAAACACTTGACGTATACCTGCCCCCAGAGGGTTGGTGTAATTCGGGCACGTGTTTTGATTCTTTGACTACGCCAACTTGATTTGGTGGCCTTTGAGGATACGTAGATCTACATATGTCACTTGGCAAACCTTCGCGGAGGAGTATTACGATATGTGTAGTTCGTTGAGGCGGAATCCACAAAGTCGATAACGGTTGAAACCTTGAATTAAATATTGCTCACTGGTATAATAGTGTACCTCGAGCAAATACTCTCGTATTTCATATTTTACTTTCGAACAAAGTGGCAAACATCTTTAATATTCACTCTAAATGCGGCGTTTAAACTGAATGCTGTTCAAATTTATTTTAGCTCAGATACTGAGAGAATTGAGAACAACTACATGCAGTTTTAGATTTGATAGTATTTAAAATGGTGCCTGTCCACGTGAGAGTAAACTACTCTCGATAGCAGCGTCGCCAAGGATACAGACCCTGAGAGTAACTCGCGATTGGCTGTATTCTTGGCGACGCTGCTATCGAGAGTTGTTTACTCTCACGTGGACAGGCACCATTATACAAATTAATTAACTAACTAATCAATCACACAACATTCAATAAGATTTTAATACATGAAGGTATTAAATGCAAGAAATATCTATAATTAAAAATTATAACGAATTTTAAAACATGAATGTACATGAAATATTTTTTTACATACATTATTTATTATACAACACTCCATTTTTGAAAAAAAAACACAACTATTTAACGCACCGCGTTTCTTTTGTTTTTTTTAAGCTTAAGTTAATGTTGCTAGTTATTAAAATATTAAAACGTGATAACCCATGCTACAAGCAAGAACTCCTCAAAATTTCAGTGAGCCAGCTCTATTAACTTCAGAAATATCGCTATTCAAAATTTTTTTCAGGAATTTTCAGCGCCTGTATCTCGTGAGATATTTGCCTAGGTAAGCCTAGTTTGGACTAAACGTTTTTCCGTCATTTGGGTCGTCTTTTTATACTGTTTTTAAAGTTTAATTTTGTTCGTGAAATTTAGGAATAAAAATAATTGTATACCCAATTTTTAAGGCACGTTTATGTAAAAAAATATATTATAAAATGATCTCCCCATTAAGATATTACATTTCTTCAAGAGAAGATACTGAGAGAATTGAGAACAACTAAATGCAGATTTAGATTTGATCATTTTAGTATTTAAAACAAATTAATTAATTAACTATTCAATCACAAACATTCAATAGATTTTAATACATTTAAGGTATTAAATGCAAGAAATATCTATAATTAAATATTATAACGAACTTTCAATCATGTAAGTACATGTATAAGTAGAAAAGAACAAAAAAGTAAGATTGCTACTGATAGAAAAGCGAGGAGAGTTTTGAAACTGGTGTAGTGGTGTAGCATTTCAACAAGAGTGAGTTAAACGTCAATAAGGTCTCGGTGAAACTTAAATGCGTTGATTTCGTTCGTGAATCGTGATGACTTTGTCTTCGCGTGTTGCACTCAGTTTATTTTGCGCTGAAAGAAAAAGCCAACTTCGTTTGGTTAATAGTAGTAAAACAGCCACGCTGCTGTTACTGTTACGGTCAACCAAGTGAGACATAGAGATTCGCTCATTCCACGGCCACGCTCCTGCGGACAGTGTAAATAGGATTTCCCTTTCTTGACTTCCTTAAGCAGAAGTGAAGTGAATTTGACGCAACACTCGCACGAGTAGCCGTGACCTGCTTAGGACGCGACACCGATCACCACAGCGAACATGGGCGGAGGTAGATTCACGTAAAAAATCCGTGACAAATTAATATTCCACCGCGAAAAGTTTTGAAGGAAATAATAGTTCGCTGCAAGCCTGCGACCACACTAATTTAATTTGCGATATTGTTTTTACGCTTCATTCGTTTTATTCATTGACGCATGGCTGCAACAATGTAATGTTTCAATTTCAGTTTGAACGGAAGATAAATTTACAAGATGCAGGAATATAAATCTTGATTAGGAACCAGGTTAACTTATTTAAAAATGAAAAGTTTTTTAAAAAGTTCATCCTCCTACTGTATTGTGTTTTCACTCTTTATGAACCATTAAAAATTTAAGTTGCTTTATTGTAAGTGCGTAGACTTAAGAGTAATTATGTTGAAAAAATAATATAACTCTGCAGATATGTACTTTCCTTTCAGGTTTGGCCAGAAACCCTACTCGTACATTTTTCTACACTACATGTTCGTTTATTTTAAAGATTTTTTTTTAAATGTGTATGCATTTATACACGGTGGTCCACTTTTTAGTAGCAGGACAAACAGTCGATAGAAAAACTTATTTTAAAGCGAATATTCCACATCAACATGGGTCCAAAAACGCTTCATTTTAAAGATACAGGGTGTTGAAATTTGCGAAAAAATAACGATAATATAATACAATAATAATATATGTATAATATATAATAATAATAGCTAATATTCGAAATAAAGAAGTAATTACCGATTTTTGCAGTTTTTAATAACAGAACATACCAATAATGAGGAATAAGGTCCGCTAAATTAACGATTAATGAGCATTTACTCTGCAAGTTGCAATTTTCTGCTTTTCGCGATATTTTTAGATCGAACTTAAGAGCAAATTTTTCGCGAAAATAGTAAAATAAATCAAATTCCACGCCAAACGATGGCAGATACCAAGAAAAATCAAGAAACACTTTTTGTTTAGAATAAAATGCTCTACCCAAAAACAAGTTCGAGTTTGTTTTTGAACAGGGCCGTACTAGTTTTTTATAAAATTTATTGAAACTGTACCCCCACAACTCCGCCACTGATTGCTTGTGGGACTTGAAATTTTCACCGATTGTGGTAACCTGTAAGGTCTTAGCTGTATACCAAATTTGGTTTAAATATATCTACTGGTTGAGAAACGGTTAAACATTATCGATATTTTTTCGAAAATTTCAACACCCTGTATCTTTAAAATGAAGCGTTTTTGGACCCATGTTCATATGGAATATTCGCTTTAAAGTAAGTTTTTCTATCGACTGTTAAAGTCCTGCTACTAATAAGTGGACCACCCTGTAGATTATTTTTTAGTTCGTTTCAAGCTGACCAAACAGGACATGGTACGCGATAGGAGGGCTATGAAATAAATAAAATCAGCTCATTTCGTCAGTAACTACTCGTTACTATTCTAGAAAAATTGCAATCATGTTTTTGTTACATGAAGCGAAAGTAAGTCAATGAAATGAGTAAATCTTGGTATCCTTCGAACTTGTAACTCGACATACATACACATTTGAGTTAACCATGTGGCCTGTCCCAACGAAGTTACATCCAAAATAACTTCCTGAATGCTCATAAAAGCGACTCTACAAATAAGAACCTAATAAAAGCATGATTTTACAAGCCTTAAATACTAAATATAGGCGCTGAAATGAAGTAAAGAAGTCGCACTTCAGTTTACATCCCGATTAAATTTCAAGGAGCAACACAACGGCAGCAAGCAACTAGCACAGGCACCCTAAATTTGGTACTTGACGGTTTTATGCCCCTTTAAATATAAAATATAGCTTTTTTATGTAATTTGCCATAAAAGTGAGTGTGATGTGTGTCGAACATGTGAATCCACCCTTAACTAATCAAGGGCATAATTGATGGCATTATGGGGTTCTAACTAAAAACACGTGTTGAGGGAAGTTGCTCCTTTAAGAGTTTTGTAAACATCCCCTTTGACTTGACTCTTACAAGGGACGTTAAGGGTCCGGTCACACAGTTAAATACCGAAGGTTACAACGTTCAGACTAAAATATGTTGTTTATAGTAATTATAAGAATGATGGATACGCTTTTATTTTTTGACCCAAGTCCTAAAAAAAAGCGGTACTAACAAGTGCACCGAAATTTCACCTTATTAAACTTGAATTTTTACTAATGTCAGGTCCGAATATTTTTACAGATTCTTTGAATAGTTCTCCAACTTGGAATGTTTTAGTAATTAATACCATGGCTTTACGCAATGTTTTTTCGAAACGAAACGATTTAAATACCTCACATTTAAAGGGTGTGTCCAAACTGGTGGACAATAATATTGACATAATTCTTAGTGAATAATTTTATTAAAAAAAGATTGCCCTAAGGACAGTTTGCCATTGGGAGACTTAAGGTGACAAAAAATAACTATTTGCCACCTTTATTAGTGTTCATAGCCGACAGTCATTATCAAGAACATTTGAGCAAATTCGTTGCCCTGCAAGTTAAAAACTTAGTAAGATCAATTAAATTTTTGTGTGTCCTTTTATTGTGAAACTCAGTGTAGCAACGATGTACGATTTCATCATTACTTATGGCTTGTACATTAAGTTTTTTTGGCCAAAATACAGTAATTACAGACTACGGTTACTTCTTAAATTGATCTTCACTGGAGTAAAGAAGAACAAAAATGTCTCCAAATGTAATAGCAAAATAAATAAATACTCATTTTAAACGCTGTACAAAGATTAATGAATTTCAAATCATCTAAACTTTGTACAAACCGACTTTGTAGGAAGATGACTACTTAAACTAAACCACTTTATTGCACGAATCTAAAAGGGCATTAAACGTAATAGTAAAACTTCGGTTTAAAATTCTCGAAAATTAATTAAATATATTTTAAAGTCACCATCCGCCAAATATTTACCAATCACGATTTGAAAGATCTGTTGCATTCTCTGCGTAGCGTACTTAAAACCATGAACATAAATCATAAAACTAGACGAAACTTGTTACAACATTTTTTACTGTAACTATTCGTTTAAACAATTAACGGTTTCATTAATTTTAAGTGTTGTGCAATTATTTCTAATTAGATCCAAGAATTCGATTAATGTAAGGCAATTGTTTTCAAAACTTTACTGGTAGGGCATCAAAGACAAGTTCCTAACGTAACAGGACATAAAAAAGCGTTATTTTGTAGGTACAAGCTTAAAGAATGCGTTTGCTTGGGTTTTACACAAGCGAGATATAAATTGACACATCTTTAATTTACCACATACAGCGCATTAACGATTTCCAGTTAAAAAATATTGGGAATGCGTTTCATAGCCGTCTTCACAAGAGCAATGTTGACTATAAGAATTACTACAAGCGCCCTGCTTGAAAACGTTTCCACTAGCTATTAGTAAAACAAGACACTTTTTAAAAGTTTCATCACCATGATCCTCGATATTATAACGTCAATTGGGCACATGTGGCGTTTAATACAGTTTTGAAAATAGAATTGCTAATTGAAATTTTATGTTTATGGGTTAGTAATAATCATAAATGTTTAACTGACGCGTAACAACTTTATGTATTATTTATCTTAACGATGTAAAAAAGATAGTAGTAATAAATAAAGCGCAGAAGCAAATTGTAAAGAAAAACAATTAAATTGTAAGTTATCATTGGTTTTACAGTATGCTTTTCTTGATTTTTTACAACCTTATTTACACACATACATTTAAACAGTTTGCAGATTCATAAATAAGAGTTATAATTTTCAAGAATTGTTCCAATAAATTTTGGGCCACAAATACTGGATATGGAAAATATTAATAGCTCAGTCAATAACAGACAAAAACTATCGCTGAAATGAGAATAAGTCAAATTTTGAAAAGCTTTATTTGTACAGATCAAGAAGATACTATCAGGGTATTTAAGAAATCATTACCACTTCGATTATCTTTTGCGTTTTTGGAAATAACCCCAACAAGATACTGCAGTCTCGAAACTGGCATTATTTCTCCAAGATATTTTTCTTAAAGATAGATGAGCAATTGTCAATCAACCTTAATTATATTAATAAATGATTCGTTTAAATAGTAGCAAGAATTCATCAAATAAATACTTATTGTTTTGAAATAAACAACTTTTTTAAAACAGTCCTATGTATTGTGTGTTGAAAAATACTGAAATGGATTTCACTCGAAGAGAGAAAGAGCACGCGCCTATGGCGAAGATGGAGGAAAGGTGCCCTCCAAGAAGCAATGAAAAGCAAAATTATAAAGGAAGACGCCTGTAACAGAAATTTATGAAAACTGGGGACGCACAGACGGCGAAAGCGATAATCCACAATTTGCAAGTATATAATAGGTAATGATACTCAAGGCTTGTTCAGGTTATTTTCAAAAAACAAACAAGATTTTCAAGATGGAAATGATCTTTCGGCCACCCTGTGCACTATGTTAAAAAAATCAATCCAAAAACGCATTATTTTTCCTGAAAACCTATCATTTTTAAAACTGCGAATCAGTCATCAGCATATCCACGTCTTATCATTTATTGTGTTCCTTGCTGCTAACAACATAAAATTAGCAACCGATGTAGACTAAACCTGTTGTGGCAAAGCAATACCCGGTCATCTAATTGAATTTGCTCGCAATGAAATTCGCTAATTACTTAACCCACTTTGAGTGGCCAATAATGGCCTGTTACGATTAATAACTGGGTTGGCTATCCATTACAAAACATTTAAGTAACGAGTGAGGTTAAATTTAAAGAGGGTTAAACGCTGAGGTCGGTAAATCGTTGGGCAGCTGTAAAAATGTGGTAGACAGAGAAATATCTGCAAACCCGGGCAGTGGGCAACGAACCCAATCGACAGAAGGACAACCGGTGCATAGATAACTAACTCCTGTCACGCCACCATTACCGTGGACAGGTTTTCCTGGTATAATAGCTGTTAGGAACCTACGGTTCATCATATATATTTATTGATTGATTCGGCAGACTATCGCCAGCCATTCATATGTACTGCAGCATGACTGGATACTGATAATTAACGTGCATCTTTGATTCATCTTAATTACACACTACACTGGTTATTTTGGAAAATAGAAGTTCATTAAAAGTCACAAGACTGGTTTTGCCAAGCTTCTTTCTTTGTAAATTAGAATAGATTGCGACTACTTTTCTGTATTTTAAGCAGCGTGGTAGAAAGGCAACAGGATTAAGCAAGTAAGCAAGGATGATAAAGATAATCAAAGGATCGTTCGAGTTTTACATTAATGAAAATCGAGTATTAGTAGCCAGTTTACCTTTTTGTTTTGATTTTATAGACGAGGGGCTGGCCTCGTGCAATTCTGTTTCCGTTTTAAAAGCAGCTGCATCACAAAATGCAAACATTTTTGTGCACGACTGCTGCAAGTCTTAATTACTGGCAACCGTAGGAGATAATACTTATTTAAATACAGGTACACTGGAAGCAATCTCGTCCATTTAATTGCCCATTTAAATAAATAGGTGATATCGAAGCTGGCCGGGATGAAATAGCGTGTTTATAAAAGATGCATGTTTATTAAATATCTTTTGTGGTGGATGCTATTTATACTATTTGATGAATACTTGAATTATTGAAATGATTTATAAATACCTACATACAAAGAAGTTTGTTTTAATACAACCAAACTTAATTAAAAATCCCTTATATGTTTTTCTCTAGCCGCAATGCAACACCAGTTTCTATACTCTCGTCTCTTCATAACAAGCAACCTTATTCATTTTTATTTAATCAAATAAATTAGATAACTTATGATAAAATGAAGAGTCTTGAAACTGGTTTTGAATCTCTACAAAAGACCAGAACGGTAAGTGATTTTCAATTAAACTTATTTATATTTATGCTTGCGAATTTCAAAGGTGCCTCTTTAAGTATACTTAATAAAAAGTAAATAAAAACATTCTGCATTGGATATCAGCAGTTGTTATTTTTTTATTAAATTTTTTTTTGGGATTGGATTGAAAACAAACAAGTGTGATTTAGATATACGTTAAAAAAATTCTTAACAGCTAAAAATATAGCTCGCGAAACAAATATGGGAACTGTAATTGTATTTTAATTTTTTTTAAATACTTTTCATGGACTTTTATTCAAATTCAATTAAAAACTACACTAAAACCTTTTAATTGTCACTAAATCCGCAAAAACTGAGCTATATTAATTTTAGACGTATAATTTCCTTAAAAGACATTAATTTGTCTATAGAAGAACGTAAAAATATATAAATTTTTGTGTAAAAATATTAAAATCGTATTCAAAATTTAACAAAATGGATATAGCATAACTTATGTGTTATTTCAAGTTTGACTGACAACCACTACAAAAGTATTGTAAATTGAATCGTCTAAAAGATTTTCTTTGGGGTTAGTAAGTTGTTAAATATGTTTTTTTAAGAAAAGTTTAATATTTTCAAAAAAAAAACTGCACAAAAATTATTAATTTCACGTACTATATATATCCTCATACATTTTTGAAATAAACTTTGATTTGGAATCTCTAAAAATAAAAAATACAGTTGCACGAGGTACAAATTATTTTGCAAATTTTTGTAAATTCGGAAAATAAAATTTCTTGAAATGATCGACCCCACGGAACCGGACTTAAATAAAAATAAATGTATGTAGTATCCTAGCAATCTATGTCCTGCCTCTTTTTAAGTAAACTGTGTTATCCTTGTTTCTTTTGGAACAAAAGTTAAAGAAAAGTAAAAACATTTTAAAGAAATTTAGCCCTAAAATATTTAATGTGGGCCATAAATATTTGCTCTTGCGCAATTTTTTTAAATTTATTTTTGCTATCATGGCTAATTAAACTTAGGACCATTTAACAAGATTTATTTATTTAAATAAATTTTAAGAACTAGAGTAGGTTAAATTGACGCGACGGTAAATAAAAAATATTTGCTTTTATTTTACACAATACGCACATTATATACATAGAAGCGACGCGTATTACGAAATCGAGTTAATATCTCGCACTTACCTTTCTCAACTTTCGGGATTAATGGCGCCACCTCGGGTCGACCGTTGTAATTTGTCAGCTGTGCGAGTTGTCCACTTGGCGCTGCTAGCTTTTCTGCAAGTAACGGGTTTGCAGCTGCGATGGTGAATTTCAAAGAAGTTGAGCGTCGTTCTAGTAGCGCGCTCTTTGAGGATATGTTCGAACTACTAACAGAGTGATCTGTATGCGAGTTGGGGACATTATTGTTTTCTTCTTGCTGAAATTTATGGGCACGTTAGCGACACCTCTTACACATAATATCAACTAAAATTAAATTTATTACAATATAAATAACAAATATATTATGAATATTATCTGTATTACAGAATAAACAATTAAAATGAATAAGATTAAAATTACGACACTTATGTGACATTAAATAATCAATATTACACAAAAAAAATGCTGTCAAACTTAAACAGTTAATTATTTAACAACAATAACACTTAAAAATGCTTCTCAAAAGTAAGAAAACAGTTTTTTATTCCATCGTTACTTAAAAATATAGTTACAATTGACGGAGCTTTATTAAATTAAACCATCTAGTAATTTATTCCATTTGATTCTGTTTTTGCAAAACGCCAAAACGATTTCTTCTGTCTTTATAACAGCAGAACATTAAAATTTGCAACTTTGTTTAGTTAAAAGACCGCTAATTAAATTAATTAATTGTATGCGCGTGTTATAACACTATCAAAGCAAATGCCTCTAGCAACAACAACACGCTGATAGCAGGGTGAATTTTGTTTTAAATCACGTGAAATGCCTTATGCAACGAAATAAATAGTCTAAAGTTCAGTTTAAAACGAAAAATGTTGAATTTATTACTCCCTACATGTGCGCGTGAAAAATAAAAGTATAAATTAACATTGTCCGTCATTACAAATTGCTGTTTGCAAATAACTTTAGCAGATACGAGGATTTTTTAACAGTTTTTTAACGAACGAGCGCGTGTACTTTAATTTATTTATATTATTTATTTATTTTAATACCACGCGCAACTTCTGCTTCTTTCAAACACAATAAAACTACATACAAGATATTTGATTAAAAGTTTTTTAGTTTGTATTTCTATAGTTGCTTTTTGATTAAAAATATTTTTATTTTGTAAAAACATTTACATGTAATTATGTTATTGAGCAGTTTGTTAAAATTTGATTCTATTTCGCCAAAAAAGCAAAGACTATTACCTTCAAAATGTTAACAACTTTGTAAATTTCGTATACAATTTTGGTCATTTAAAGTTGGACTTTTAAGAAGTTTTTGTAATTTACAGTCTAAACTGTTTTTTTTTTTTGCAGACGATCACAACTCAAACGCGTCACAACGGAGAATTTCCATACCTTAATGTCGTTGGCGTTGAATTCATGGAAGAGATGATCTAATTCGAAATTCGTGTCCCCAAGTTGCTTGAATATATCGTCTGTGTCTGGCATTTGTTCATTTTCTTCAGAAAGTCCCGGGACTAGGGACGTAAGATCGGACTGAGATAATTCTCCGAGTCCACCAGCGGCTGTAGCAGTGTTTTGCTGACCGACTGCCACCGAGGCTGCCTCCTGGAACAGGAAAAACTTTTATTATATTAATCAGTTTTAAGGAAGGAAAATATTGCAGAGAAACACAAATACCATTAGGTCAGCAATGATAAAATTAGACACCGTATATAAAAATTATAAACAACAACAAAAAATCACACTTTTTTGACAAATCGCCAGATCTGATGATGTGTTGGCTTAAGTTTAAGCCAAAAAACAAGAAACACTGAGGCCAATTAAAAAAGTTTAAGAATTAACTATGACTCGCCGTGATTTACCCAAACTGGAGATGAAGATCAAAAAAATAATGAGAAAATGAAGTGCGTTAAAGATTAGAAGAGAGAAAAGTCAGTTGGAGAGAGGTGCCAAGAATGAGAAGAAGAAGTATATATTTTAATTTAATACTGCTTCTGTTATCCTTACTTGTAAACAGGAAGAGAGGTCCACCATTTTACCATCATTATCGGGACACCATAATAAGTCGTTGTCAATAAAGGGCATCGCCAGCGACATAGGCGACGGCGCCCCTAGGACACGAGCCCCCGCCACTTCGTGGCCGTGGGACCCGATCGCACTGGCTTACTGGATGATTCACAAAAACCCAGTCAGATTTCCTTTTTTTATTCACCAAATATCTGTAAAAAAAAAACAAAAATTACTATTACAGGTTTTAAAAATGTCTACTCTGCAGTAACAATTTTTCACCAAGAAAAACAAATAAAGGAGTGATTAAAACAAAGGAATCGCTATTAATTTTTTTAATTAATTAGGAAATAATCATGAATTACAGAAATTTTTATATTGGCTAAAATTTTTAACGATTACAACTTATAACAGTATAAGTTATTGGTTTAAGGTAGTGACATTTCCAAACATTTAAATTTTTCCATTCCAATAAAATGTGAAAACTCTAGGTAAATTTTTAATTATTCTTAAGAAATATTTTCCGCTTTAAGTAATAGTGCCCATGAGCAACAACTTGGAAACTCTTGATAATTGCAGATAAATAAAAACAAATGATAATTCCAGAATTTTCATTTGTAAGTCTGCATCACCAAAGATTTTTTTGTAAACATTAATAGGTACTTTAAAATGTGACGTGTATATTAAAGAAGCTCCTTATTACATGTTAAACGTTTGGCGTGAAAACACCAAAAAAATCAATCAGTCAAATAATTATTCAAGTAAAAGTATATAGATATATAATTTTAAATTTGACTTTAATGAAAATTAATTTATGGTAATGGAGCTCCATTAATTATCGGTATATGCAGATGTTTATCTATTTAGTAATAATAAAACTTACATCACTTTCACTATTTAATTAAGAGTTCATTTCTCCCGATGAAGTGAAAGTTGTTCTAAGACCAATAAGAGAAATGCAACAATTTTTACTATGAGCATAACGTAAAATTACGACTTTGAAATAATCGATTTCATGGTAAAAATGTAACTGATGATATCAGTGAAATTGTGGGTGTTTTTCAGGCATAAAAGATTTTTTAAACAGCGTATAAGCTATGGTTTCCACGAATTAGTTTGACAATTTTAAAACAGTATTTGTAAAGGCAATCTTGTTCAATCCATTATAATCATCTACTTAAAACGCAAGTGTTGTGTTTTTATTTAGTACGTAAAATCATAAAATACAGCTATGTAACTCAATACTTTTAAATTACGAAATTTCTCCAACTTAAAAAAAAAAGCCTGGTAATCGAGTTTTTCCAGAGGTTTGTTTCAATGATAAATTTTATTTTTAATAGCAAATAAGGTATTTGCTGGTTTAATTTGGAATAATATGTAAAATTATTTTAAACTATACAATTTTCAAACGAATTTTTAGGACTTGAATGCCCAAATCTGATTTTGAACTCAAAAGTCAACTTATAGAAAACTGTACTTAACACAGCTATGAACCTATTTTGGTATTAAATATCTCGTCGAACAACCACATCTACAGTTCAGGTTTGAAACTATGGGGTTACCAAGGTTACCACGTGCTTCAGTTGTTTAAAAATGGCTGCCAAAGATCGCGAATCCGGCAGCGATGAAGACAAAACTAGCGAAATTAAAGAGTACGATCCTGAGCTCGATTTTTTTAGTGAAAAATTCAATCCCCTGAAAGCTCTTACAACTGCTGGGGTCAAACCTCCCGTTGTAAATGCAACTGTTTATGACAATTTAGCCAGATACCTATCAGTGTCGCGGCAACAACAATCAAGTCAGCCGAGACAACAACCATTCCTTGCAGCGGGAACTTCAAATGTCGAAATGAGTTCGTTTCCACAGCAATTGGGAATTCCACAACAATTGGGAACTCCACAGCAATTGGGAATTTCTAATATTGAAAGGAGGTGGTTGCCACATCAATGTGAGTTTTTATATTTTTAATAACTTTTTTAAATAGACAGGGCCGGATCAAGTCAAAATTTTATTATTAAGGGATCGTCTTTTTTTCAATTACTATACAATAAAAATGTTCTTAATAGTAATGCTGCATTAATAAATATATAAAGGTGTTTTTCGACATTATACATTCTCAGGAATTTTAACCCCTCCGTTTCAAGTTCCAAAATATGTAAATCCGGCCCTGCCATTAGCAACTATAAGTAAATATATATTAGTTTGCTTACAATGCAAGAGCACCATAAACGTTTTAAACCCAGGGGCGGATCTACATAGGGACTAATAGGGCTTAAGCCCTGGGTCCCCAAGTGTCAAGGGCCCACAAAAATTGATCTATTATCATAAATTTGTAATACTTTTTAATTAACAATGAGCACCTATCGTATAGTAAAAAATAGTTAATATTATTGATATAATGAATATATTTCAACTCTGATTTTATTTTATTAACAATTAATTTTCAACCCCAATTTAAAGATTCTTCGGGAGCCCCTTTAGACTAGGCCCTAGGCCCCGAAAAACCTAGATCCGCCCCTGTTTAAACCATGTGCAAACGTTTCCCAAATTTATTAGATCGTTTAGTAGTTTTTCCAAAGAACTGTTTCTTATTTTGAGGGAAAAAATGAGAATGAGCAACTTTTAAAAATCAAAATGAACAATACAATTCTATTTTGAACAAAATGCAAGCAAGATATTGATCAAGCTATATCAAGTCTCAATAGGCAGGGTCGCCGAAAGGGGCGCATGATGGGGTTTAATTCCCTGGGCCCAGACCAAAGGCGGACTTAGACCTTTTCAGGCCCATGGCACTAAACCTATGGGGGTCCCTTCCCATTTTATTAATTTGTGTTAATGTTACCTCGATACCTGCGGGTAAAAGAGGACAACGATGACGATGGTGTTAGTGGGGTAAAAGTTATGTTAGGACCTATTTTGAAAAATTCGACGCGTCCTCTTTTCTTCGAGGGCCCCTAGCAGCAGGTGCCAGGTCCGACACCCGATAAGTCTGCCACTGGTCCGGACAGCATCGCACAATGTTTTTTTAAACGCGCTAGTATCAAATAATTTATTTACTTGGGGCCCACGTAATTTTTTCCCGGATCCTGCGATGTCTAGACGCCCCTGGTAATAGATCTCCGGTAGTTACAGAATTTCGTCTGTTACCGCGTTTGCGTCAAGATTTTGAGACAAATCTTGGGGTCGACTTACAGACGAATAAAATAAAAAATTACTAAATTTTCATAGAAAATTTAAAAGGCGACCTACACAAGAGACTTATACATGAGCAAACGGTTTACATGTATTATGATTATTTTTGCACACACAAAGGTAGATTTCAAGATTGCGAAGAGATAGGATGACACATCTCAAGTAAATATAAATAAAGATTTATCTACACTATACTTCTGGCATATGCGTTTTCATTGCCATTAAAAACAACAACCCACCTGTCACGGTACCCTTGATAACCGACCCACTACGCACACAATATTTATTTTCACGGGTGATATTTTTTAACGCCCAATAGACGTTTTTATACTTTTATGTTCATAAATTTTATCGTTGGCTAAAAATTACTTTCAATCTAAAGTAGAGAAAAAATTTAGAATTGTGTTATAAAAAATGATGTTTTGTAAAGCAAAACCATAAACGAACATGGTTCTTTGTTGTACCGTTAGTGTGTTACTATTTCATTCTGTGTATTATATTACACATCGAACACAAACAGAACCGTTTATTTATTCAAGGAAGTTTGCAGCGACAGAGAATTTTATTACTTCCACGATGTGCAGTAAAACCTCTCGGTAGAATGCAACAGGACCAATAAATTTCGTAATTGGTCGGATGTGTATGTACAGTTACAAATTTTGTTTATAAACATAGAACCGTGGGCAATGTTATTATGAAGTCATTGACAGTTAATTTAAATATAGACTTTTGTTCCAGTGCTCCCGCTCGAATTCGGGAGCAATGGCCTGCCTGACAGACTTGGCACTGTCAGGCAATTCACTGGCTTTTGACACAAAGTCGTTACGCAATTGATGCTATTTTAATAGCTCGAATATGAAAAAAAAAACAACGAACAATAAATCGGGAGTTCCATTTATCGCGCACAATAATTTTGCCAGTGTCGGTCAGTAACCCTGAACGTAGCGAAAGAGAAATTAAACTCGGCTTGGTTTGTTGAACGCGAGAAACTTTCTTCGCTGATGTTATTTGACAGAACATTAATTAATTTATTATTTTATGAAATTTCAATCCGTGCGCCGTTGCCCAATTTATTTACACACCGCATCGTAAATTGGGTTGGGCGCAAAACTATCAAAGAAAACGAGAACTATTTAATATTCTCGTTTTATTTGCATGCCATAACCGGCCCTGGCTCGCTCGCACACAAATCTAACAGGACAAAACGTGTCAGGTAGTAGTAAACGGTAGTCGCATTGATTAAACCCATTCATTAATTACACTTGCGGGTAACGAGCGCTATAAAAATGTACGACAATCACAGCAAAATATTTTGCAACGCTAATTTTTTCGCGTAACGTTCTTTAGCAGGAACACGTGAATTTTTCGCAGGAAACAGCTGTATTAGCGTGACTCATTTGCTGTTTATTAAAATTGACTTTTCGTTCATCATTTTTGATGTGATAAACCTTGGAGCAGCGTAATCGTATGTTTAGAAGAGTTTCAAGGAGATAATTGTGAACTAACTAAAATATTTTTTTGTGAATTGTTGGATTATTTCAGTGATTCACTGATCGTTATAAACGAGATCGATTAAAAATCACTTACTGAACAATCTCTAGTCGAAGTGCAAGACCAGTTTCAGGACTTTCGCCTCTTTTTCAGTTGCACTCTTATTTGTTTATTTATTTAAATCTATTTACTTACAAATAAGACTGTAACTGATAGACGATAGTCGTATTGCATTACTACAAAAGATGCCTAATAAGGCTTATCTATATTGACTAAACTATCACCTGCGGGATATAAACTTTATCAGTGTTCTCCCCGGATTTGTTGTTGCGGGTGGTCGTTAAAAACTGCTGGCCGAACACTCACTAAAATAATTAATTAACTAATAAACATAGTGCTTCAGTAATTTCTCAGCCGGGCGGTCAAAAACATTTGCTGGGCCCCGCAAAAAGAGCCTGGGAAGAACACCGCTTGGCCTTTTCAGAATTTTCAGTATATTTTTTTTAAATATCTATTCCAATTAAGAGACTAGTCTCTTTAAAAAATCTTTTAAAACTGTCATTCTTTTATCGGTAGCTTATTTCCTTAGTTATTTTTAATCGAATAACAAAATAATCTGTTGATGAAGATGCGAAAGTCTTGGAGCTAATCAACTGTCGAAGAAACGAGATAGTTTCTTAACTGGTAAAGATTTTTTTAAAGAAACTATTCATCTAGTTTTGATTTGTAATTAAACTTATGCAGTAACTGGTGAGTTGGGGTTTATCAAATCAGATGAAAGTTAATAATTGCTTCTCTGAAAAGACCAACAGCGGTAGATGCACGATGATCCATATACCTTTTAGTCAAGTAGGTACTCTTCTACATTTTTAAAAAGTTATTTTTTTGAACGAAGTGAATTTTCTCTAGTCGCAAGGATTATTTTTCATTTTTGGGTTTAGTACACCCTACTTTACCTGACGATTTTTGAAAAAGTATTTCTCTTTAAGACACTTTAATATTCAAAAATTTTTAAAACGTTTTTCAACTATTTCTTTGTTGCGTTCACTCCAAGTTCGATAAGTTTTATATTTACATACGTCACTTGAAAGTATTTTGTGTGGACTTAACAAAAAATTACTTCTATATTTTTTTCAAACCACGAACAGAGAAGGTAGCTAATACTGCAATTGCACAAATTGCATAAAAGTAAATAAGATTCCATAAAGAATCAAGCATAATAATATACAAAACAAAGAATAATTGAACGAGAAGCTTGAAAAATTTTAAAACTATGGGCCAATGAAAATTTTTGTTTTATAATTGGGTTATTTTTACATGAATTTTCTAAGTGATCCTAATAAACATTGAAAGCTTCTAGCACGTCGCAAGACATTTTTTTAAATGAATTATCGGTTATTTTATAATGTGTGAGCCGTCGAAATTAAATTAAAATTCGCAAAGAAGAAATAGTCGATGTTTCATTAATTAAAAAAAAGTTCTTGTTCCAAGTAAGGAAAATAAAAACTTAAAAAATGTTGGTGTTAATACTATTCTTTAACTTTTAGTTAAAATGGGACGATATTAAAACGTATTATAAAAATTTATTGTTTAGGGAAACGGCAATTAATAATTTTTTTTTGAAAAGAAAGTTATCGGTCTCAGCACACTGTCGTTAAGTGTATTAAAAAAGTTCTGAAGGTTTGAAGGCGAAGTGCAAAAAGCGAGGAAATTAAAGTTTACCGAGTTTGCCAGAAAGGCTATTGAACTCTGAGATAAGTTTCAGAGATAGTTTCACTGATTACTTATTTAACTAGGAGCACCAAATTAAAAGGACTTTGTTTTTACTTTCGCCATAACTAGTATGTGGAAGTAATGTTTGCAATTATGGACGTTTTCAAATCTGAGTTAGAATAGGACGAATAATTTCTTTAAAAAAAATTGTATATCACAAAAATTCGTTTAGCATCTATGCATTTAATGCACTAAACTCGGAAAATACATCCCAAATTTTATTCAATTATAGATTTTAATATATTTAATAAATAAGCCATTTGCGTATTTTGGAAAGTGAAACAACTTGTTTATTCTAAATCTTATGTTTACAAAACAAAATTCTTGCAGATCTATACAGAACAAAACAAGGAATTTTCCAAAGTTTTATTTACAAAACAGATTTCGAAATGTAAAATATTTAAAGTACGTAAAAAATAATTAGATGCTATATTCTTAATAGCATGTAAATATTTTAAATGTTTCATAGAAAAAAATTATAAAACTGCTACAATCTATTGGTAATTCACGACATTATAAAAAAAAATTATTGAAGAATTTTCATTCACAAGTTTTTATGACGAAGCCACTATCGAAAATATAGTTTTCCAATCAAAATTTTAACATGGATTACAATAGATTTACTTTTTTCAATTCCGTCCAGCAAAGGAATTTACACGATCTTTATGGTTAACAAATTTAAATATGTTAATAACTTTGTAAATTCCACGACACTATAAATATGTTAAATATTAATTAATATAATAATAAACATTGCAATTTATTTTACTATAATATATAGACTTGCATTAAGTTACTTAAACTTTTTACATGCATGCATGTTTTTTCTCTACGGAAGTCGTGAAATTAGCATAAGTAAATATGTATATTGCAATTGTAATTTCACTTAAATCATTTTTGTTTAACACTAAGCCAATAAACGTATCCTGTTAATTATAATTATTTTTTGAATGGAGGATGGAATAAAATTATTAAATAAATATATAAGCCAACATTCTCGCGTACAGTTTAAGTCACTTTCAAACCGATATTAAATTGTTTTTTTTTTAAATTATTCATGACTTAATACTTACATCGATTTGAATGCTTTTGCAAATTTTGGAAACATTATATAGATGCTTTTTTGGGAACGTGATAGTTTATTAGTCATTACAAATTTACGTCTCTGTAAGTAGACATTAAGTTTGAAAAAATAATCCGCTTCGCTCGCCTTATCTCGCGTTCTCTGATTATTTGATTCTCAAGAACAAAATTGACTACAAAAGTGTACATCAACTTGGCATCGACCAGAAAATTTTTGACTTGTCATTTTCGAAATATTTTAGTAACTTGGGTTTTAAATGACACACGGTCCAGTGAAACATCTTTTGTAATAATGGCATTATTTAGCAAAAACCAGGGCTCGAAACCGAAAAAAATTTTGGTTAATGGTTAACGGAAATCGAGAACTTTATTTTTATAACGGTTTTTGTTGAAAAACCGGTATTATTCGTAAAAAACCGGTTTAGAAAAAACCGGTTAAATTAACCGGTTTTTAAAATTATTTAGATCAGGAATGCAAAGTATGAAAAGATATTATTTATTTATAATTTTATAATAAATGTACAATCAAGAGTTCAGTAATGACTTTTGGTAAACTAATCGCATTTACTACAGATTTTGTATTTTTCATAGTAATTTTTATTAAAAAAAGACGTTAAAAAAACCGGTTTTTTATTATTTTGATTAAAGGTTACCGTTTTTTTTGCCTTTAAAAGTAACGGTTTCGGTTTCGGTTAAAAATCACTTTTTCTGACAAAAAATAACGGTTAACCGGTTTTTTAAACCGGTTTAAAAAACCGGTTTAAAAAACCGGTTTCATGCCCTGGCAAAAACACAATCTTGTAACAAGTGTAAAATTGGGCACTTCTCGGAAATATGTTCGATTGTTTCGACCATTCTTGAAACAATTGATTGGGAATGGTAGAGAACATACCGTTGTTTTCGATTTAAAACGGGTTTTCACGACAATAATAAAGACAATCGCGTAGTTCCTTTGTTCAATCATTCGAAGTGCTAACAAAGTACTTACAATCAAAAGAAACAATGGTTTTGTGGTGGGAGAACAACTGCGTCTTCACAAAAAAAAAAACAAAGAGGAGACACTAAATTTTTGGCAATATTCTACAGCTACTTCTCAAAGTAATATGAAACTGAGTGATAAAAAAGGTTTAAAACTATTATTTTTCAAGAAGTTATACAAACTTAAGCACATTTTCTCGCTTTGGTACCAGTGAGAGTCTTAAGCGATCTTTCCAACATATAAAACAAACATTTTCGCACCCATCTAGAATTCTGCAAGACATATACATCATTGTTCATTGGTTGAAAATGAAAAATGGTTTGAATAAGAGATTTTTAGTTGAGTTTCTCTTGCTTAAACATTTTTGGAAGTAAAACCCGTTCCATTAAAAACGAATTACGAAAAATCTGGCCTCCCAAACATAATAAAGCCGTTGTTATATAAGGCAACAATAATTTATTAACTATACATGCAGTTTCGTTTCTTCTTAAGGCGTTCGTCGCCGTCATTTCAAATTTCGTATTCATGAAACACAGGACATCAAAACAAAGTAAATAAAGTTGACGTTACCGAACGAACTGCCTTATTATATCATACGAGCTATTGACGTAAAGTACGATCAAGTTTTAATACAATTTCACTTGCAACATCGTACACAACATTGGCCGTAAGGTTAATGACCGCAAGTTCGCGTACTCCAGTGCGAAGCTCTCACGCAGAGCGCGGGGTTCACGTCAAACGAGGCCCGATGAAGCCATCAATCACATTCTCAATATGTTTACTAAAACACTCACATATTATACGCACCCACGCATGTCATCGTGTGATCAGTGATCACACTGAGCCCCACATATACGTATTTAGTCTAGATTTCGTTTTGGGCTTGCCTCTCTCCCGACGACACTTCTTGGGATGTGCGTGAAGCTGGAGGAACCCATACCTCGAATACGAGTGGGTGTCAGTAAATAATTGGCCTTGGTCAATTAACAAACGCTAATGTCGTTACCATGGATGAAAGTACAAACTTTGACAAGTACAAATGCAAAGTTTGAAATCAAAAAGTCCAGTTGTTTACGAAATATGAATTTTCTAAAAAGCCATGACGGGCGAAAATTTGAACTGAATTTGAAATCATGATAAATTGGGCATCGAAAAAGTATCAGCTAAATCCAAACTGAATAAAAGCGAATGAGGGTGGCAACATTCAAATCAATCTGCAACCAATGTGAAGATTGTACGTCGAACTGTTTGTCACAAGGCGATTTTGACATAATTTTTTTTAGCCCATACGTTTTAAGATACATATTTTAATACTTCATGCAACAAAAACGCCATTGCCTTAAAACTAATACCTTACTTTTGTTGCAGTGCCCATAAAAGTTGAAAGAAAAGTGTTCACGAGAAATGTATTTACAAAAATGGAAAAGATGACAGGCCCCTTGGCAGCTTTAACGAAATGGAAAGATGATAGAACGCGAATCAAGGTAAATACATTGAATATACTCAAAACCTAATGTTCCTTGGGCACTATAAACTTTCTTATAAATTAAACTAACCTCATATATCACGTAAAGTTTAAAGTTTTCGCATTTTAATATTTTAGTGACTCCTTACAATTATGGAGTTTTACACTAAAAAAACATGTTTTAATTGATGACGACTGTCAACTGTTTTAATTTACAGTGAATAATTTTCTTTATGGGGATGAAAACCAAAATTTTAAGTGTGAAATAACGAAAACAGTTGACGATTTTATTTTTTTTATTCAAAAAGTAACTGAAGCTGGTTTATTCATTTGTGCAAAAATCTATACCACGATTATTGCGTTAAAAATCACTGAAATTTGTCCAGATAAACTTTTGTGGTAAAAAAATTAAAAACAATCTTGAACAAATTGAATTTGTTTTATAGAATTAGTATCATTTTAGAATTATAAAAACCTCATTAATATAGCTATCGAAAATCACCGCTATAACTTATTAAAATCCTTTTACTTCCAATTATAACGCGATTAATTTTTAGAACATCATTACTTTTGCTTTTTATTTGCATTTAAAAATTTCTCTTTCGTTTGGTCTGTTACAAAATTATCTGCAGCGAATGCTAAGCTTCTTATGCATTTTATTGAGTGGTCCGAAAGAATGAGGAAATAAAAGTAGTAACCTCAAGCGTGGACGGATATTTAGACCGAGGCAAAGCAGTTAATTCATTTCAAGTTTATTTTCTATTTCATGGGTAGAAGTCTCACTGCCTAGTTTAAAAAGAGACGGAGTTTTGTTGGTAAATATTATGTTAGATAAGCTAAATCGTTTAGTGCGATTGTCATGTTATGTTACCGCACTTCTAAGTAAAAAAAAACGTTGTTAGCTAATTTTAAAGGGAATTGCGATTACAAGAGTAAATAATTGTTGATGTAGATTTATTGCAGGAAAAAAATTCAAGCTATTACAAGGTGACTGAGCGCATGTTGTTTTAAGAGAATCTTTAATATTAAGAGCTACAAAATATTACGAATTAAAAAAATATATAATTAGAAAATTGTCAGCAAGGAATGTTTGTTTTATTGTCTTCAGAAGGACAAAAGTTGCTCCTTTTTCGTGTTTTTTTGGTATTGTCCAAACTTGATTGTTTTCATTCATAAAAAAAAGTACATACACTGAACACCTAAAGTAGTAATAAATCAACCCTAATACCCCATTTTTAAGGCCGATCAATCACTAATGTAAAAAAGGTGTGGCGAAAATTGTTACATCTTTAACATCTGTAATTTTTATTGACTGATTGTGCCTAAAATACACTTTCACCATTAAATGAATTTTTAATTTTCTATACGTGTTTGTTAATTAGCTTTAAAATTTTGAAAGTGGCATTCCTGGGAAAGATTTTTAATGGATCATTAAAATTAGTTCGCGTTGGTACCCCTTTTTGGAAATAAAAGTAAAAGTGATCGGCTCATGTTGGACAACACAAATTAATAATAAAACTATATTAAAATGTCACTTTCACCAAACTTTAACGACTAATTTAGAAGGTTATTGGTTTCGAAATGGATACTTTTGGACAAGTCCTTAAAAATATTTGTCTGGCTACACAATCATTCGTTATACCGGGTGGTTAAGTTAAGTTTTAAAAAAATAAGCTGCACATTGACTCATGCAGCACTTTTTGAATCCCTTGTAGAAAGGCTATACCAATTGCAAGACGTTCGTCTCTTGCAATCTTATTTATTAAAAACAAGTTTGCTATAGATAAGGAAACAAAAGTCTCAAAACTGGTCTAGCATTACTACAAGAAATCCTTCGAAAAAAGGATAATTGATTTTAATTAAGTTTATTTATGTTACTGAGACGAATAACTCAAACATTTCAAACATTTATCTAACACATTTATTCGTTATACCCATTAGGTGGTTAGTTAAGAATTTTAAATAATAATTAAGGTTTTATAGCACAACACACGTAAATACAGAGGCGGCTAATCCAATTGAAGGTAATTGCATGACTAATATATTATAAAAAGTACAAATTTGTTTCAACAATTTAAACCTCTGTAGTAAAAGGTCGAGTTTTAAAGCAATTTTATTAAAACACTTCATCACTTGTAACAAAGCCAAATATTGTTGATTCACATTATTTTCATTGTGTTCTTTGCCTTGTGATGCAAATTATACAAAGACGCTGCCATATCAAACAATTCTGTGTACACTAAAAGTCAGTGCTTTGTATATTTACTTTCTTTCTTCATCAATAATAATAATAAACTTACTACATACAAATGATTTTGCATTAAAAGTTGGCCGTTTCGTTGCGCTCATTTTTCATACAGAAAAAAAATTAAATTGAGGACAGAACAGCACGACATATTTCGCACAAAAAGCGAAATCTTTCCATAATTCGTTTCGAACCGAATATAATAGCTAAACGCTGAGAAATTATCGCATTGAAGAAAGTGAAATAACTAACACACACGATTTACAACAATTTCCATAGCACTTTCGTTTTTTTAACATCCCATGACGTGTCTGAAAGTTGGTAAACTATGTTTCGATGTTTGTATTAAGACAAGATGTTAACAGGCGAGCGCAATTAAATTCAATATTAATGAAACTAGTCTGAAAAACACTTCTATCGACTTTCTCATAGGTAATAGTTCAAATATTATTCAATCGGCATTAAAAATTAAAACACATTACGTGTTAGATTCATCTTGCTTAGATCTGCTCACACTGTCAGCACTTTAAGTTTGGCTATACCTTTTAGTAACACCCTGTACATCAAATAATATATGCAAACGCGTAGTATTAACGCAAAACAAATGGATTGAGCCTGGATTGCGGCGTCGTATCTTTAATTTTATTCTCGCTTTAGCAGAAGCTCGATCGAACTTGCATTTTATTTGCAGTTAAGTGCATACTTATACATAATAGCATAAACGTTTATTGGCTAACCTCGGATGGCGACCAGTAATAACGATAGTTCTATGAATAATGATGAAACGAAAACCTCTGTACCACCATTTTAAGTTTCGCTCAATGGCAACGACTATCTATCTATAATAATCATAGATGACCTCTCGAATATATCATTGCTAATGATTGCTCAACAAGGAAACCGAAGCAGAAGGTTAGGTAGTAGTACTCACTCACTGGGGCAGTGGCTCAAATTACCGACTCAGGTACCACTAGCTCGTACCTTCTCCAGAACCATACTGGTCCACTGGCCACCATGGTCAACGCCATGGTCGAATTGGATTTATCATGCAGTTTTAATGGTATTTTTCACGTATCGATTACTAATTTGTTTTGAATGCAAAATCCTTTCAGTTGAGAAAAACGTCATGGCTTTGACAAACTTTATCGTTTATGTTTTTTTAGCGTTTTAATTAGCATTATTTGTTAATACTAAGCTACTGTTACATGGCAAAAAGGCGCCTCTTTGACGTAACGTAAAGGAACGGTGCTTGTAGTAGTAATTTTGCGCTGATTTTGTTTAAAAGTCTTGGGCTAAACAAATACCAAAAGCTGCAGGATGGAATGTGTAACCTTATGTTTGACTAGAACACCCAAGGACGTGTGTGAGCGTTAAAAAAAAGAGGTTTAAGAACACGAAGCTGCATAACAATGTTCTATTTTTAGAATCAAATCATTCGCAATTATATCAAATGGTCTACTACTAAATATTAAAAAAAAAGTGTAGTTTAATCTTTTTTTATCATTGCTTTCTTGTAAATATTTTGGTTAAATTTAACAATCATTAATAAGTATAATTACAGTATATAAATTTCCTGAATAAATCGCTTTATTTCTTTAAAAAAAATCGCTTCTTGAAAGAAGTCTACATCAGTTTTAAGAATCACGTTTCTTCGTCGGTACAATATTTTTAATTTTACAATTAAAAAATTAAAAAATTAACTTCTGACAAAGATAGAAGTCCTGAAACTGGTGTAGATTTTTTAAAAGGGAGATAAAGAAACGTGTTGGGGTTTCTCAAAATACTCCATTTATATATGTAGTTATAAGATTTAAGATTTTTTTTTTAAGAAAACAAGTAAAATTAAATTTGCTTATATCTATATTTAAAATAAACCACTTTTATAATAATTATAAAAGTGGTTTATTTTAAATATAGATATTGAATTATTCAAATGTTAATGATTGATTTTAAATATTGGCGTAAGTTTTAAATGTTGTTAGCCTGAAAGAATTAAAATAGAAAAAAATCAATAGAACTAACATTTCTTAAGTAAATTTAAAAAAAAGTTTTTTTTAAATGTGTTTAAAGATTAATTAATTAATAAACAATTTCAAAATGAAACAATTTTTTAATGAAGCCAGTCCTTAATTTTTGAAAAACGGAATACAATTTACACCAACATAATTCCACAAACTTATAATCAAATATTAATAAGTAATTATTTCCAATTTTTGTATGAAGATAGGAAGCAGATAAATAATAGTAAAAAAATACCTGTTTGGTGTCTGGTTTTTTCTTGATTTTCCAAACTTTTCCCACATAAAGTCAATCCTTAATTGTGATGCGTTAAAGAATATTCTAATGATGAAGTTAATTCTCAATTTGTGTAATATTGTGAAATTTACATGGAAGCAATACATTTTTGTAAACGTATTTTTGGTTTCGAAATATTGATTTTTTATTTTAAAAATGACTTCTGTAAGTATTTATTTTTAAACTTATTGTATCATCTTTTTTTATCTTTTTGACGTCAAATGTATTAACCAATATATAAAAGTAAGAAAAATGTAGTATCCAATAACTCCAATATTTATGAAAAGTGCCATTAAAATATATGAAAGTAGTAAAACATAATATAATGACAATGTAATAGATTTGACAATATCCATAACTAGCTGCAATTACCTCATCTTTAATTGCAAGTCAAAGAAATTAGGTTTTCATACATAATTTAAAATTATTATTATTTCAAATCGTAATGTGAAGTAATACCAGAGCTTTTAGTCTTAATGTATAAGAAATGTTGCTGTATAACAGGACCTAAGACGACTCGGAATCGATCCCCAAGCAAACAAAAATCAAAAGTAAAATTTTTCCGCTTACAGCCTCATTACATTTTGGCTTAATTAGCAAATAAAATGATTCCCAGTATAGCGCCTTGTACGAAACTAGTTTTTATGTATTAGAAAATTGATTCAACATTCACTTTCCTAGGAGAAAGTTACTTTTTATTATGAACTTGTTGGTGCAGTGAGTATCTTGCAAGAGAACATCTGTCGCAACCAAAGAAAATTTTATAATCATGGTATTAGAGGTGTGATTCAAATATTTTCGCCACCTGTCGTGATGTTGGATGTTAAATAATTGTGACACGTTAACATGGGAATTAATAAATCGAAAACATGTTTATACAAACAGAATCATTTAATTTGAGTCCCCTTGGTTATCTCACTTATTATAAGAGCTAGAACATAGGTTTTCATGAAAACCGAAAAGTTCTGAAATAATGCTGTTACTTTTTTATTAGCAAACATTCGAAAATATGCTTAGCATCCAAGATTTGATTTATATCTATGTTGTGCATGTTTATTTTAATTAAATTAAAACAATTACTAGCCTAAACAAGTTACTAACAGTTATGACAGAACAATGGTAAGGAATTTTTGTCATCAAACAAACATCACCACAATTTTTGTAGACGACTTTCACCAAATTAACTGATGGCTTCATCACTTTGAAATTGTTCAAATTTCTTTTAAAATACATGTTTGTGGTAGAATTATATCATTCATAAGACAGTTTTAAGAGTATATATAAATAGTTTTAAGCTTAATCACAAAAATCTCATCAACTTATTGGTATTTAAAATTAGACCTTACGACTCATTAAATTTTCATGGCAGTTACGGACATGTGCCATTAATATTGAACCAATGCCCATGTTCCTTGTATGTAATTTATCCTTGGACATTTGTTTGTTGAACCGTTTGTTATTTGTTTTGTGTTGAATAATTATTTAACTTTGCATGTCTCGAAGTGTAAGAATGTATTATATTATATGTTGCGGTTTTGGTGTTTGAAACAGGTTGGGGGAAGTATTGCTAATTGCTTTGATTTATAAGTATGTGTTCGATCTGATTGGGTGTGGATATCCTTCAAGTATCTTGTGACGAATTAGTTTTATTTTTAACGCTATTATTGCAAAGATTGGTATGAATTTCAAATAATAAACTACGCAATGTTTTTCTTAATGGCGGAGTACTGTTATCCTGAAAAGCAAAGTTACCCAAACTGGCGACAGTAATAACGAATTAATTTCCTGGTTTCGTCCTCCGAAAATTTCAAAGGACGAAGCAAGGATCCAAAAGAGGAAATTGATAGTATTTCGACTCTTGAAATTTCTAAACAACTTATTTGTTTCTATTTTTTCCAACTAGCAATTTGTCATTAACATCGGTGATTTTTTCCAAAAGTTTTTTTCTTATTTTTAAATAAATGTTGTGCACAAATCCGTTACTTTACTTAAAATATATTTTTAACTTATTACTCTCATTTTAATTAATTTACGAAATGCTTTTCAAAGACTACTAGACCGACTTCGACAAAACTCTCCGTGTAAAACAATTTTTCGCGTACGCATTTATGGATGCTGATGTTCGCAATATTAAATCAGTAAGTAAATGGCATGTCCGCAGCGGATATCCGACGTTGTATAACAAGAACCGTTTCCTCATACCAGAGTACCTGCCGTTAGTGTAAATGCCAACCAAACATTGCGCCACGGCTAGTCTCGACCCGTCGTAGACGGGAGGAACTCTTGGCGCACCCGTGGCGACCACAACTTTCGCGCACCTTGACGCGAGGTCCCTGCGAGGCCGTACGGCAAGGTTACCACTCCTATCTTAACACTACGACCATCAGGTGTGCCACAAGGATATCCATTACTTACTCTACACTACATGTTTGAAACGAACTGTAAACATTACGAAACAAATCATTGTTCGAAATTTATATGTGGATCGCTAATAAATGCTTTACATATGCTAATTAATAGCTCGCATTGTCAGTGTTAATACGACGTCCTATACAGGGTGTGTATTGACACGTGGACAATTTTAACGTAGCTTTCTTTGATCCTGTATAATTTAAAGTCGATAAACTGCTTAGTCTTGGAAAACAAACGTAATAATTCCGTTTTTATACTGCAAGGTAGCTACGAGACGGAAGATAAAAAGCGGTTGGGCTAAAATTATTTTTGTTGTATCAGATAATAATTTTTAGACATACAAACAAAATTTCGTGCAGATTGTCTGATTAGTTCATTTGCAATCGTCAAAAGAATGACTCAATGTGGGCGTCTTTCGGAAAAATCGAATACTGAATTTTGTGCACTAATTAAATTCCTCCCAAAACTAGGAAAAAGTGTGGAAAACATACTGATTGAAATGCAAGCAGCTTATGAAGATGTTTTTTTTTTTTTATAAAACTATTGTTTATAAGTGGTCAGGTTTATTTAAACAAGGCAATGAAAGCAGTGATAGACCAAGTGACGTCCTAATAGATGAATTGGTCATAAAAGTCGAGGATGGAAAATGGTCGACTCAAACTTGGAGAAACTGTAGAAACTGAAGAAACACCCCTTGTATTTGTATACCGGGTGTAACTGAAATCAGGATCACCGATATTTGGAGCACGGAGCGGAGCTGGAGCAGGCATTTAGATGCCTGAGCGGAGCAATTAAAAAATTGGACTGCTCCAAACCCCTGATTATTAGGATATCTTACCAAAATCTTACAATATTTTGATATACGGTTATATTTACAAGCCTACTCGATTTAAAACATTAAAAAATACCTCCTAGCAAAAAAAAACGATTCACAATCGTATTACTTTAGCTGTAATTTATGATTTATTGTTTAATAATTGGTATAACCCAAAGCAGAATAAGTGATTTTCACAAAATTAGCGACGGCTCTCAAAAATTTTGAAGGGTGAAGTAGGCTTGTTCACAACGTGGTCACGACAATAAAAACTCATTGCAAAAAGTGTTTTAACACAATCGTACGCACGTAAACATGTCAAAATTGTTTATGAAGATTACATACAATATCGGCGACGCGAATTTGTTTAAATTGCAAAGTTTAACGCTTGTAATGGGTATCTTATTATAATTAACAATAGAGCTATAGGTACGGGCTGGTTAAAATAATGTTGGTGACATGTGTACCTCGAAAATTAGTTTTTTTTTTTCAAATTTCCCTTATTTAGACTGAGAATAATGATACGATCATCGGATTTCAAAAAATTGGAATAATTCAAAATAAATTTTTAAGACTCTTCATTAGTAGAAATCTGTATTTATATAAATATTTATATACAAATAACAAATGAAATATAAATTTATAAGTTTAATAAATGAACCGCAGAAATAACAAAAGCATTCGTTGAATAATATTTATCTTTCCTTACTTCTTATGTTTAAATGAAATTAACATTATTTGCTTAGCAATTTAGCTATATAAAATTCTCATAAAATTATATTTATTGAATGACAAAAAAAAACAACTTTGTTGTTCCTCCGCCAATTTTATGTTTAAAACAATAACTTCATTAGTTTTTTTTTGTTTAGATATGAATCAACAGAAATATATTTTACTAGACAAAAGTGCAAAAAAAAACAGAAACGATTTTTTTTCGTTCGCATAAAAATATATTTCATTACACTATACTAATTATGTAATTTCCATATTGTACAAAGTATAATAATCAATGTGATTTACGACATGAAAATGCAGTTTTCAAAGCAAAGCCGTGGCTTCATCAAGATTATTATTTTTAGTCGCTTATTAATTATTAACATAATTGTATATTATTAATTAAAACGTAAACTATGCCGCTAGCAGTTGTGCTTAAATTAATCAAATTAAGGAAGTGCAGCAAACAAAAAAATACCTAATCAAAATGCAATTTGCATGCAAATTAGTTTTGTGCTCTGTTGCCCAATAACATTAGATATATCTCCATGTAAAAAAAAATCTGATAACATTTAGAAAAGGTTGTTTTTTTTGCAGGTGTGGACAAGGCATGCTTTCGGAATCCGAGGCTTTTGCTTGGCATTCGTTACGGCCTTTGACAAACATTGGAACATGACACTTGAAGATGTTACTGAAACTTGGACGAGGTCCAAGCGAAGAAAAATACCCGCTCTTGGTAAAAATTTCAATATTAAGTAGCAAATAACATTTTCTCTCGCCGAGGTTAAAACTTTTTTTATTTTCTAACTCTAATTTCAACAGTTGACATAACCAGGGTTACCACTATCTCAAAATTCGACTCATTTATTATCTACCTATTTCAGATTTTTCCAAAAGTTTTAAGATTTAGGGTAAATAAATTCCAAAAAACATTTCACGAAAGCTTCTGCTTTTAGATTAAATTTATTAATTAAATGTACCCTAAATATTTACAAATTGTGGTTCAATTGTATTTGTTTGGCTTTGATGTGATTGCAATTTCTAAAAATTAAATCTAAATTTTAAAAAAGGAACATATTGTACGTATTTGTAAACACTGGTTTGTTCATATTTATGTAGTTTGGAAATAATTTTGTAACGTAAACGCATTTTTCGAAAACAAAATGTCTGAATATGTTCAAAAAAAATTCTCTCGCGCAAGCCACTGCTTGTAGACTCGATTTATCTATTAAACATGCCCCAAATATTAATAAATCTTGGTCGAATCATACTTATTGAGCCTAGAT
Source organism: Elmis aenea (assembly GCA_947652605.1). Taxonomy (NCBI): domain Eukaryota; kingdom Metazoa; phylum Arthropoda; class Insecta; order Coleoptera; family Elmidae; genus Elmis; species Elmis aenea. The sequence continues at coordinate 841,467 of OX393576.1, read as the reverse complement.
ATATTTTTTGTAGTTATTCCAAATAATTGCAAATTTTCCAAAACTAAGTAATTAAATATTTTTCAAAAAATCTAACGTATCCAACTGCCTTCAAATTCGATTTGTGTATGTAAAAATAGTCTAAATATAGTTAAATTAATTTACCTGACCTTAAGGTCAGGTTGAAACTATTAAGAATAGAAACAATTTTTTGGCTGTTGACAATAATTTTAGAAAAATTAAGTCTGAATATTATTCAAATTCACCGCTTTCAAATTCAATGGTTTCATTACACATATCTTAGATAATATAAAATTATGGTTATTTCATGTTTATCTAACCTGTAAATATTATGAGCATACGAACTACGAAGTAGGTACACCGATGCGCAGTTTTTTTTTTTAACCAAGAATATTTTTGTTTTAAGAATTTTCTTTTATGCAGGACACTGCTTTTAAAGTTAAGATTGTTATTGAAAATACCCTAAATTTTATAAATCACGGTCGGATCATTATTATTTGTCCTGAAAATCTCTCTTTCAAATATTTGCAATTTTTCGAAAAAAGAAATTTTTGAGTATTTTTAAAACAAAATGTTCTTATGCCTTCCACTGCGATTTATTAATCAAGTGTACTCAAAATATTAAAAAATTAAGATCAGATCATAATTCTTCATCTGAAAATATTTTTAATGTGTCTTTCAATATTTGCAATTTTTCGAAAAGCCAAGTTTTTAAGTATAAAAAAAATATTTAAGGCAATCCCTTGCTTTTACACTCAATTTATTTATGATCAAAATCAACAAATTTTGGTACGATCATGATTATTTACCTTGAAAATATTTTACGTACGTTAATTGCCTTGCCTAGTTTTTCAATAATTTTCAAAAAAAAATGTTAAATTCACACCACTGCGTTTTAACTTAACGTATTGATCAAATGTATGCATAAATAAATTAAGCTCATGTGGCAATTATCAAGTCTTAAAATTTGTACAACTGCTTTTGAAGATATTGTTTTTTTTCTTTCGAAAATTTAAAACAATTTCTTAACGCAAGTTAACGCTCAACTTATTTTTGACACTTCATGCCCTAAATATTAATTAATTGATAAAATTGTGTGTTCGAAGTGACTTAGTTGCTTTTCGCAACAAATTTAATTAAATTCTGCTAATGCTGTTATTTTTTTCATAATTCCTTAGTTTCATCGTGTAAATGCGTTGAAAAAGGTTCGACGCACTAAATTCCCAAATTAGCTATTTGGAGCAAATACAATACTAGTGATGGTGAAGCATAGGCCATTACCCTTTTCGTAATCATTATACTTTCATTGCATACACGTCAAAGAGCACAAGAAAACAAAACAAAGCAGTTCACTAAACTCGTTCTCAGTTGGTCCCAGTAGCCAGTGCGACTTTTTTGCATACATCAAAAACAAAATCGGTATAAACTACCAATACATTCGCGCACCGATATTCCGCATCGGGCCACGCACGCTAGTTGCGAAGTATAAAAATGCCAAAAATAAATATTATTTTGTACAATTTGGGGTGAACGTCCTCGCACCCACGCACTAGTTTAAAACAGGATTTTTGATCTATTCTAGGCGAACACGAAAATAATAGAATCAGCAACAAGCGAATAGTTCCTCCACCAATAAAAATCACCAGTAGCGACAAGAAGACTGAAACTTGCGAAAGACATGTCGACCATCTGCTAATACGCGGGGAACATGTAGTCAGCATAATTGCAATTATCGGTTCATCATGTTGAAAAAGATTCATATCGATTACATCAGGATCTGCTGTTGTTTAAACTTCAAACAAAATTGATCTAGCAAATTGTATATAAGTATTTTTTACTTGGATGTTAATTTATTTTTTATTCGTTGTATATACCTATATATTACATTATACAGGGTTTTCCACTAATTTTCTTAATATTTCAATCTCGGAAACTGCAAGAACTACCTACATTAGTATGTTAAATGAGCTAAAGTGCAGAATTTTAAGCTTAAATTTAATTAAAAATTAATTTTTTTTAATGCAAGTTTTCCAGTCAAAATACAATACCAATTTGAAAACCCTCCCTATTAATCAATTGCAATATTTTTTAATAATTCAACCTTAAATAAAATGATTATAACAAATCTGTTTTCAAATTTCAGGCAACATTCCCAATTGTTTTTTTGTTAGGTATAAAGATATGAAACTTAATGTTTCCATGATACTGAATGTGGAAAATCGAATTGCAACATTTGTTTTTTGGTATCTTTTTGAATTTTTTCTAGGCGAAAGCCAACTTGTGTATTTTTTATGGACACCATTTATGATTTGCACACCATCAAATGAAAAATGAAATTTTTAATACAAGCATATATCACACAGTACTAATTCGTTATTAAACATATCAAAAATTGTAAGCAATAAAAAAGTTGACTGTAGCCTAGAATAAAAATTGACGATATATCAAAAAAGCAAATACTACCGTTAGAGTTCTTCCATTTTATAACATAAATTTGCCCATATTCACAAGTGCGAAAAAACTATGCAAGTAAATAAACAATCGGATTTTTTCGGAACGTTTTGCAGGAATTTGAGAGCAGATTTGAAATCAGTTCAAAATTCTGCACATATTTGCCCATTGAATTAACTACGCAGCTGCTAGAGTCGCCTAAATCCCAATTTGTAAGGAACTGTATTGGAAAACCCTGTATATTTTAAAATAAGAGAACATTTTTTATTTTAATAAATTGAAAATAACTTCTACAGCATTTTATTTAATGAATATCACTACCTCCAAACTGATGTCCCTTGACTCATAACTTTAAGCAATAAAATAAAGTGAAAGCTTTGGACGACGATTTGCCCAGCGTTTAGCAGGACATCTTCAAGAAATCTAAAACCTTTATTGACTTCTCGTTTCATAGTTTCGACCGCCGTTTCAAAACACATTTTTAAATCACATACGACAATTACTCAACAACGGTTTGGAAGTTTTGTCGAAAATTATTAAGGACGTATTCAGGGTAATCGCAACTGTTATTCAACACGCTAGTGCATGCACAGGGTGAGTATAAAGTGAAGAACAAATTAACTTAGCATTGTTTCTTGCATATTTCTAAATCAAAAATGTTACTGACAAATTTTTGGCCCTCAGAAAATCTTAAAAAAACAAATTTGGCAACACTTTATAGTCTGATAGTTAAAGCAAGCACAACTTTTTTTAAATTTTTACACGGAATTAAATGAAAACTCCAGAGTGCATCAAACTTATGCAAGCAGCAAAAAATAAATACCTACACCCGTTTAGTCGGACGCATTTTCCATCAGGCATCTGTGTTACAGTTGTCAAGTTTCTTTAATAACCCGTAACATTATTTTAGCGACAATTAAGAATTGATTGAGTTATTTCAAAGTTGAGCGATAATAATAGGTGACTTAATGCGTCGTTAAACATTGACGTATGTATTAATTTATCCGTGAAACGAACTGAAGTAAAATTAAGATTTTAGAAAACATCTTAAAATAGAACGTTTCGTCTTTGTAGCATTCAGCTTCGGATGTCTAATTCGGGCTAAAAATGGATCTCACGGGTTGACAAACGTTAGGAAACATTCTTTATTTACGTAAATAGTGTGATTTCGCAAGGTCTTACGTTCTTAGCTTAAAAACCGCATATAAACACGAAGAAAAAAATGAGATACATGGGGCAAGAAGTATATACGAGACAAGGGTACTTAAAAGGAGGAGGGGTAGATCGAGAAGAACCTGGACGGAAGAAGTAAAAACAGTGGCAGAGAAACGAGGAATCAAGTGGCAGGAAATAAAACAAAAAACGCAAGAAAGAGGAGGATGGAGACAGATACGGAAAAGAAAACCCTCACAATAACTGAACTCCAACAAACCGTACACCATAATGGTAGAACGGCCTCAGCATTAAGTAAGTTGCTTTCGTTAAATTTTGAAAATAAGTTTATGAAATCTGTCGGTTATACACGTATATTTTGTTAAGCAAAAATTAACTTCCTTATTTCTAGTGCCTGTTGCTTCTTTCAGAAATATATTTAGATTGCAACTTTTACATTAACGAAGATATTGTTAACAACAACAGTTTTCACACAATAAAGAACCTCTTGAAAAAAAAAACTAAAAACATCTTACATTGGTGGACAAAATTGCCCATTTGATTTTTTTTTTAAATTGGTGCGTTTAAATGCTTTTTATTTTCGAAGTGCGACGAAATGTATCGAAAGTATTCTTAAAAATGCAGTAAAGATCATTTAAATTTAAAAAAAAGTATTGATAAGATCATTAAATGCAGAATAAAAAGTTTCTGTGAAAGAATTCTTTTCAGTTTTCAGATATCCGAAGTCCTTTATGATATTACCAATCATGATAACATTTAGCTATTCCACCAAATTTAAACCTACGCTCTCTAATCTCTAATAATAAGCAAGAAGGACCCCATGTTAAAACTCGAATTTCAGTCTGTAACTTAAAGCAATTCAAGTGATTTAGATTAAAAAAGTAAGCCACTATAAACAAAAGTAAATCCGTGTAAACAAAAGAATTGGTGTGGCAACCCATATTTAACTAACATTAAAAAAAAAACAAGTACGAATTTTAAATAAACAACAATTATCGAACCGAAATTTAACAACCTTCGTAGGTGCTCTTGAACAATTGACCTTTCACAGTCAAGATAATGACGAAAAGTAAAGTTTCCTTGTACAAATACCGTTATCCCGAAGTTAAAAAATTAAGCGTAATACCTAGACAAACATTAATTAAAACAATAACGAGTACGTTCTGTTTTCGTCCGAAGTTAGGCAGTTGTTTGTGTGGTAGTGAGTGTTTCCGCGTTCCGCTCCTGGAACCGGTGCATCACATTATATCATTAATGAACGCATAATACGCTCCGTGTAGGCGCCGCGGGGCAGAGCCTTGGCGTCTAGCGAGGACAAACGGAGCCGATGCGTCAGTGTTTCAAGGAGAAATACACGTCGATGGCCAACAAGTCCTCATGGCCACCACAATACGATTGAACTGCGTCAATAAGCGCATGTCCAGCTCATTTGCAGATGCAATCAAACGGCATTCAAGTTTTACGTACTACCTCAGAGCAGGAAATCTAAGCTGGTCTTTATTTAAATGATTAAAGGCCGACGACAATGACCTTTTAAGACAAAATAAACCTTAATTTATTCACAAACAATCCTAGAGTTTTTTTAACATTGTCGTTGTAAAGTAGGTTACTGTTACAGTCGGTGTCGTAGCTTGGGCCTTGAACTTATCTTTTAGAGATACTTTTATCCATTACGTTGTAATATTGCAGTTTCTGTGCTCTTACTGGATCACGCCGATGTTTTAAATGCACTTGTTGGCACGATGCATCAGTTCGCAACGCGACGTTTCAAAATTTATCGTTTTAAATAACGCAGACACACACATATTTTAAGCTTATCTCGTTGCAACAGTTCAAAACGAACAAGAAAACAGCCAAACTTTTCTGCGATTGTCCAAATTCCGAATACGAGGAAAAAGTCAAAAGCGTCCGGTGCAAATTTTAATGAATTATCTTTTTTTTTTCCAGTGCCATCCTAGATTAGTTTGACTTTAAGGTTTCATAAGGTTATATAATATATATATATACGATAAAACTCTTCACTCTTTACAAAGCATCCATTCATTTAAAAAATTTAACCCTTACTAAATTCTTATTGAATTGAATTCCAAGTGGTTCCACATTAATTTTTATCCTACCTCAAGTAACACGATTAAAATGCTCAAGTTTTTTCTTAGTTGTCTTGCCTTCGCCAAAAAAAGTTCTTCCAAGCTACATTCTTGATAAGTACTAATTATTGAACAAATCACTCTCTTAAAAATTTGTGAAGTTCAATAGTCGGTGAAAGTAGATCAAAATAAATTTGAAACGTTCAAGATAAAACTAAATTGTTTCCTACCATAACATTACAAACATTATATTGCAGTCGTCAAAGAATCAAGATCAAATTTGATTGTCAATAAGTACGTTTGAAAATTTGGTTTTAGATCAGTACTTTCTCTTATCTACCCACAGATCTAAATTGATACTTTAACGTTAAAAAGTACCAATAGGAGAGCAAATTACTTGTTATTATCGGTTGCTTATCAAAGGATATAATTGAATTGCACAAAAAATACGTAACTAGTTTTCTTTGGCATTTTACAATTATTTTTGTGTTTCATTATAGGTTTCTGTAAACTACTCAGTAAGAAAATGAAAATGACGCGATAATTCATTATATTTTTAAAGTGTACGCTACAAAAATATGTAATCAATTGTTTCAATATAATATAGGAACGGGCTGTAAAATATTTAAAAAAATATACCTACGACTCATTTCGAAAGATAACAAAAAATTTAAAATTCTAACATTTGCATCAACGTCATAACACCTCAATTTAATGTGCAATAACTATGAATATGTATACCGGAAACTTAAAATCACTAACACGAAATATGTTTGTGAACATTATACGGTACTTTGCAAAAAGTAGTAAATGCTTTAAATGTTCGTCTGAGTTTATTTAAAAAAAATAGCTCATCCACGTTTTAATTTAAGAAGAATAGCCAAAATTTTTGATCATTGAAAACATAACTTATTGTTTTAAGTTTTAAAAAAGGTCGGTTGTCCGTTACTAAGATAAATTTCGTGAGTTTTTGGCACAATAACGAAAACATATAACCATGTATTGGTAAATAAATCGAACAAGCTTGAGGGTTAGAAAAAAAAAACATAGCGGGCAATTTTCGGTATCAATTACAAATTGCACACTCAACTGATATCGACTATTGTCAAGATTAGGATTTTCTCATTCGGTATTTTTGAAAATTAACCTCTTGTTTAGCTAATAAAAGTGATAACAGATAACCCTACGAGGCAGCAGGCATTAAAAACTGGTAACACGACGACCTTAACACCACCTACAGTTCATAAGTTAAGAGGCGAAAGTTCTTGGAAAACTCAAGTTGATAAAGAATTGAAAAATGCAGTTCAAATAAATCTTAATGGTAATTTTAGATACCGGATTTTAAAGGAACTGTTGCTAGGATAGTTGAGGGTTACCGAAGGGAAATTCGCAACACCTGTTGCTTGAATATAAAGCGCCTTCAATACAGCACTGAATAAAAGTCGAACCATGAAAAGTTAAAAAGATGTTACAAGCGTGAGATTTTTTTGAGGTAAAATAGAAATAAAACATTTAAAATTATAGGTATTTAAAATAGGGACCTCAATAAAATTAACACTCAAAGACAGCTTTTAATCTTGACTTATACGTAACCAAAAAAATAATGCTAATTTTTGAGCAAAAATTTACCGACACTAAAAAGTTATGAAGAAGTTCTTACAAATTTTTATGGAACAAAATAGGTTACAGCTTAAAAATGCAAAGTCAATTTTTCAGTTTTCATGAAAACATTTGTACATATCTGAAATCTTTTTTGAACATCATTAATCAGCATAAAGTTTAGCACATTTCTTCATGCGTACCAAAAAATATTTAAAAAATGCAACTCGTTCAGCTTCTAACACAAAACTACCGCTACGAATTGACAACAATTTCTTGTCTTCGAAATTCCGTAATACTTTCAATCAAAAACGACGTCTCACGCGAAGAAAGTCAACGGATTAGTATTAATCGAATCGCCGGTGTCGTTAGGGTAACTGACCGTGCCATGCACAAACACTTTCACTACTAGTGTTAAACTTACGATAACATCAGCGTATCTGGCATCTGCATTTGTTTACGTAAGAAACTACTCGTCTATGATCAGGACTGCAATGTTGAGCAGAAAGAAAACACAACGCATTGCTTTAAATTGATTGAAGACTATCGATCACCCTCTAATTATTATAATGCTTGATTGTTGTGACAAAAAAATGCATTTCGAATTATGCAAAAGCTCAAACAAACATTTTCCGGTACCGCCAGTCGCCACCTCACTATGCACACGCTCTGTTGGTGCACGCAGTGTGTAACTACTTATTAGGGCTTAGGGCATAATACTAAATATTTTCCAATTACTGATCTGCATTTACAACAAATGGATCTTGTGATCTTCGCAATGTTTATATAATATCAAATTTTAAAGGATATTTATGTTCAAATTATTAGGATTTTACTACACAGCAACTGGCCAATATTTGTTCTGAAAGTTTGTGAGAAAGAATAATGTGGATTTTGCTTATTTCTATCAAAAATACCATCATTATCAAACTATATTTTGTTGTAAATTAATTTTTAATAGCCGGATGTGTGAGTAATAACCATCAAATTTTAATTACTGAAAAGTAAAAGTAAGATGCAGTTTTGTTAACGAAGTTGTGATGTACTTCAAAATCGTTTAAGGGCACACCTCAAAAGTGCAAGATTCCCAATTAAACTTTTATTTTCAATAAACATTTTTAAAAGTTTTTTTTGCCAATTTAATATTATGATGACGAAACTATACAAACTAAATTAATAAACGTACAGTTTCTGGATGAACTTGAAACAGATACGAATCAACAATTTACAAAACAGGAAAAATGCGCTTAACTGGTTTCGTAAAATATCACAACCAACTACAAAATTTTCTACCGACATCCTTGAAGTGCAATCAGCTGATTTTCATTTACAGTCATGATACGCAAACTAGGGTAAGCTTTTATTATCAGTATAATCTAGAGATACAAATACAAAACATGCTGTAATACCGCAGAGATAACTTTACTTGGAAATAAAGAACTAAACTATTCCCATAAATACTAGGAATTTATAAAATGTTTATAGTAACAAAAGTTAAAAAATCCTTCAACATGGAAAAACAGTGGCCATTTTAAAAGAATGTATAACCAAGAACATTAAAATGTCGGCACTACAATTAAGATAAAAGACTGTTTTTGTTATTCAAGGTAAAAAACTTTAATGCACTTGGTAATACGTTGAACAAAATTTCTTTAAAAACAACCAAATTTTAAATTTAAATACATGTGATAACCAACATCCATATCTTTGTTTTTTAAGCTCAAAACACGCATAATTTGGACCAGAATCTTTTCTTTTAAAACAATATACGAAAAGAACTATCAATGAACTGTGCTTGTTTTATTCAAAAAAATAAAAAACCAACATGCACCATATCAAAATACTTTTAAAATAATAATCATTGAAAAACAATACTTAGCGATTATAAATAAACAAAACAATGTGTGAATAATTAAAAAATTACACGTGATTTTCACCTTCGCGAGGAGTGTTTTTCGCGAAAATGAGCAATTTAAAATTTAAATCGTTTTTCAAACGTATATTTTACATTTGATAAATTGTTGGGTTGCTTAAGTGACACATTTATTATTATAAGTAAGCTTATGCTTTAAAAAAAGCACGTGTCTTTTCGAATGATATCATTACAAACTGATAATAAAAACCACCTCATAATTTGGGTATACTAGAATTAATATCTTTTGGTAATGTACTTAATTAGTTCAATTAATTAACAGCTTCTAATAATTATTTAGAATGAATGGCTAATAATTTTATTGCTTTGTTCAAAGATTACTAAGACGTATTCTTCATTTTTCAGGCAAGAAACTGTATGAGATATCATGTAATACTGTAATGTATATTTTTAAAGCTGCTAAAATCTTTTATGAAGTCAAAGAGACACAATAGCTGAGTTTAATTTCAAAATACTTTCACCAAGAAAAGGCATAACGTATTTGGAAATATTTTAAGGCATTAACAATTTAAAAAATTATATCTCATGTAAAAATTTTATACATTAATAATGTATCATTTTTTTTACAGCAAGTACTGCTAATTGACCTTTTTTTTAAAACCGCAGAAATATGAATATCTTATTTCGTAATATTAGATTGGGTGTATGGATTCTTTTCAATTAAAATTGAAACCTGAAATATTTTCCCAAGGTTTTTTGCTACCAATAAAAAAAGTTCACAAGCAAATGTAAACAGACAGTTATTTAAAGTTTACGAGATGAAATATCGGAGTTTTAAGGCGAAAGAACAGGGACTTCGCCCAACACAGTAACTCTTGCCAAGGCAAAGGTTGATGCCCTTCGTTATTAAAATTTTTACGATCTCAGCGCTAGATATTGTCTCTCGATTTAAGATAATAAATTTAAAGAGCAGAGCGAATTTTAAACAAAGTTCAAGATTCCTCCCCGTCTACAAAGCCGTGTATGCAATGCAATTTGTAGTACTTATCAACATGGACAATTAAATTTCCGGGATTGTAAACACGAATTAATAAGCAAACTGATAATATAAATGCATATAAGTTTTTTTAAACTATCAATTATCTTATTTCTAAAGCAAATCGCTTCTTAAAGACAATCTGTACCAGTTTTAAGACCCATACCTTGGATAAAAGAGCACTTTCTTATTTTAACAAAATAATAATCTACTAATGAAGAGACGGGGGTCCCGAAATTGGTACAGAGTTTGTTCAAAAAGCGATTCTTCTTAAACACAAAATAACTGCTTTTATAATTATATTTACGTACGCATTTAAAATGAATGTCTTAAATAATTCAAACATTCACGACATTTATAAGTTTCCCTGCAACATTTTGGTATAGTACATTTTATGAAACTCAATATTTTATCCCCTTTGAAACTTCAAGTTTGCAGTCTAATGGCGGATGAAGTTTTAAAGTTAATTATTTCCGAGCAAGTTTCCAAAAATGTTTTTTAAACAAGCGAGTTCCGAAATAAAATTGATAAAAGTATTACAGATCGTCAATTCTTGCCTTAAAAACAGGAGGTTAAAGGTGTAACAAAATTGACAGAGTAATATTATCTTACGTTGCAGGTTTTAGTGACATGTGAAAATTGAGAAGAATTTTAGCGGTTTCACTTATTATTTCAAGTTTTAACTATTGGATACAAGCTGAAACTGTTCCTAAATTTTATTTATAGCTGTTTTTATAGCAATTTTTTCAAAAAATAACTTATTAAAATGTTTTTTTTAAGCAATACCTTCTGTAGCACAAAAATTCTACAAAAAGAGAAAAACAACTCTGCTTAATAAGAAATTTTCAGTGTGCCAACCAAAACGCCAAAGAAAACATAACAAAAAAAAAAATATATGCTCTTTGGCAAGTACAAACGTAAAGATATTTTTCCAGAATAATTAATAAAAATACTACCAGAATGGCGTTACTTTCTAAGTTTCTACGTAACTACGCAATTGAAAAAGGATAATTTGAAAAAAAGAGGAAAAGACATCATCAAATTTAGGTACTTAATATTTCAGTAGTCGTGCAACTGGCAAATTTGATATTTATTTCTAGCAAAACATGCAAAACTTTAACAGAAAATCTAAACGAGATTCACAACAAAATGAAAAAAACAAAATTTCAATTGCAAATACTTGAGACAAAAAAATGTATGTTAACCACTTTTTGTTTTAAAATCATTCACAGTTATCTCTAACACAAGCGTAGCGATTGTTTTACCAGTTATTTTTAACTGGTGTACGTCAGACGCATCTAAAATTTTAGGCAAATTACATCCAATTTTTTTGACGCCAAATGCAAAATTTACTTCAAGCTATAGAAATGATGTTGATTTTATATCAAATAAACTTGTTAAGTTTTGAATTATTGTAAGCCCAAAACGACAACAAAGCTCACCTGTAAATATTTTCTCTAGCATCACCAGATTATTAAAATTGAATTGTTTTAATGTTCTTCCACGTGCATTGACAATCAATGCAGATCATGCAAGATATAAGAGAAATGAAAATTAACTAAAGATCTGAAAATTAAACCAAAAGCATCAACTCTTCCGCAGGACGAAAGTTTAATTTCTATTATTTTCCATATTCTACTGCGATGACAAAAATAAAAAACTGTTTATTGAAACAAAAAACACTGGAAGAATATAAATCAAGATTCGATTAAATATCGACTTGACTTCTTTTGTATAATTAAAAAACCCATGTTTTTTTAAGGAGGAACTAAAAATCATTCATTTCAATGACGAATTGCTTTTTGAAAAAAAAATTACCTAATCCGATACTCGTCTCAAAATAAGGAAATAATTTACTAAGGAAGATAAAGACGAGTCCCAAAACTGGCTTAGATTTTAACAAGCGACTCTTCCTAAACATAACGTAAATGTTGTTTTAATTAAACTCGTATTAAATATATAATTACACTTAAATAATTCGTACATCCACAAAACTGTGCTTCGATTAATCTTACTGATATACGACAAATTTTATTTATGTAATCAACTCCTGGTTAAAATAGATTTAAAAACTTATGGCCAAATAACTAAATCATCCTTCGAAATTAAACTAAAACAATCATGCACATACGTGTTATAAATAAAAATTTCACGTGTTAGACGACAATTAACGAACATGCCTACAACAAAGATCAAATTCGTTTGAAACCCACTTTAAAAACGCGACCTAACGACACTATGTCAGCTAAAACCCATAAACAACCCACAAGAAAACTAACATTTTCAACATGATAATTAATCAGGTTATATTTATGATTTATCGTAACGCTATTTAAACATATTTCAAAACAGCAATCGTTATTTCAGTTTACTGATCGCATTTCGAATTATTTTAAAACTCTTAACAGATAAGTAATCTAGGCGATGATCTTACAAAAAGTAACAATATTTCCAGAAGACAAGCGCAGAGTTTCGCTCAGCATCAAAAGAATAAAAATTCTCATTCATGAATTGCGAATTTGCAAAATTCACCACCAAATTATTGGGTTTAGAATCCACATTCTAATCCTGTACTCAACAAAGCATTACATTAAAAATCCAAAATTTGACTGATTATAAACTTAAAATTCGCAAAAATTAACACATTTCAAATGTTTTGGTTTACAGTTCACAGTTTTATCATATTTAACCTGCACCGAGAGCTTCACACGTTTCTGTGCAGAATTGTTTGCAATACATTAACAGACAAGTCTTAATCTTGATAGCACATTTAAAACGATTCAAATTTCAGACAATGCAATTTAAAATTAAGCAATGGGTAATCATGTTCAGGTTAAAAAAGTTGAAAGTGAGTTTAAAATTCTGAAACGAGAAATTTCGATGATTTTCTTAACTTTCGCTTGGTTCGCTCGAGGAGAAAGTGTTTTAACTAATGTGAACACGATGTGTGCGTAATTTTACGGCAAGTCCACAGCAATACCCCCAAATTGTCTAACAAATGATTGCAAATTAAAGAAAGAATATCAGGAATAATAATGTAATAGCTAAAATAAACAATTGTAGCCATGTTTAGTGTAAAATGATTGAAACATTAACAAATTCGTCCGACTATACGCATTTGTATTTTGCCCAAAATGTTACAAATTAACGAAGAATCCTTTAGGAACAAAGCTAAAATAAGTGAAATAATTTTTTTTAAGCTATGTCCGGTGTAGGGTGGTTTTGAAAATTTACAAGCTTTTCGTAATAAGTAAGTACCTGATTGCCCTAATTGCGTCATAATCCAAGTGATAATAATAATCCAAAAATATGGTAGCACACTTAAACACTCAACAACAATAAACCACACTCAAGTCGGAGTTATGGAAAACAACAACACAAAAATTCTTCAGGGGTGTATTCGCACTAGTTTTAAAATTAAATTTGTCACAAATAAACTAAGCACGTTTTTCACCACTGGGTTTAAAGTTTCCACCAATATCAGCAATAAGTAATGTTACTTAAGTCATCCGCGCAATTCACTGAAAATTCGATTCACTTGGATTAATCTTGAATTAAAGTCATATAATTAGGTCCGTAACTGGAGTTTGTTGGGTGATTTAAGAACAGTTTGCAATTAATATCATCCAGAACTGAGATAACGGGATTCTGCATTCGGATAGCGCGCTCGCGGGCGGGCGTGCGCACACAGACCTGACCGCTTACTAAACGCGGGCTAACCGCGAGATATCAAAGTGCTTAGCTAACCTTTCTAAGCTCACTGCGAATGCCGGCGAATGTACACGAATACAAGGTTGTACGGCGGCGAAACTTCTTTGTTTAGAGGTTGATGGTATTAATATTCAAGAGAATAAGTCTAATTTGACCATCAACAAACCAATGACTGCAAGGTTCTGAACTTTTACACCTCCTTACGACCAGACGCGTTATCATGGACCGTTAAGGCTGTTGAGAAATTACCAGCTCACAAAGTTTTTACCTGGGCAACAAATTCGCTAAAAAGCGTTGCTCATGCAAGAAATGTCTTTGCGAACAGTCGAAATGAGATGTTTCGAAGCCCGCTCTTCTAAACAAGAAAATACCATGACAATAAACGTTTATACTCAAATAAACTATCTGGGCATTAAACGAAAAATTAAAAAAGATCAACATGAAGATAATTACAATTACAAAACATCATACTAGAAGTACGAAAAGTGAAACAGGTCGAAAGCTTCAAATATTTAGAAAAGCAATGATCGAAGGAAATGGACAGATGGAAAAGGTAGTATCCCCAACACTTTTGTACAGAAGTGAAACATGGACACACACAGGAAATGATGTTTGTGAGTATGATTGAAGGAAAAACAAAGAAGAAACCAAATATATGAACACCAGGAAAAGATGAACCCGGTTAAAATAAAAATCCAAGAGAGGTACCTGGGTTGGTTAAGACATTTATACAGAATTAAAGAGTAAAGGCGTAAAATTATATGCACCTTCCACAGTCGCGTACAAAAAGTAAAATTGCATTTTAGCGTGTTGCTAGCAATGGTGCTCACACATTACAACCTGTTGGATAGCTTTATAGTTGTTTAATATTAATTTATGAATCTAAATTAATTCTATTAGGAAAGCACAACAATAGGACTTCATAACATGATAATACAATGACTTAACTTAAGTCATTACTTAGAACAAGTATTATTTTGTGTAAAAGTAACATCGTGAATGTATTAGTTACAGAGAAAAGTTTTTTTGATCCTCATTTAATTATAATTATATGTTGATGAAATAATTGAATTATTCGAGCAATTCATTTATTACCATAAATACGTTTAATGGAGAATCTGTGTTTATGAGGGATCTCTTGCAGAAATGCCACATTAGTTTTAAGACACTTCTCTCTTCTTCAGTAGCAATGTTATATAGCAGATAAATAGTAGTGCCGCTGAAAAAGAGACGAAATTCTTGAAACTTGTTAACATTTCTACAAGATATTCTTCTAAAAACACCTTAATTTAATTAATATTATTAAATAAATCATTCAATAATTTAAGAATTATTCAAATAAATAAAACCGCTGCTGAAAAAGAGACGAGAGTCTTAAAACTTTGTCGTAAAAAGACAGAGATGATTTTTGATTAAAACTTTTTCACGAATTTCTTTAAAAGCAATTCTTTTTCTGGACGATGCAAAATTGTAAATTAATAATTAATTACACTTCACTGAAAAAATTCTTCACCATAAATACTCGGCAAGATAATAAATCAGCTAAAGAAGTAATCGATTCCTAATTTTTAAAACGAAGAAGTCAGAACCAATGTTCCGGTTGCATTGCTTCAACTTTTAATTAAAATTCTACTTCCTGATGACCGATTATTATTAGTAAACTATGAGTTCACTACGAAACACGCTAATTAAATACCTTAATCCACACATTATTTATCTCGTATGTAATTTATTATTATCTAACATCAGAACAATTTTCTAGTTTTATAACTTCGAAGCGTATTCTGGTTAAGTGTCTAATAGCGTCAACAAGTTGCATAGTGTAGTTGTAATAAATAATGGATTACTTGGAGAAAGTTTTGCACTCTTTTGTAATTCACAGCTAGATGATGTTGTGTTTAGTTGTGCTTTTCTGCACAATGCACTATAGAAACATTTGTCTTTTTAACGGTTTTGTTGGGTTGAATTTCGTTTAGGCTCAGTTTTGTCAACAAAATAAGTACGGGACATATTACTTGACGTGTGCCAATTAAGTAATGCAAAAAATTAGCACCGTCGCAATGAAATATGTGCAAAAAACAATTATTTTATTTTGAATGCACTTTTTAAATCGTTTATGAAAATATTTTAAAGGTTACTTAAACGAACAGAGTTTTAAGCCAAGAATTACTTTTAAAATCTTTTGAGTTATTCCTGAAAAAGTGGGAAGATTACAGGCTGAACTTCCTTAATTTTTTACAAACTCTTTTTTAATTAGCAATTAACCATTTTCTCCAAACGACAACTAATTACAACTATCTCACAACTCCATTTAAGGAGTTCTGATTACGTTGACCACATTTTTACCAAACGGTATCAGAGGTCACCCGTTTGACGCTGAGGTCAATACCATAAATACTAATAGAAATTTTTACTGAAAATAAATATCAAAGGTTGGTTCGAGTTGAACTGCATGTCAGATTTCTGTGGAAGATTGTCGTAGAGAAATAAATCGGTGAAAGTATCCGATCCATAGAGTAGGTCAGTGTTCATAACGACCAACTGCGACGATTTTTGTTAAAGTATCGTTTAATGTTCAATTTCTGTTAGAGCAGTCACCAAATTACACGCGTCTAATGGTAATTTTCTTAAATCAATCGTTAAGTTTTCTCAGCATGAGTTATCAAATACAAAAAAATACTTGTAGAAGTCGAAAAATTCGCGAAGTATCCTAGACATCGTAAATTTGTCAGTGCACGAAAAATAATGTAATTTTGCATTAAAAATACTAAAACGAAGTTCATTTATTGGGAATTTTATGTCGTATCAAACTCGAATTGAAATTTTTATTGAATCTTACGATGACAAAATATTTCGGTTGTTAATTGAAAAATTTAAAATGTAAATTATACGTGGTCTTTTACCTATTACTTACACAAAAAAAATACAATTCCATGTGAATAAACATAAACTATCTCTTCAAAACAGTTGATAATACCACTGAATCTTTTTTCTGCCAAAAATTATAACAGCTGACACGAATTTTGTTTAATTTTGTTAGACTTAATTTACTGTTTGTGAAATAATGAGATTACACTCTTCACTAACAAAATTTACAATTTTTCTTAAAAAAAATGGTATGTAACTCTAAAAAATATTATGTTTGAAACTTTGAAATAAAATATACGTTAAAGTTAGTCAAAACAGCAGCAAACTTTTGGCCTACCCCGTATATTTTATTTATGATTGTATCTACTAAAATAACAATTTATTGTTCACCTGCCTATAAAATGATAATCACATTTAATAGCTAGCCTTTAGTAAACCATCAATAGTGTTCATGATTTATACATTGAACGCACCACATTTCAACAAAATAAGTCTGAATGTAACTTACGTCAGCAGGATTTTTTAAGTCAGTTTTGTCACGGTGCAAAGCTTTATCTACAGCATTCTGTATGCGCGGTGTTGTACAGCCTTTACATCAGACGCAGTACGCTTAATATTTATAAACAGTAATAATCTTTCTCGCTTAATGCCAGAACAATAAAATATGTTTACAACAACGAATTGATTACACAAGTAACAAGCGCAATAAATATAATATAGTAACGGATAAGGTTGCAAATATTATTATTATTTTGGTAAACATAACAATAAAAAATTAAAAATCAATTAAAAATTCTTCATGGACGATCAGCATCCTTGATCCGTCTGCAAATGCGACTGAAATCTCTGTATCGCGTGCTAAGTTATCATTCAAATGTAAATCGACAATAACAATATATTACTGCCAATGCACACTGTATTAAAATTAACGGATTATTAAAGTTTCCTGCAGTGCAGGTTTTAGTATCAAATCAAATTATATTTTTAACAAAGCAATTTGCTTTAAACTTCATAGAAAGAGTGCTAAGGCTTTCCTCAAAAATCAAATGATTATAAACTGAAGCGATTGGCTCAAAACTTGATAAACGCCGTATTTGCACACTAAATGACAATTAATTATTGATAACAACGTTCAAACTACGATTTCATAAAGTTTGAAAAAAATTCAAAGCCTTAAATTATTTTTCCTTACACACATACAACCATGTTACCAGATCTCACAATATAAAATTACTTGTAACACTCAAACCATCTTATTTGGCAAAGCGTATAATGTTACTTCAAAAATTGTAAATAAGTGTTTCTGCCAAAAAAAATAGAAATAAGGAAGTACAACTTCGCAAACAATGACGTCACAGAAGAATGCACTTCCTTCGCAGCTGCAAGGTCGCGTGATGCACTTTCTGTAACTGGCGAGACACAAAAACTGATGTAGTATTACTTCACTTTTATTTTATCGCAATCTATTTTTAAAGCGACGTTTTTGCAACTTTCTTCATGTGTTGTACTACATACATCTTTTGAGCTGAATGGCCGTGTTTATGGTTACTGTAACTCGTACGTTTTTTGTTTGCGTAAACAGTTAATCGTTGTAAACTAACAAGTATGTTGTTTAGTCGGCTATATTTGAATTCGATGCATTGCGAATTTGCATCCGTTCTGAATCTGGGCTATTGAGGTATAATTATTACATGCAAAAGAACTCAAAGTCAATTGCGAATTTTCTTTTCAGAAGTTACCAATTAATCAAAACATTTTTCTTCCCAAAAGTTTCCAATTAATTAAAATTGTTTTTACAATTAAATCTGTAGGGAAATCCTAAGCTAATCTTAAGCCCCAATAATGTTGCCGTAACATTTCTTTCAGGTTTTTCAAAGGGCACCTCTGATCTATTTAAGCATTTTCTTGACTCATAGTATTAAAATATTTAAACAAATATGATTGCAATGAAGATAATCTTTTTAATTAAAAATTATGTACATACAAAGTTACTCATATATTTTGATAACCAAAATAGCCTTGGGTTATCAATTTAAGAGAAATGACAATTACATTTTAATCAACAAAAACAACCAACAGAATCCAGTAAACCTAAATCGTACCAATATTGCGTGTCAGGGGTTAATTGGGCTTGTATTAGAGCAAATAAAGATTAACCGCACACATTGGGTTAACCACTTCGAAATCGAGTCAGCTGTTAATTTATTCCGATACGTTGCTCTATACGAATTTACTAATTCACAAAATTGCAAAAGTTTCATCCAAATTCCAGAGGACATGATACGACATCTCGGAGCACATGCAGTCTTATTTTTGTTGGGCAAAAAGTAGATTTGTGTTGGAGGGCATATAAACTTAAAGTGCTAAATTGTGCTCGTGAGTGTACAAACCACAAACAATTGATGCTGTACCTTGCTTGCATAACATTTACAGATAATGTCGTCTACAACGATCGCCAAGTGCAAAAAATAAAAATTATTATGTAAATCGCAGATCCAGATCATAAACTATATACGTATGAAGACGTGTTAACAATAATTTTATCTTCCAAGTATGAACGCTCAAAATACGCACTAACTTATTTCTTAACAATTTAAAAGTAAAACCTTGGGCCTGTACAATTCCTGATGCATTACTGGACTTAATAATTATTAAATGACTAGAAAAGCAAATTTCATAGCATCTTGAGGCGAATTAAATTCCTTTTGGTAAAAATTTAAAGAAATTAAGTCTGCCTATAAAACTTTAATACTCTACTACTTCAATAAGATACTTAAAACATACAAACAGAAAGCTTTATTAAAAAAGCTGTGCTCAAGACACCGCAAACATACCAAATCATTAATTATCAAAACAAATTAAAATTCTTTTAAGACAGAAAACCACGATAAATACAATAGCGATGTAATAGACACCAAGCTACTTTATTGGCCAATTTTAATATATATTAATTTAATAATAATACCGAATAATAGTTTAAACAAATTATGTTTCTATTTATAAAATAATTTTTTGCAAAATTCTCGACTCTCAAGAGAAGCTTTACGTGTAATACATCGTTTTAAAATACAGGCTTGAAGTTTTACTGGTAATTTGTTGTTTAAAACTGTCCTACCTTACAAAACATATTCAGGGTGGATCATCAGAGACAACGCCATTTTCAAAACGAACAATCGTTCATAATGTAAAAGTAACACAATATTACTTAATTGGATGGTTCGCTGCCGTACATATTTGGTCAAAGAAAAACCGCCACATTGCACAAAACGCGTCCAAAGTACCATAAACACTTAAAATGCCACGTGATTTACTCAAAAATTTCACAAGTACCGAAATAGTCAACAAAAATCTAACGTAATCACACTGCATTCAATAGTTGATCCCGATTATCCTGCTCGACTAGGATCGTTAACTTCCGTAAGGACGACAAACGTCAGATGATTTTGCAAGTTTTAAATTGATTTATTGCGTTTTACGGAACATTTCGACTTTTGCAAACACTTCCTACCGACAATTTAACACTTCCCGAGTAGTTTACACTATCACAATATAATCGTACGACGAAAATAACACTAATTACAAGTAAATCAATTCGGGCTTTATTGTAAACACGCGTGCACTTCTCAGAGATTGAACAACTGCGCACACAGATCGTACTAAGCCACCGAGGTTTAAAATTCAAGAAAGGGTGTTCCATAGGACACTTTCTAGCCTTTACAGAACTTGAAAAAACTCAATTTTTCTTTGATTAGTGTTATAAAAACGTTAAAGAAATTCCTGTTTAGTACTAAATACTTTAATTATCTTACAAAGTGTTAAGAACTTGATTTATACAATGGTCAAGCTGAATAAAAACACATTTAATTTATGAATTTTTTTCAAAAGTAATTCTCTTCATCAATAATACATTTTTATTCACTGAATACTTCAGGCAAACATTTTTCTACTATCATAATACGAAAATGCTCTCAAGTAAGCCATTGTATACTTTGCTTTGCTGTTTTCAAAATTAAAATCAAAAACCATGGATTATTAATAAATAGCCCCTAGAAATCTTGCTGTGTAAATATAGCACAATGAAGAAATCGTGTGTGGTTTGAAATCGTTGGAAATAATTCAATGATTTCAGTCAGTCGTTCAGCAAATCGATTCTGTTTTCCAAGTTGAAACATGAAGGTCCCTCCTCGCCTCTTCAAGCATTAACACTGCTTCGCATACGTTACCAACATCTGAAGTAAGCTCTTAATATATTTGCAAGTGTGCTGTTCATTAATTTTCTTCAAAACAACCGCATGTGTTGTCAATAAAATTCGTCCTCGCGTCCCGTCTGGATTTTCCATTAAATCGAAATCTATTTGCACTTCGGTTGTACTCCAATTAATATTTCATGCAGCTTGCTACATCTGTCACATACTTAGCCATGAATCAGTGTCTCTCTGTGTGTGTGTGGAGGCTACGCACCATACAGGCCTTGCAACTCTAGGCAGGCAACTTTTATTTGTGTATCATTTCTTATAATTGGTGTAATAATCCTGGTGATGTAATAAAAATGCTGCACTTGCGATAATTTTAGTGTTGTAAGGATTAATTCTACAAGGAGCTTAGACAAATGGACAGTTATTTTCAGCGCTCGTGGGCGTTTTCTTGTACGGTTGTGATTTATCGCTGTTAGGTTATAACAGTTCTTAGCATTATATATTCATTAATAATAGCACAAGTTAAACAAACGCCAATATAAATTGTTGTAAAACGTAAAAATCCTGTTCATTGTGGAAAATATTCTCGTTGAATATACCTGTCATTTTGTTTATAGTCTTTCAATAAGAGAGAATATATTGAGAATAAACGTTAATATGTTCCACGATTTTATTTTCAATATGTTCAAAGTAATCTTCTGCAACAGTAATACCATTCTTACTCCCCACTCCTTAAAAGCTAACAAGGAATACTTGCAAAATAGTCGTAAACTGCAGGATCCATTTCCTCCTCAGACAAGAACTAATAGTTAAACCTAACCTTTCCTCGAACTCATAAGCGCTTAAACTCTTTTTTAAAGCTGCAATAAATGATAATTTTAAAATTCTCTTGGGTTTATTTTTGGATTTTCATTGCGATGGTTTAAAAAATTAATGCACTAGGTTCAAAACAATGAAATCAACATAGCAATCGAATGGCAGACAACAGGTTGGTCAAAATTGCCAGAGATAAAAATCTTCCAATGGCAGACGAAGGGTAGGACGGCCCAGAAAAAGATAGAGTGACAACCTAACCCCAATATGAGGACAAAACCAAAGAAGGAACAGGTTATGACCCAAAATAGAGGAATGAAGAAGAAGAGGGTTCAAATCAACTTAACTTTAAGAATTAATCCTTAAATAACAGGTTAAGAACGAAATGGTATGAAGGTGCAGATTTTAAAGTTTACATTTTTTTTTAAATAAATTTAGCTTGGCTCTTGTATTTATATTTTAAACATCAGCGGTGATTTTTACTGTGGTATTGACATCAAACTGTTGCTAAAACATTCCAAAAATTGTGTTTTTTATGTGTTTCGTGTAGAACGGTTTCAACATTTTTTTACCAATCGAAAAGCTTCCATTTACGGTACAACACGTGAAAAAATTAAAGGAATAAAGTGGACACGTTTTTTTAACAAATGACGCTCGCTTATAACTTAAGATAAAATCTAAATCAGCATGAGCTGACGGCGCAGGAATGCGAGGAACGGTTTTATATTAAATATCTCGCTAAAACTAAGTTAAAAACTAAACAAAAACCGCTATTATTGTATCGATTTGTAAGAATGTATCGGCCGACCCTGATTTCGCGGTCGTTTTCGCACAAAACAGTTCGACCTTAGCTTACTGACTGGCTTCAAGGTCGCTAGGCAAATTATAACTTCTATTACCATCAGGGTCACTTGCAAGTTAAATGAATAATTCCCTTCATACAACGTTTAAGTTTCATTTTATTATCCCGACGCTTAATAGTTATTGCTAAATGCGCTAAATATAAGACGCGACTGCCAGAGAGCACTGGAAAACACACAAAATTAGAACTTTATTATGTTCAAATTGACTTCTACTGCATGTTGCTTGATGGCTTAGTACCGTTACAAGGTCTGGGCGGAAAAAATGGGCAAAGATTTATGACTCGATGCCGCAACTGCATCGTTCGGTCGATTTAAAATTTATTTCTGGTTGGTTACTCACACATACCGATAATGGTCACGTATGGGAGGCCTTCACTAATGTTTTCCTGGTAAATTTTAACAACGTTTAACGTTTAGCTTCAATATTCACACTACCCAAACACACCCAAACTCAATTAACGCGATTTTTGCTTCAAGGCGTTATAAAAATTGATAAAGACACTTAGGTAACGTGGAAATATGTAATTGTAAAACAATATTGCAAGTATTTCGACTCACCAACTTTTTCATGGAGCACAAGATCAAACACCCACCTGAAAAAAAAACACATGATAAATGCAATCAATAATCACACACTGCTCCTACGCCAAGTCAAATGCTGCTTCATTTTATATTTTAAGCAATAATATTTACGATGAATATTAGATAAACGTGACAGCAGCAATTAAAAATATCTAAATTTGTTGGCACGTGCTTCGAAGGTGGTATCAAAATCGCAATTTCTTAACGTTTTTTATGATAACTAGGTGCAAAATTTATAAACAAGTTTAAATAACGCAAGAAAACAATATGTTGCAAATAATTACTGATAATAATATTTCAGCTGGTCAAAA
Organism: Elmis aenea; assembly: GCA_947652605.1. NCBI lineage: Eukaryota > Metazoa > Arthropoda > Insecta > Coleoptera > Elmidae > Elmis > Elmis aenea. The sequence continues at coordinate 817,904 of OX393576.1, read as the reverse complement.
CAAAATGTATTTACATTACTGGCGTTATTATAACGATGCTATATTTGCTGGAGTGTCAGTGGTTACTTAGAAATCATGTTCGTAGTTACAAAAAATTGATAAAATAAAGCAGGTACATAAATCGGTGGACAATTTTAACGTAGGTTGTGCCTTGCACTATTGTGAGGCAAAATCTTGTAACAAAAATGTTCACAATCGTGGAACATGCATTGTTTTTCTTCTTTTTTTTCGTCAAGAACCATTCTTATGGCTTGATACGTCTCTTAATTTTGATTCTTCCATCTCACGAGATTTTGATTCTTGCAATAAAAATAAATTTATTAAAAAATTCCAACCAATTAGAATGTTACGAAACATAGAACAGTTCAGTTCAAAGGAATTACCAAAAAAAACAAGTTCTGCTGTTTTCACTTGATTTGCATAAAAATGCTGATGTTTTTGCCTAAAGAATAATTATAATAATGGTTTTTATGTAGCTGTTTACCTAAGTTTTGCAACAAAACTTACATATTTACATACATAAGTAGCAAAATTGCATACATTTCACTTTTACGCGCATTTATTTATACATAAACTATCCACTGGCAAAATTTGCATTGAATGTGAGGATACATTAATAAATTTCCCTACTACCAAGTTGTAATAACATACAATGACCATTATAAACTGCTTTTGTAAATGTATAACGGTAACTTAATGTTGTCTATGCATTTGACTGACAAGTGTTTGATAAGGAAGTTGATATATCATCGGTTAGAAATTGTTTTTTAGAAACTTATGCGCTCAACCGCGATGAAATAAATGCGGTAATGAAATTTAAAAAATAATAATTGGTATACCCAAGCCATCAGTTGACTGATCGGCTCATCGAATTGTCTCATTCTTTCTGGCCGTGAGATTATTTTGAGTTACAAATTTGAGCGCACCTTGGGGCAAGGATGGCTTAATTTTTTAAGACTGTATATAAGTGTCCTTTTACATGATTTCCAATGCTGTTTTTTATTTGTACCATCTAACAAAATACGCGAATTGCAATTAATTATGTATATTCCTTCGCATTCGACAAGAATTTTGTGTTTAGCTGTTGTGTCACATGTTACTGTGTTACATTTAATGTACACAACATCTTTAAACGCATCTGTGTGCATTATTACATATATAAAACAGCACTACTGGTCTTAAAGGCCCAAAGCTTCAAAAGTTATGACGGCGCATGATTTCAGGATCAGTGCATTTCCTTATTTGTCTGTGGTGATTTCCTGTAAAGTTTATATTCCAGCATTTCGTTTTTTTTTTAATTATCGAACAAAGGGTAATTAGCTGTTTTCCTAATTTTCTACTGAAAATGATTTAACAGGCAATCATGAGTTGTTTAACAAAGTGTAAGCCTAAGGATGCACAATATAATCGCTGTAACCGCCAAAGCCCGACATAATGCAACAATGCAACAATATAAGCCCGATCATTGACTTTCAGAGTGCAAATCCCATGCGTGCTTATATGAACGATAATTAGATAAATTATGAAGTTACTAATTATCAAAGCGGCCACGAGTGTATTAACCCCTAGAGAAAGTACCTGGGTCACGTGATTGCTTTTACTTTCTACCGACTTCTTGCAAGATCCACTGTTACTTTTTTAGAAACTACTAAACACTCTACCATAGAAATGTGCATGTTATTAAATTATGGTAATCATATTAAATGTTACTTGCTTTATTAATATTTACGTAGCAGTTCGAAAGCGAAATTAAGTGTTAAGCAATCTAATTGCTTATTAATTTATTTTTTGTGCATTTTTTCTGAATGGTTTAGAGGAATAAGTAAAAGTTTGATGATTTTTTTGCTTTGTAATTTAAACTCACTTTCGTACGTTCGTGTGCGATCCACAGCTCGAGAATTCGACAACTTCCTCATTTGACTACAAAAATTCCCTCCTCAACATTAACGTCATATTGGTATATTACTTAATTAGGCAAAAAAGCTTTATTTGTCCAAAGCTCGTAAAATATATTAATAGGAGACTGCAAAGTCGTTCTTAGTCCCATCAATTTTTTTAGTCGCCAGTGTACCGGCGTCATACATTAATTTATGGACTAGGAAATTGTTTATGTTTACTATTATCAGTTCTTGTTTCTGCTGGAACACACCAGAACCTCATACCGTAATCCTTATTTCACAGAATCATAAATTACAACTCTTAAATCAAATAAAGTTGTTTGCGGTGCAATAATATTTAACTCACGTTATGCAATTATATTTTTACATAGCGACATTGCCCTGCATGGCGCCAAGAGACTCATACACATGCCTAGGTACAGTGAAGGCTTTTTTTCCTTAAAAAAAAGATAAATGAATATCCAGGTGAAACAATTTTGCTTGACGTCTTAAATGGACGTTACTATAAAGAAAATTAAATGTTATCAATTCACTTAGACATTACCTTATGTTTTAAAGGACTAAAGAGGATTTCTAAAACTCAACACTTGCAATGATGACATGTTATCCTTATAAAATTCCGCAGTTGGTACCGTAGATGGTACGTTAAACGTCCCTTCAAAGCTGGAGAAGAATTTTAAAGAGTACTTTTTAGGCATCGCAGTTCTTTTGACCAACGTCTATCTGCTGGCAAATATTAAAATTTCAGCCTGCATTATTGATAAATTAGAACCTCCACAGACACATGTTCAAAGGAATTTATTTTTGAAGAAAATGTTATGGGTACTTCGTTAACATGATAGCATAACTCTTGCAGTTAAAAAAAAATTGCCTCCGCCTATGTTTTCACAGCATGCCCTTCGTTTAAAGTTAGTCAATGTAATTACTGATAATGACAAACATATTCATCGAGTTGTATAGATTGTCATCGTGATGGTATAGTGATGCAACTGACTTTCATAAGCACGTCATCGCTTGTGCATCTTTTCACTTCTGCTAAATAAAATTGGTCGCAACCCTGAACTGCTTGTGCCGAGCTTGTAGTTGTGGATGTTAAGTCAGTAGTTGCGCTCTCATACATGGCCTATAACAGTAGTTATATCGTGCAGGATTATTGTTAATACAAAGGCATGTATGAAATTATCGAGGTTGACCCATTTCACGGCGAATGCATACAGCGACCACACAGGTTCTTCACCTCGCGGTCATCGCAGTGCCTCCGGCCCCTCGGAGCTCTTGCTAATGCGAACCATCCTTTGCGGTCGCTTTGTGAATTATATCCACTGGATTCAGGCATAAAACTGATTTATTAAATGCAAGCCTGCTTCGTGTCACTGAATAGGTTTATTTCTTCTCCTATATATCGCCACGTCTGTGATATTGCCTCGGCAGGGAACGTGTTTCTTGATATTTTATTAATTATGGTTGGCGACAAGCCTGGGGCCGTCTGCCCTTTTGTCCTGAAAAATTCTGTAAGAATATCCTTCATGTTACACTTACAACTGGAACCTAGGCAATTTTTAGAAAACTAGAGAATGAATTCGAGCTGAAAATGAATGGGGAAAAAATCAAAATATATGAAGATTGGGATGAGAGGTAATGAACATCATATTGGGTATGTTTTTAATGTAACATTCAGGAGAGAAAGAAGCATCAAACACCAAGGAGTGGAGTTCACATATAAAAATGAGGAAAAAGAAGAAATGCATAAGCGACTGGCAAAACGATTTAGATGTACTACAGCTCTAACAACGTCGGTAAATCAAAGAAAGTGTGAAGTGTAGGAAACGGTATACACAAATATTCTTATCACACAATTTAAGTATATCAACAAAGAAAACAAAGGCAATGGCTCGCAAAGTAGATTAAACAATATGGTCAAAAATAACAGTAAAAAATGAAGCTATAGAACAGTGTTTCCTAACGTGGGGCATAAACCCACAAGATGGCAATTAGAAAATTATATTGCATTTCATATACAAAGTGTAATATATAATTTGTATTCATTCAAGAAGGCCAACTAAAACAGTCATTTTTTAGTTGGTGCCTATTTTTATTATCCTTTCTCGGAATTTGGTTGACTATTATACTAAAGGATGCATTGAAGTCTTTGAGGCGTTGAGGTGGGACATGATTCAGAAAAGGTTGAGAAACACTGCACAGAGTAATATCACCAGTGAATAAGGATACACAAAAAAAAAAATGAAAACGTTACCAACTTAAAGACCATGTTAAAAGAATGAGGAACAGAGTAGTATAAGCAGATACCTACGGTAAAACGGAGTAAAAGGAAAGAAATGCGTGGGGCGACCTCGTAAAAGATGGAAGGATCAAGATTAAGGGATGGAGCAGACAAAAAGCCTAATACTTTTAAAAAGAATAAGAGTAATATATTTATCTTACGAACTCGTACAAAATATTAATTTTTGTTATTATTAATAGCACATAATTTCAAATTCAGTTGCAGCCATGCTTTTTTTCCTAATCGTGGATTTTTTTAAACTGTTCCACGACATAAAACAACGTACTAAAAAAATCAAATCGGCACAGAAAACAAACGAGAGCAGAGACCACACAAGCACGCGTCACTAAGTTAAAAATCGCAATACATAGATTTATAACCGCCGTATACTTTTAGACCACAACTCATAACCCCAGTCAAAAGCCTGTACGCATATTCATTAAACAAGAGCGCGCGGTTTCCTGGTGAAATATTTTTTTAAATAAACATAACCGTGATTGATGAACGGTGCCGCGCGAATAGCCGACCTCGCATAAAAGACGACGGGGTTGCCGCTTGGCGTTCATCCGAGGGTCGATGCCCGCCCGGACCTATCTCAACCGCGTACACTTTATTAGATCAGGATCTATAGATATTATTTCACACTCTGCACGAGACAGAATGAATAATGCTTTCCTATTAGAATATCAAACGACATTAAAATTGTAATGGGATGAAAATTGATAAACAACCTTCATTCATGTTAAATATCCCGTAAAAGCTAAACGATTTTGCTGTTTCACTTTCGATTCGCCGATTCCTGAACGGTGAACGTCATTAGCGGGTGAAATATTACGCGAATAAAAGTCGATATCTTTTATATTTAATAGTTCAATGCGACCCTGAATTATTACAAGAGTAGAAGACTTTAAGAACCGTTCAGTTAGGAATGTTTATTACGAACGATTGGGTAATGAACATCAAAGCAATTTGCATTAATAACATTAATACCTCATTTTTTCACGTTGCTCATACAATGTACTACATTAACGTACACCAAAAAACGTTTCATAAAAATGAAAAAGTCTGCTATTTTTTCGAAAATATTTTGAAACTAAATTGGCTTATAACTTCATATTTATACAAGAAATAACAATTATATGCTTTTAAGAACGTTAAAATTGCGATTAAAAACGATATCATAATTTTTGCGTTGAATGAAAACAAAGTCTGCGGTCAACTGAAAAATGTTAAACTGAACCATATCTTCTATAATAATTGATCCGTATCTGTAAACTTATTTTTCAAAAGTCACTGCTACAATTCATCACCTGAAAGAGATTTTCAATTCGAAGCGATTAAAAAAAACGCGCGACTGGGTCGACTTTAATGCCAAGTGCCAATTTATTGGATACAAGGAAAACCGTTCAAGAGAGAAGCAATATCAAGCAAAGAATATCCTAAAGCATTTCCTAGAAGTTTCACTCTCAAACAAGCCAATAACGCCTGGCGAAACGAAGTATTATTTCTCCATTTACCCGATGTAATCTATGTCCATCCGATATAATAGCGAACCTTAAGGACATGCAATAAATATAACAGCCTTCAATGTACGTACCCCACAAACTCTGTGTGGATATTTACAGCGACCAATAAAATACAACACTGGTTTCTCCACATCAAAGCCAGGACGAACATTAAATGCGCCGAAACGGCAAAATAACCTTAATATACACGAATTAAGAGCTCTTTAAATTAATGTTACAGTAATGGAAATTAGTAGTCTCAAGAATCAGTTTTAAATATGATTCATAAAACGTGCATAACGGCCCGTAACAGTATGTATGCCTTACTACGAAGGATATGAGTATAGTTCCACGGTTGTTGCACTTCAGTTATCCAGCTTTTCGACATTATCCGACACAACTGGAATACGAGGACAAATTGTTAATTGCTTAGCCATGAAAAATTAAAGTGACAGTTCCTATTTGGTTTTTCCAGGTTCGTGCGACATTTATAAACTTAATGGCCAAAATGAGTTTGAATTGAATGATTTACAGCATTTTAATTGTGGTTTCAGAGTTGTGGAGTAAGTGAAATTAATCTCTAGTATTAAAATTTTAAATAATTTTTGACAAAAGAGGATAATGGAACTAGAACCTAAGTTTATACACCAAAAGATGGAAGCAAATATTAGAGGAAGACTTGCCAACATATTTCCAAGTAAAATACTGGCCTTAACAGTTTTAATGGGCCTAAGAATCGATCCAGGATGACCCAGAATCTAGAATCTGGAGGAAAAAATACAGATAAAGAAACTTGAAAATTTAGGGTTGACTGATCGACGAAAGGAAGTCTTATTGTCATTAAGAAAGTTAATGTATCTAAAACAATAGTATACTGAATATTTTACACGATGATTTGGACAAAAAAAGTGTCTGCGCTCATAACGTTCAACAAATTTGACAGGATTCTTGTTTTACTAAGCTCTTTATAATCCTGATTAGACCCCCTGCAACTCTTATTTGTTCCCAAATCTCATAAGAATCGTTGAGGAAGGCGGTTAGGATCCAACGAAGAAGTCGATGCGGAGGAAAACTTCAGAGGCTTATTAATAGATTTGTTTTCTAATGAGTATAAAATTGTTGGGAAAACGCTTAAACTTGTGAAGGGGATTGCATAAAAAAAAAATTGATTCAACCCTAGGATTTTTTACGGCGAGATAAATGAACTAATAAATCCTACTCGAAGAATTAAAGGTACTTATAAAGTCAGGGATAAAAATAAACGTAAAAATTGATGTTTGATTTCTAGTCTATCTTGAGACGGAACCGAATATTAGCAGCAGCCTGTTACAATAACATCGAGGCCAGTGAACCTCTAGCTTGGACTTAACTCTCATCCCGTGTACGTGAATCAGAGTTCTCCTCTGGTCAGCGGCTAAAATAAATCGTCTAGACCTAGCACAGCTCTTACTTGACCTATATCTAAAATCAGATTCGCTATTTCTGTTGCGTCATCTCGCATAACTAACGCAGCGGCACATGAAAATATTTTAATTCCGTTTAAATTACCCGACATCTCCAGCGAGATCGAACTGCCATGGAAATCAGCAACTCTTGGGAGGTTTAAAAAAATGCTGGTCGGATTGGGATGCGAAATTAAACAAGGAAGAGATTCCTTAGCAAAAATGCGTTCTATTTTTAAACGAAACAGAAACATATTATTTATTTCTACAGTGAATAAATCGAATGGATTGTTTGAAGGTTAGCAGATTTCGAAGGAAAAGCTTCGCTTCCGGGATAACAGACGTTGCTCCCTAGGTACTGGAAAGTTGCGAAAGTTTTAGAAAAAAATCATAAAATGAAAAAAATTGTTAGGCAACAATGCAAAGTTTTTCAAATCGTACGTTGATCATATAATAATATATAAAATTGTTGATGGTGTTGTGTGATGAAAGTGTGAAGAATATACGTATGCAGGAATAAAGTTTCAAAGATTATAATGTATAAGCGTTGCTTGCAACACTGATTGTTAAAAACAACAGCTGTCAACAAGCTAACATGATGCAGTTGTTATTAATAAGCATTTGTGCACGTGTGCTAATGATGGATGGTACGCCAACGATAAGCCCAAACGGTAATTAACATTTCGCAATTAGATTTTCCACGAGGATTTTTCGCAATAGCGTTCGGAAAAATAAACAAATTATGTTTTGTAATTGACTACAACGGTCAAAATTCTCCGATAAGTTAGATTTTATGTCCTTGGAAACCCCTTAAACAAGATCAAATAACTCAACATTATCTTACCTCTAGAAGAGGTCAACTTTCCACATTAAATTAATTAAATGTTTTACAAAAATGCTACATTATGATACCTTGTAAACCATCTCAAATTTAAACTTAATTAACCTAAAACCCTTTATTAAAAACACTTCAAAAAGGTACACAAAAGTAAAAAATGATCTACTAAATATTACTTTTAAGCATGTAGTATATGTCAAGGAATGAAATTTATCAACTTTGCATTAAACCATTAAAAACTTCCTGAAGATAAAATAGTCTTAAATAATAAATGTCAAAGTTAAATATGAAGATGAACTTTTATATAAAATTTAATAAAGTAAAACCTTCCAGAGCAAGTACACTTATAACTACTAAATTTACTTTACGTGGGGTAAGAGATAGCTAAGTTTGAATATTAACGTCAAGATTAATTATAAACTCTGATACAGCGAGACCTTATGTTTTTATCATTTATAAATGCCACATTAAAATTAGGTCATATAAAATTAAAAGTTTCCGACTAGATTACTACGCACAGCTCGAGAATTTTAATTAAAAAACAGTACTGTGTTATGTTCTGGTAAAAATGAAGTAACAGAAACTGTAGTACAACATTGCATTTATATATTAAGTGGTACCCTATAAAGCTATTTATTGTATAGCAGCTACAAGAGTTAAAAAATTTAACTACTATTATTAACGTATGAAGGTTGATTTAAATTAAAACTATATTCAATATGTATTTAAATCTATAAGCACTTATTAAAACCAAAGTCAAAACAGGCCTATAAAACTTTGCACTTTTGTTAAGAAATAATCAAAGCATTTTTAATTTAAAGCAATTACCCTAAAACTTCATAGAATCGTCGTCAATACAGTAAATAATATTTATTTATCCTTAAAACGTTACACTAGGATTTTTTTAAGGGAAAATGGTAAAGGTGCACACTCGACTTTTTTTTGAAAAAAACAATTTTTTTTTCAACTGAAAAATAAAAAAGCTGCAAAGAATTTTCACTCATTTTGAATAAATTCGAAAAGTTTTCGGTAATAATCGAAATTGTTTTAAACTACTGCAACTAGCTTAAGACTTCACAGAAAATGAAGTCTATAAGTTAAGGCATTGCTCTAGATATTACACTGTGAAAACAGAAAGCACAGAAAAAAATACGAAATGACGATGACTACCCTGCAAAGTTCACAGTTCGCAAAAAGCGTGGGCTGAACACGCGTCAAGTTCAATGACTCCATATCGATCCACCCCGACAACCCACAGACCTCGCCTAGCATTCATTGCGAGCATCTCTAGCCTATACTTACATCCACATATTCAAAAAATTCTATTACAATAAATCACAAACAATACGCTGCGATTTCATTCCAGATACTAACATTCTGCGAGCATTATTTTTTAAATAAATCAGCCTAGTACGCGAGGGAGTCCACAGCGCGACAGAGCAGACACGATTTGCTCACAAAGTTTCGCCCTTAACGAATGTGGATCAAAGACACTTTAATTGTAAACAAAAGAAAAACTAAGCAAAAAAAAATTTTTAGGAGGAAGTTAAGCTCCAAATTTTACTTATACATAAAAAAGGGTTTATGAACACTTTTTCCACTTGATAAATCGCATTACCTTTGATCGCGATCAACTCATTTACTCAGCAAGCAACATATTATTAAAAACGATATTTCCTTTATATTAACTCTCACTCCCTACCAAATATTTTACTATGGAATATTCATTTTGCGAAATCTTATAAGGCTAATCTTTGAATTTTTACTTCTCTGCTTGGCTGGCTACCGATAGGTGTAATTAATAAGCCTCTGTTTCGCTTCCATCGTTTAATCTACGTTTTAGCTTAGTGAAAAGCTGTAATCATCTAAATAATGCAGTGTTACCTGAATTTATTGTACAATTGTACTGTATGTTTACTATTTACTAAGTATCAGTTGACTATAGTCCAAGTCTAACTTCAATAATATGATGCGAGCACTTAAATAATAACTGCCTTTCTACATGGCCCCTGGATAATTGTAATGCTTGCATAAATAGCATTGTAATGCCATATAAAATATTTTCCAGAAAATCACTTACTTATGGCTTGTGACTAGGGTTCTGCGCCACAACAATTTTTCCATTCCTGGTACACATGACTTTAAAATAATGGACGAGAAATAATAATGGACAAGAAAATAAGCGAAAGAACAGGAAATGTCGGAAGAATATTTAACAGCTTAGGAACAACATTTTTTGGATATAGAGAAGCCCCTAAACGAACAAAAGTGAAAGTGATAAAGATGGTAGTAACTCCAACACTGTTATACGGAAGTGAAACGTCGACACTGACAGACAAAAATAGTAGCTGTGTAAATGCAGCAGAAATGGGGTTTCTAAGAAAAATCTAAGGAAAAACCAAAAAAGATCAAATCAGAAACGAAACATAGAGAACAATTAAAAATTAAATTAGTTGAAACAAAGACACAAGAAAGACAGCTGGGATGGTTGGGTCACATTTATAGGATGAAAGAAGAAAGGTTAACCAGAAAAGCCCATGAAGAAAGGTTACAGGGAAAAATCAAAAGAGGTAGGTTAAAACGTTTCTGTAATACGATTTCTGACTTTAACGAAGCGCTGTTTCTTGCATAATTCTGTCACCAAATTATTATTATTAATACTTCTCTAGATTGTTCTGAAGTACACTCATGATTGAATTAGCCAAACAAATAGAAAGTGAAAACACTTTAGCATTTTTCAGCGACATAATAATTGTGCTTAAGTGTTATTATAATTCTAACCGTTTACTTTCACGTGAAATACGAAGCGGGCAAGCGATTATTAACAAACAAAAAAATAATATGCGTGCCTAGTGCCTACATAGTTCGTCAAAAATTAACCAGAAAAACGTGCGGATAAATCGTGCAATCGACTCATCATTCAAAAGCTCGTGATTGTGTACAACCGTTGTGGAATTAGAAAGCTGTGGGCCCGAACGGCGAGAAAGTAACGGTACTTGTCCTAAAGCAATATAATATACATACTTCACTTGTCCGTTTTTTAATCAATGGAATTACGTTTATAACACGATTATTATTCAAACATAATTTATTTGAAAGTCCATAAAATTTAAAATTACTTTAATCGTACAGTTTATTATTAAACAATTATCTACAAAATGTATAAGATTAAATGCTCCTTGTATTATTTCTGCCCAAACCTAAACACCAAACGTTATCCATTTAGGTTATTACAAACAAAATTCATCAACGTGCAATCGGAAATTTATCATGAAAAGAGAAAGTTGTATTTTTTTAAACGGTAGTTATAGTTACTGTAAAAAATCTTTAATACATTATACATGTTGTAAGGAAAATATAAGATTTAAAAACTGTATATCAAGCACCGAACGAGAAGTTATGATTAATAAAAATTATTTAAATAATTTTAGTAAGCAATTACAAAACCTGCTAAAATTATCGCCTAATTCCACTCCCAACTTAACTAACACATTTATTTCAAGTAATTTTGCAAGTGCGTATCGTTGTACCGTGAAAAGTCTGTTATATCATCTGAAAACTATTAATGTAGATCTGTAATAATTTACAATAACATGTTTATTATTGCTTTGGTTCATCTACGAAAATGAGCTTATTTGAATAACTCGATAAATGTTTAAGAAGGAATTCCAAATCACTACCGGTTTTTACAGGAAGTAGCATTATCTTCCATATTTTAATTTGCAATTTGTACTTTCTCGCGTTTTTTTTCCACAGCTTTTTTTAACTAAGACTACAACCGATAATTGCACGAGTTTTGAAACTGGTGTTGCCTTATGACAAGAAATCATCAAAAAAAAAAGTTGAATTATTTTTAATTAAACTTATTTATGATGACTTTATTGTTTGAAACAAATAAGAGTTTTCTCCAATAAATTTGGAAAATTTTGTACAGGTTAGTAAGAGACGAATGTCCTGGTTGGGGATGTTGAGGGTGGAGCTCCATTTATCACTTCAGAGCTGCTGTGAATAAAATAAGAATCGCTTTGATGATAACCAAACTTTGGCAAGAGATGGTATAGGAAGAAGAACTTCTTAAGTTAAATACGTCTGAACTGCATACGGACACTTAACGTGCTAGGAAGCAGGAATAATGTTAAACTAATATGGTGCCCAGGACACACTAATATACCAGGGAACGAGAAGGCAGCCAAAATTGGCAGCGAGACACCTTTCTTCGGACCAGAACCCGCAGTTGGCACATCCTATGGAACAGCCAAGCGGTGTCTTAATGACATTAATACAAGGGCATAATGCTCATTGGAAAAAAGTTGCAGGACAAGCCCATTCTATCCTGTCAATGGTCTCTAAAGAAAACAGAAGAAATCCTGAGGATGAGCAAAGTAGATATCAGAGCAACCACAGGATTCGTCACAGGACACTGTGGGCTAAACAAACACTTCCACATAATAGGGCTCTCATAGACTGATATATACAGAGGATGTGATGAAGAAGAAGAAACTCCTCTTCACGTAATATCTAAAGGATTCACACCCTATCGGCGATAAACTTCTAGGGGGAAAAAAGCCAAACAAAAAGAGTTAAGAAAAACGCCCTTAAAGAAAATCCTGGAGTTTTCCAAAAACACAGGACTTCTTTAAAGGGCTATCACCAGAGGGTACAATAGACCAATAGGTCACAGTACAGGAACCCGAAAGGGGACCACCTCCGCGGAAATAGTAAATGAGTTTAATGAAGAATACTTTTTTGTGGCAATACGATTGCTTCTGACGTAGAGGCAAAAGTCTTGAAACCAGCATTTTTATATGAAATTCTTTATTAAAAAAAGGTAAGCAGTTTTGATTTAAACGCATCTACATTAATAATAACGTTGCTTTAAAAAAACTAACACAACAACATGCTATAGTAGTCTTTGCCTACTCATGTAGTCTTGTAGTGACTGCACTAGTAACAATTTTTATAATGAATGCAGCAATATTGGTTCATATACGTTCATATATCGTAAGTTAATAAGTATATTTATTCAGGTACTAACAATAAATTTGCACTCACACAAAGACAGAAAAAACAACAAACCACAGTACTTATGCGTAGTTAAAAGTCAGGGTTATATGAGTGTATATTTAGTTAAGTAAATTTTTAAATTGGAGCTAAACTAATTTAAATAATTACTTTTAAGACACCTTCACGTTATTATAAAGCTACTCGCCATATTTTTTAATGCAATCATTTCAAAACTTGTGTAACTAATTTGTCTCTTTGAACATTATGGTTAAATTAAAATCAGTTGAATAAGATGTAATCGGTGTTAGAATGTATGGATATATTAAGTGGAGAAATTACACAGTGATTCAGAGTCATCAAAAATTGATAGGAGTTCAACGAACCCATCACTAAAACAAAACTAAATATAAACATGAACTATATCAAATTTAGGCAATTAATAAGCCATTGACCAATTTATCTGTTTAAAATTCTTTATTGTATTTAGGAATTAATGTGTTCCTGATTAGGTTCTTTCTATACTCGTTTGTAAAAATCATGAATGTTAAAACTGAGTTTACTCAAACTTTTGTCGCCAAACAGCTAATCGTGATGTAAAACCACAAATAGTTGTGTGTGGAATAACAAACATCCAGTTTTCCTTGGTATATGCATTTGTTTTAAATGACAAGGATGTTGTGGAATAATAAAATCTAAGGACACTATGAATGTTTTTTTACTTCCCCTTTGTTCTCGACCAACGCCAACTTTAAATTATTAAACCTATTCTCAAACAATATTTACATAATTTGCTCTTGAACAAGGTGAGAGGGATATAAAATAGTAAAGATAGAAGCTAGTAATTTACTGTTTCCACCGAATAATTTAATAAAAACACCTGTCAACAAAATAATTAATTCCGTCAATTCCTTATAAGTACCAGGCACTACAAAACGGTAGTTTTTTGTCACTCCTTTTTCGTTATAATTAAACCGAGCTAGTATTATTAAAAGTCAAGTGTAGCACGACACAAAATTTGGGGAAATAAATTAAACCTACATTGTTCAACAAAAAAAAATTAAACAAACTTAAAATCACTAAATTGCTTTCTTATTAAATGGAATAATACATTTTACTAGCAGGGCCCACTCTGCTTTACTCGATGTAACTCAAATTTGTAAAGTATTTAAAAACTAAATCAAATTAAAAATTATTTGCTAAGCATTGAATACAAAATTGCGATCGTTTAACGCCTAAAACAAGGTAACGCATTTCTTTTGTTTTTCTAGCTTTAGCCAATTTTTCTTGTTACTAAAATGTTAAGAAGTGATATCCCGCACTATAAGCTAGAATTCTTGAAAATTTCAGTGCGCTAGCTTAATTAACACCAAAGATATAACCTTTTAAAAATCCTGAAAAATTTGACATTTATTTCAGGAACTTTAAGTGATCGTATTCCGTGGTATATTTACGCTAGGTGATTCTAGTTTGGAGTAAAAATATTCCTGTTCTTTGGTTATCTTTTAAAATTACTTTTGTGCGATCGTACTAGAAACAGCTGTTTGACGGACGCGTTAGCAACCATAAAGTACTGCATTACCGGCCCTATCCTTAGCAACGGCCGTAAAAGTTACTTTTCAGGCCGTTACCCTTAGCAACGGCCGAAAAAGTAACTTTTACGGCCGTTGCTAAGGAGAGGGCCGGTATTGCAGTACATACGCCGTCATCTGTCAGTGACAGAATGTCACGTAGTTTCTAACCTATAATGTTGAAAATTACTAAAAATTTAAACTGTTTTTAATTCGATCGCACAAAAAATGTAATATGCACCTCGGACAAAACGTACTTTTTCGACCTTGCCTGTCGCGGCCGAAAAAGTTACACTTTTTGGCCTTGATACATAAATAACTATTTCGTTTGTCTACATTGCGTTGTTTCGATTTTGGATTTAAAAAATACATATCCCTAGTTTTGCGGTTTCCTCAATACTAAGATCTAAAAGTTTGACACGTAAAATGTAAAATGATTTATTTAATATAACATGAACGATTTTGAAACTTTTTACGTTCTCAGGATATAGTACTACAACAAATACGTAAATACGACTTCTATGTATATATGAAACATGACGAAGTGTGTTGTTAACTGCAAGGTTGGAAACCAATGCCACACGGATTTAAACTATTTCTACACGCATTCATCAACAACAAGCTTTGACAAAATTAATCACCGTTTTGTATCCTTTAAGGATGGAAAAACTGTCTAAAAAAGAATCTTAATGACAACGGTTGCTGATGTCTGAAATGTGGTTTGATATTATTAATCAGCATACATTTGAGCAACTTCTCCAAATTTAAGGCTAAGCTCTAGCTGTAATAATACGCGAAAATTTCAGTCAATTACGATATTTTAAAATTATTTAGAAACAAATAAAATGGAAACAGGTCAAGAACATGAAAAGCAAACATGCATCGAAATAAATATAAAATTTGCCGGAGTTACAAACACGTGTTATCGTTTTCACAAAAACTTGTTACAATTAACTGGTCAATCTACTGCCAAGAATTCTGCAGATACGTTTAGAGAGAAACAGAAATAGACCAAATTATGTCGACTTTATTAATGTTATGTATTAATAATTCACGGTTTCTTAAAATAAACAAAGATGTTTCTGTTTTAAATGTAATTAATATACGCATAGTGTAAAAAAAATTGTAAACATAACGCAAAAACGGCTGGAGATCCGCATGGAAGATAAAAATTAATGATGGACTATAAAAAAGTCATTCAATTCAATTTTCAATAAATTACCAAACTGACACATTTCTTTTTTCTCAATAATTAGGAAAAGCGGACATGCTAAAAAAAAATACAAGAGAAGTATGAGGAAAAATAAATTTTATCGCTGGCTTAGAATGAAGCATTTTCGAACTGTAATATTCGCAAAAAGGTAACATTTCACGCAGAAAATGATGTAATATATTAAAAAATAAATATATTAAAGCAGGCACCAGCTTTTATAGTTATTCAGATTTAGATCTTATAATATATTTTGGGTTTATATTCATATCAGTATTCGAAAGACCTTTTTTTAATAAAAATTTGAATTATTTGAGAGACTCGTGAATACTTTTAACTAAAGGTAACCCTTTTTCATGAAGAATCGCTTGTAGAAATACAATACTCTCGTCTCTTAGTCAAGTAAACTTTAATTAAACTTATGTTTATATCATCTAAACACCTAAACAAATCACATAGTATTCTAATTTAATATCCATATCCACAAAACCTACTCATTATTAATGTCAACATACATCTTAATTGCGTAAATTACTGGTCAATTAAATATGACACGTAAAAATTATAATTTTCTAATAATAATTCATCTATGGAAAGTGAAAAGCCATTTCCAGTAAAAGTTATAATACAGATACATTCAAGGGATAAGTCTTCTGAACAGAGACGCGAGTATGGGATAGTAAATAATACGGTGAAAGTATTATAGCAACATTATAGAATCAATATAATTCACTTCGATTCAATAGCAAAGCCATGGACATTAACCTGAATTTGAACTCAACACGACGTAGATAACGGTAACCGAGATTTCTCGCCCTTCAATTGACGGTTAACGAAGTAAGAACTTAAATTTTTATCAATACTAATGGTACGACATTTTTTGGCAAATAAATAGAAGCTTCAACGCAGAAATCTATCTGTATGCCTATTTCCGTGCCCAATTACTATTTCTTGTGAGTTCATTACTTCGTTCATTAATATTTTACATCGCAGTAATTATAGTAATCGACATGAGATATTGTTAATTATTTGACAGGCATGTTTACAGAACGTTAAGTTATTCATTAGGTGACAGATCGAATTTTAAAATTACTGAATCTTATAAATTGCTTCCGCATCACAGAACAGAAAAAAACTAATAATATGCATGCATGTGTTCGTGTAAACACAGGCCCATTTAGCATTTTCTTCATCAAAAATTAAATACATACACACAGGTCGATTTGTCGAGATACAACTTTTATAGCAAGTAGTACTTCTGCACCAATTTAAACCATTCGATCAATTTCAATGCCGGAATTTTTCTAGATTTCCATATTTTGTTTTTTTTTTTTTTCTAAAAAAAATGCATAACACACAAGGCCCTTTCAATATATTAGTTATTAACGATTTACATGTCCTACTTTACCACGCAGTGCAATATTAATAATGACACCATCAACGGGCAGGTGCAGTTCAGATATTAATTCACAACACAATATGGTCAGCGCGAGATGTACGGCTGAGTCGTTCATTGTCAAAAGCAAGAGCGATTTACATATTTCATTCGTGACCATAAAATTCACAATGAATAATATGCACGTTCGTCCAGGACTTTGGGAGAGTCAGTGCCGTACGCGGCAATGTATGGCCATGACAGCGGAATTCGATCGCGGGTACTTGACAATGAAACACTTCGAATGTGTGTCACCTACTTTTGTCGGTCGATCTCAACAGTATTGTACGATGCGGTTCGCTGAAAACGAGCCTCCACTGGTCTTTCAGCCTTCGCTTTGTTACATATACGCGGTTACAGGAACGTTCTTCGAGTCATCGTTAAATACTCACTACTCTTTCGCGTTGCACCATAAGGGACGGCTTTTACGTTGTAAAAGCGACCACTTACCTGTAAACAAGAAGAAGGTTAGTAAAATAAAGTATAACATCTCATTTCAAACAATATTTGCATAATTAAAAGTCAAAAAACACCCAGTACAAAATCAATAATCAAAACTTTATTAGTGTTAATAGCTATAAGATAAAATTAAGAAATTTGCTGTTGTGAAATTCAGAAACAAACACAGATCAAAACATTTTTGAGTTCTTTTATAGCAAAATTTATAAAAAATATATAAAAACAACAGATTTTTGGCATTACTAAATACCAGATAACAAAAAAAATCCAAAACATGTACGCAATTCAAATTCATTTATTTTAAATTAAAATCAAATTTTTTAATACTTTTGTCAGAGAAAGCAAAAGTTTACCTTAAATATATAAATCACTTCTTGAACAAAAATTTGCTCTTTTTTTATGATAAAACAGGTTCTCTCCCCATTTCGGTCGAAAATCAATAATCCAAGTTTGGACATTAAATCAATTCTGGTTTTTTAACACATCCGTTAGATTTACTATCACCAAAACATAACAAATACTACAATCACTAACAAGATTCGAAAGTCCACTTTTTCAAAAATAGATCTAAGAACATTCGTTTTCGATCAAAGTTAACAGAGGTTAAGCTTTGCAAAATTAATCAGCCCGTTCATCTAACTTGATCATTAATTTAGACTGATATAAAAAAAAGCAATACAACAGATGCCTGAACCTACAAAAATATTTAATCAACAAATAAGTAAACACAAGATTTTTAAAATAGTTCCTATAAATTCTTTGAAAACGAATAATTCCTTTTATTTA